>WOVY01004178.1:2500-410000 GCA_013436015.1 Rhipicephalus annulatus
GAAGAAGAACGTGGGGCACACTGGGTGTCAGACACCATCGCGAAGCAGGAGACGCAGAGGGGTCATTAGAAGTGCCGCAGTTCAAAAGAATAATAAAAAAGAAATATCAAACATCATCAGCTTCTGCACTGCAGACATTTTCGGCGCGTTCCTCAAATAAGAACACGTGACAACTGTGACGGTCGTTAGCTGGTACTTTTGCGGCAGTGCATACCTATGTGATGGCCGCTGAATCGTTTTAGAGGCGAGGCTCTTTAGACCGTGGGTCGTTCACGCCTCTGTAGACTTAATAGTAGTATGTAGCCACCTCTAGTGTATGAGTTGCTCAATAGGTAGCATTTTGTATATATGTCCTTGGGAATACTATAACTAGATGGCGTTGGTCTTTTTCACAGCATATCTAAGGAGTGAATAATTAGTTGGGTGAAGTGTCCGTTCGTTCACTCGTCCGCCCTTTCGCGCTAAGTTCCAGCGTCCATCTGTACGTACGTCTGCATGGACGGACGGACGCAAGCACGCTTCGCCACACTCATCATCATTCACTCCGTGGATATGCTGTGAGTTTTTTATCCAGTGGTGCATCTTCGAGCGTCTTTCTTTGTGCTGTAGTGGCGTACTAAAATTATCAAGCTGCTTGTCGTTCTTCGTGTGATATCCTAATTTCTTGCTATCACATTCATTGTTTCGCCCTCACGGCGAAACTTTTTATTTATTTTTTGGTGCCCTCAGGGCCAAAAGCGTGGCGGAGTGGATGTGATCATTAACAAGATATGTCATGGCTTCAGCACCATGTTCGCAGGCTATACAGTGATTTGTGACGTGGAAAGTATTTACTCGAGCGAAACAAGCAGGTTGTACAGAACGAACACATCTTTACGGTTCTAAGTATACAATGCTATCTAAGTCGTTAAAGAAAGAAGTGTTTTGCAGGCTGGATCCTAGAACGTGGTTCCAGTCTGCTGACATGCGAAGAGTGAAGGACTGTGAACAGAATTTTGTCTGGAATGAGGCCCCGCTTATTTTGCTAGAAGGATTCAACTTGTATGATATGGAAGACGGAAAAGACATGATTTCATCGCGTAGATTAGGACAATGGTAAAAGATTTCACCAAACAGACATAACGTTCCTCGTGCGCCAAGAACGCTTCTCTTTTACCTAAGTACCGACGATCGCCCCCTCGTCCAACCCTCTCCCACACGCAGTCAGCGTCTGCCGCCATTTTCTTTCTAGCTTGGAAGATTTACAAAGGTACGTGTGTCTAAGTGCATTAGCCTGTCATCTTCCAGCGGACGCGACGTGCCTTTTTCCTCCGGCCAGTGTCCCATCGTTAGTGAGCAGGGGCCTCGTCTCACCAGGAACTGGCAAAGCGTTAGGAAGAACAAGGCTGCCGTAAACGAGCGTTAGCCAATGAGATTCGTCAATGTCGCTTCTTAAGAAAGAACTGGGAAAAGACCCGGGAGGCGGGGCGCGTTGAAGACGCTTGCAATCGGCTTCCCTGGCTCGCGCCTCATTGGTGTTAACGTCGCCATTCGCGAACGCGATTGGCTTCACTAACCCTCGCAACGCCGGTGAAAGCCAGGTAAGGTATGCGCACACTAGTGCGAAGCATGCTGCGACGGCGTCCCGCCCGTCGGCGCGATCGCGCGGCAAGCAGCGGCGCGCTGTCCACATTGTCGGCGCCGCGAGATTCTCGAAGCACGCGCAGCACGCGCCCCCACTGGCCCGCGGCTTATTCTCACCGACAGATGGAGAAAGGTGGCGCGGATGAGATGATAGTCACGCGAGGAGTGGGCTCGAGCGTTGCGAGCAGTGGAGAGGGTGAAGCGAGAGAGAGCTGACACGCGGCGAGCGCGCGGCAGGCGAGGAAGAGAGACGTCATCGCGCACTGCTAGAAGGGCGTGACCTACTTGGCACCGCTCCAACACCTGTGGCGAGGGGAGCGGTGCGGACAGAGGCACAGCGTTACACAGGCTAGTCAAAGAGCTGCTTCGCATCTAAAGATCTAAAAACTTCATCACGCATGTGCTCGCGTACAGGTAGAAACCATGCTGAGTGTCACGACCGGCACGACCCTGCTGGTGGTGCTGAGCTGCATGCTGGCTGTGCTGGTGCCCGTGATGGGGCTGCTGGTTCTTTGCTGCCGCTGCGCGTGTGGCCTCTGTGGCGGCGAATCAGCGCAGGAGACCAAGGAGGACATCGGCAGGAGGAACACGTGCGGCTGCTTCTTCACCGTCTGCTTCGTGCCACTCATGTGAGCGGTGCACCCTAACTCCGCTAGTGCGACCTCGTGTGACCCCCTCTTACCTTCTGCACCAAAAGATTAGTTTGGAGCGGGAATGGAGAGACTCAAGTGTTCTTTATAGCGAAATTGGCTTGACGATCTTTTAGCAGTGGTTATAAGTGCAAGATAATTTGAGTACAATGCCTAGCCAATAAATTTAGTAGTGTGATTTACGTACCTGTATGCTTGTGTTTTCAACGCTTTGTACCAAGCGGGACATGAGCGGCAGCCTCTTCACCGTCCTCCACCTGGCACTCGTGTTAGCGGAGCACCCTAATTCCACTAATGTGACCTCGTGAGACCCCCTACACGACCCCTGACCTTTCTCCCTCCCCACCAGAATGTTTCGGAAAAGAAAAGGATAGACTGAAGTGTTCTTTATAGCAACATGGGCTTAATGATCCCCTATGAGTGTAACGTCCAGGCAGTAAATTTAATCGTGTAAACCATGTAAGCGCATGCTTGCTCTCTAAAATCTGTGCTAAACGGAACACGCGCGGCTGCTTCACTATCTTTGACCTGCCACTGATAAGAGCAGAGCACTCACTCCGCTTGTGACATTGTGTGACTCTACGCACGACCTTTGACCCCTCGTCCATCCACTATATGAATAAATGTGTTATAGCAACTTAGAGTTTACCTATTCGTTAGCAGTAGCTGATCGCCTTGTTAAGCAATATCTTACGCCGATGCCCGTGAAAAAGATGGCGTCAACGTTTTGCACCAGCAGTACGTGTCATCCGAATCAGTAATCGATGGCCGGGCTATATGGCGCTGTTGATTGACGCGGACATGTAACCGTTTCTCTTTGAAGAATATTTACTGCCACGCTAATAGCATGCGCAACTTCAATGCAGAGTGATGGACTCGTTGCACCAGAGTGTCCAACAGTGTATATAATGAAAAAAAGTAATAAATTGTTTACAGTTAGAGCGTACCGTCTGTTATTTCGGGCATACATATATATAGTTGACTGAACTCTGCAGTACAGTTTTGTTTGCAAAATAGTTACGGCGAATTTATTTTATTTTATTTTTTGTTTTTATTTTAATGCATACTGCAGACCTTCACAGGTCCAGGCAGATGGGCACGGTACAAGTAGCAAGTACATGTTAGGCACTCAAGTCACGTAGAAAAGGAAAAAGGAAAGAATTCAACATACAAGTACAGGTTTACACACCCAACACACTGTTTACACACAGCAAATCAACCAAAGTGAATCTTTAAACAGAGTCTTTTAGAAGGTTCCATTCTTCCGCTGTTCTTGGAAAAAAAGAAAATTTAAATGCATCTGTCCGTGCAAAATAAGGTGTTAGGGTTCCGGGGTGATGGTGTCTCGTATGCCTTGTCGATATGGGTGTCAGGTACTGTGTAGGGTCAAGTGCTGTTTGTCTTTGAAGAAGTTGCGAAAGAAACTTAAGCCTAAATGCCTTCCGTCGTGACTCAAGGAGCTCAATGCCATTAGCTCTAATTAACTCAGAAGGTGAATCAGTGTGACGAAACTTAGAATGGTGAGCAGGTATGCGTTCTACATAATGCGCCCGCGCTTATCTTCCGATCGCGGTGGTTTGGACGTCTTTTGCTTGCACCGCAAAGAGTGCGTTAAAGAAAGAGCACGAAGGGTAGAAGACACTTCGGTCTTAGCAAGTGTCGCGCTTGTGAACGGAGAGTGCTGCTCACAGGCAAGTAACAATTATGAGATTTGTTAGTGCGTGTCTGTTGTATGTTCCTTTCGTGCGCATTTTCTGCTCCAGGAAGGCCCTGCGATTTTCGAGTGGCTTGCCGTTTTTGTCGTGAGATTGCAATTTGTTGCTATAGCATTCATTTCTCCGACCTTATAGCGAAACAATGCGCAATAAACGCTCAACTACCAGTGTGAATACACGTTTTATTTTCGTGTTATACCACTTCCTATGACTGAGGGACCAGCCATGTTCTTTTTTGCGGGCGAAGCTCCCTTACCCGGGCGTCGTGCGTCCGCAATGTATGTAGTCGTCGTAGTAGGTATAGCCACTTCCATGGCCGGACTAGAGGAGCGGCACGCACGCACCTTTTTCAATACAGAAGAAAACACGTGCTTGTTAATCATAAATAAAAAAATAGTTGTTTCTGCTGAAAACACCTACAGAGACGAGTATTGATGGCTTAATTTCCAATAAAATTTGCCTTGTGTTGTGTACTGACGTACTCAACACAAGGCAAACTAAAAAAAGTCTACTAAAAGTATACTAAAAGTTCTGCTAAAAATTCTAGTATTAGAAGGACGCACTTTGAGCGCTATATGACCAGAAAGGGTTGCCACATTAAACTCACTGGGCGTAACCTCCTTGATTTTAGCAAGGTTTAGCGAGGGTTGGGCGGCTGTGTCATGAATATAGTAGATATGGATATGAATATAGTTTATAGCCAAGAACTGAAAGTGGTTAAAGGTGGGAAGTAGACACGAAGCGCAGGCCGTAAAAAAGTGCGCGAGTGCCACCTCTCGTTTTGTCCTTAGAATGTCCGCCGGATGGCGGTACTTCTATATGATGAATATATGTGATGAAAAGATGCGAGATGGCGGTACTTGGAGTGTTCACTAGATGGACGGACGGATGGATGGACGGATAGACAGACAGATGCATGGACGGACAGACAGATGCGCTGACGGACGCACAAATGTATATGGACGAATGGACGCACAGATGGATGGACGGATGGACGCTCGGACGAACGCAGGGATGGAGGCACACATGGGCACTCAGACGGACGGATGCACAGACGCGCGGACGGATGCCTCACCCCACTCATGATGACGTCATGACATTGTTCATTCATGTATAATGCTAATTGCACATTTTGTTTCGGTTTTTGGTGTTATGTGCCCCCATCGTTTAAAAAATTGTGCTGAAAGTCGCAGTTACCTTAATTCTTAAGATTTGTCCGTTATTCTATTGTCTCTATCAAATTATTTTTCAAAAACAGATGACCTTGCCGCAATACCTTTGAGGGTTGCTTCATTTATTGTGCATGTACAGGCGTTACTTGGTGTTGACTGGTAGCAATCACAATGATAAGCCCTTAGTTGTTTCGTCCAAGCGCCATGCTTCGTAATGACCAGGACGGCTTAATGCTCTCCCATAGTAGAGTATGAAGTACTCTAAACCGTTCAACTATTTTCTAAACACACTCTGGTGTTTCCCATGGACAATCCAATTGACACCTACGCCGTTGTACGTGTCATGATGCTCCCATAGTTGAGTCGAAGTACTCGAAATTGTTAAGCAATGTTTATAAACCCTTTGCATTAGGGGCTGCCTATACGTGCGTCTCTGTTCAATTGTACAATACCTCACCTCTCCTCTCTAAGGTTCTCTTCATTCTTTCGTTTAACGGGAAAACTTACCGTGAGCGGTGACATTCCTTTTGCGTGCAACGAAAAGCCCGCCGCAGCTTTGCTGATTTGCGGAGTGGTGAATGCGCTTGGAATGAGAGGTTTCGTGTGTCACTATTTTTGCAGGAAAGCTAACTTACAGTTATTCGCAAAGCGTAAGAATCGACAGAAAGAATATAGTAGATGAGCCTCAAGTAAGAATCGACAGAAAGGCCTACGGATTGGCAGGAACACAGTTATGGTGAGTGTAGTCATTGTTAGAGAGTTTTGGTCCGTCCGGCACACCGCTATGCGCAAAATACATTGCTGGTGCCAGAACACCGTGTAAGAGCTGCGCACGCGTCAGCCCGACAAACATGGCCGCGCCGATGAAATCAGCCGCCTTCCACCTCGAATCTGTCAAGTGCGCGCCATCGTGAGCTGTGCAGTTCTCTATAGCTTCGAATAGATGCTTTCATTTCCTTATAATTCCTATCCTCAAGCTTCGACAGAGGAATATTTGTGTCGATTTGGCACTGTTTCCGAGAGACTTACTCGAATAATGAATGCGGTAGGCTTAGTTAGTCGTGCTCCCGAAATTTTAGAGGTCATAGCTAGATTACAAGCATAACCTCCAAAATGGCGAGCGCGCGGCGTGCGCGCCACCTATCATTTCGGAGGTGATGTTACATGTTTGTTACTTTTATTTTCTTTCATAGAGGGCGTCTCTTGACTCAGCGGCAACCAACATTTATAAATATCTATAAACGTTGGTGGCAACTACGGTACATGTTACCCCGCAATACGCCACGCCCTCGCATTACCGGAATGCCGGACGTACCGAAAACCCCTATTGATTCCGCGTGGAACCAATTTATGGTAATGACGAGTGCGGTCGTCATCGGCCATTTTGGTACAGCGTCTGATGACGGCCATGTTCGTGAGAGGGAGCAAAACGGTTACGGGCTCTTTTAACTATATAGATATATACATCGAGAAATGGGGCTTCAATTACGAGACGCGTGTTCTGCGCGCGCTTCCATGCGGACCAGGATGCTCCTAGTCTCCGCCATCGTCTCCTACAACCACGCGTCGGCGATCATAAACAGCATACAGGGCCAAGTCAAGTTCCTGGAGGAGTACGCGCCCGAAATACTGTGGCAGCCCGTGGTGGTGAGTGTTTGCCGTTGTTCAGCGCCTTTAGGCAGAGTAACAGTGTGGAAGGACGCAAGAGTTGCTCGTTATATCGCTGGGGCAACGATTGGTTAACTAATAATAATAATAATAATAATAATAATAATAATAATAATAATAAAAGGGTTTACAATAGACGAAAAACAATAAATAGAAAAGAGCCACAAGCACAAACCTTTCACACTAGTCAGGGACTTCGTCGTAGACAATGTACCTTAGGACCTAGATTTAACGTCGACGCTTTGCCACTTACTTTATATCACTCAATATACTTGATACGGGAAACTCGCCGCAGGAGTATAGTCAATAAAATACTGGGCTGCTGATCCGCAGGTCACGGGATCGAGTCCCGACCGTGGCGGCCACATTTTCGACACAGGCGAAAATGCTCGAAGCCGTTGTGCTTAGATTCAGGTGCACGTTGAAGAACCACAAGTAGTCAACATTTCAGAGGCCTCCGCTACGGTGTTTCCCGTTTTACGACGTTAAGCCCTAACAATTAGCAATGTTACACTATATTGTCACGTGCGTCGTCGTTACTAGAAGCCACAAAAGACGAGGGTGCGGCAGACAAGGTTTATTAGTAAGGAGGCGTACTTGTGCCTCTCGCTTAGGACACAAAAGGAAAACTAACAGGATCGGAGCGGCGTGCCCACGCACAGGTGCCGTTCCACCAAAGAACAACCCACAGCTCACGCGCTGCCAGTTATTTAAGCGCTGAGAAGACAACACAGAACATGCGCACATCTATCATCAGATACTGCACTGTCTGATACGATGGGCTCATCGGAAGTTAATCGCAGTCCGCTCTAGCCTATCTAAATGACGCGACGGCGGTCGCTCTATAGTGGCAGCTGCGCAGAACGGCATGGCACGTGGCATTGCTCCCCCATTCAAAAAACATCGCCTCGATGTTGAAAGCAAGCACTGAAGTCATGAGGCACTGAAGTTTTCACAAAAAAATAGAGGAACAAGCGCACATAATGTCTGCTAGCGCGCATAATAGGGTTTCAAACGCGCGACGTGAACAATTTCAGACCGCACACGTCGACGCTGGGAGTCTGTCACACCATCCGGGACGATTTCATAGATCAGTGGCCCTACGCGACGAACAATTTTGTAAGGGCCAAAATAACGCCGCAGAAGCTTTTCGCTGAGGCCTCGTCGGTGAACTGGTGCCCATAGCCAAACTTGTTCGCCGGGTGTGTATTCCTGATGGCGGTGTCGCAGGTTGTAGTGTCGGGCATCCGTCGCTTGCTTGGTTGCCGTTGGCCTCTTCAGCGCGTTGTTGAAATATCGCTACGTACGGGTTCGGGTCGCCTTCGTTTAGGTGCGGCAACATTGCGTCCAGAGTCGTTGTCGCTTCCCGTCCGTAAACTAGAGCGAATGGTGTCTGCCCGGTTGTCTCCTGGGCGGCCGTATTATATGCGAAGGTGACACATGGGAGCACTTCATCCCATGTTTTATGTTCGACATCGACGTACATCGACATCATGTCCGCCAGGGTCTTGTTGAGCCGTTCTGTGAGACCGTTAGTTTGCGGGTGGTATGCGGTAGTTCGGCGATGAGTGGTGTGGCTGTACCGCAAAATGGCTTTCATCAGTTCGCAACAGAAGGCTGTCCCTCTGTCAGTGATGACGACCTGAGGTGCACCGTGGCGCAGGACAATTTGGTGAACGAAGAATCTGGCGGCTTCTTCAGCAGTGGCTCGAGCAAGGGCGCGGGTTTCTGCGTAGCGACTCAGGTAATCTGGCGCCACAATGATCCACTTATTTCCTGCGGTAGACGTCGGGAAGGGTCCCAGAAAGTCCATTCCAATTTGTTCGAAGGGCCTTGTTGAGGGTTGAAGTGGCTGGAGTAGTCCAGCGGGTTTTGTTGGCGGTCTCTTGCGGCGTTGACACTCTCGGCACGTCCGTACGTAATGCTTGACGTCTTCTAGAATGCCCGGCCAGTAGTAACGCTCACGGATCCGCGAAAGCGTTCGTGTACACCCAAGATGCCCGGAGGTTGGTTCGTCATGTGACGCCTGCAAGATTTCCTGACGCAATGACGACGGCACGACGAGAAGGTAGGTGCTCTTCCTAGAGTGGAAGTTCTTTTTCACAAGGACACCGTCTTTTAAACAGATTGTGTGAAGAGCACGCCTGAAAGTTTTGGGTATCTCCGTACGTTTTCCTTCAAGATGTTCAATGAGACAGTTCAGTTCAGGGTCGGCCCGTTGTTGGGCGGCTAAGTCGGAAGCGGTGATCATGCCCAGAAAACTGGCGTCGTCGCCTGCACACGGTGGTGGTTGCTCAACCGGGGCTCGAGACAGACAATCTGCGTCGGAATGCTTTCTTCCGTTCTTGTGCACTACCGATATGTCGAACTCCTGGAGCCGCAAGCTCCACCTTGCGGCGAGACGTCCGGATGGATCCTTTAGGTTCGCAAGCAAGCATAAAGCATGGTGGTCGGAAATGACGGTAAAAGGCCTGCCGTACAAATATGGGCGGAATTTGGAAGTTGCCCACACAATTGCCAAGCATTCCTTTTCGGTCGTGGAATAATTGTACTCTGCCTTAGACAAAGATCGACTGGCGTAGGCGATGACGTGTTCTCGTCCATCCCGCCTTTGAACAAGAACGGCACCGAGGCCGACACTGCTGGCGTCGGTGTGGATTTCTGTTGCCGCGTTCTCGTCAAAGTGGGCCAAAATGGGGGGCGCTTGAAGACGTCTTTTGAGCTCCCGAAACGCTTCTTCTTGGGGTGCCTCCCACACAAACGAGCTGTCTTCTTTCGTTAGACGTGTCAGGGGCTCGGAGACCTGCGAGAAGTCCTTGACAAAGCGCCTATAGTACGTGCAAAGTCCGAGGAAGCTTCGGAGGCTCTTCTTTTCGCGGGGCTGCGGGAAGTCTCGAACTGCAGCTGTCTTTTCTGGGTCTGGTAGAACGCCGGCAGCACTGACGACGTGACCAAGGAACTTCAGCTGCTCGTAGGCAAAACGGCATTTTCGGGCTTTAACCTAAGTCCTGAAGCCCTAAGTGCATCAAGTACCACTTTTAACCAGCTGATGTGTTCCTCGAAAGATGGAGCGAAGACTATGACGTCGTCCAAATACACCAAACAAGTTTGCCATTTCAGGCCAGCCAATACGGTGTCCATTACCCTTTGGAAAGTTGCAGGGGCAGTGCAAAGTCCAAATGGCATGACTTTAAACTGGTATAGTCCATCTGGTGTAATAAACGCCGTCTTTTCGCGATCCCTTTCGTCAACTTCCACCTGCCAGTTGCCAGTCCTTAGATCCATAGATGAAAAGTATCTGGCATTGCAGAGACAATCGAGGGCGTCATCAATTCGAGGGAGCGGATAAACGTCCTTTCTCGTTACCTTATTGAGTCGGCGATAGTCGACGCAGATTCTTGGAGTGCCATCCCGTTTTTTCACGATCACTACAGGGAAAGCCCACGGGCTTTGGGAGGGCTCAATGATGTTGTCATGAAGCATTTCTTGTATCTGTTTCCGGATTGCCTCGCGCTCTTTCATGGACACACGGTACGGCGATTGATGACTTGGTTGCACATTTTCATCAGTTATGATGCGATGTTTTACAAGCGTTGTCTGGCGGATCTTGGGTGACGTGGCAAAATAATCCTGGTAGCTATAGAGCAGTTTCCGCAGCCTTTCGTGTCTTTCCAGGGGCAACGCCGGATTCACGTTAAAGAACACGTCGTGTGTACGAGGATGGAGTGTGTCGTCAATCGTGAGTACATCGCTTATGTCCGGGATGGTCTCGAATAATGCCACAGTGGTGCCCTTTGCAAGGTGACGATATTCCGAGCAGAAATTAGTGATTAGTACACTGACGGTTCCTTCAACGATGTGAACAATTCCTCTGGCGATAGCCAAAACCTTTTTCAAAGAGCAAACTCTGGTTGGCCTCGACCAAACCTTCCGCGCAGATGAAGCTGTCAGCGCTCACGGGGATGACAGCACTCGAGCGTGGTGGCATAGTGACGTGCTCGTCGAGAATCATTAGCGCCGCTGATAATGCAGGACTTGGATTTCGCGTGACGCCCGTATCTGGTGACAGGGTGATTGTTTGCGCTTGAATATCTATGATTGCTTTGTTTGCCGAAAGGAAGTCCGCACCGAGAATGACGTTCCGAGAGCACTGGTCCAGGACGACGAAAACAGTAGAATACGCATGCCCTTCCACACCCACACGAGCTGTGCATCTTCCCTTTGGTGTTATGACGTGACCACCTGCTGTTCGTACCTGCGGGCCTTCCCACGAAGTCAGAACCTTCTTCAACTGGTCGGCGAACACCACACTCATGACTGAGAAGTCAGCACCGGTATCAACCAACGCAAATACGTCCCGGTTGTCGATTTTCACTGCCAGATCGGTCGATTTTACCTTGGCGTTGCAGGTCTGTCGTGGTGTACTGTTGTGGCTCGGACGGAACTTAGTGCTAATATGTAGCTCGTGTTTCTCACATGCTGCAGGTAGTGTTGCTTCACTGGGACTTTCGGGCGGGGGAGGTTCTTCAGGGATGCGCCGGGCAGCAACCACACCTCCATTGGTTGCCGTCTTTAGTTTCCCAAATGAGGGCTAGGGGATCTTCCCCGTGATGCTCCTGTGTTGGCAGGGTGTGGCGATGGGTAACGGCGAGACGAAGGCGATGGTGACCTGCAGTGGCCCGCTGGCAAACTTTGTCACTGCAAATAGTCTTCAATCTCAGCTGGCCTTTGACCAGGTTGCGGACGTGAAGCGCCGACGTGAAATCCACGTAATCCGAGGTTCCTATAGGAACAGCTACGGTACAAGTGGGCAGGTTCACCGCAGTGGAAACACAGCGGGCGATGGTCGTCAGTCCTCCACACGTCGGACTTTCTAGGGACCGCTCTTTCGGCAGGAGGTCGGTAGACATTTGGTTGTGGGCGTGGCGGTGGAGAGTACGTCGGTTGGGCGGGGCGCACCGGGTTGCACGCGGCCGCGGCGTACGACATGATTGGTGGTCCTCGTGGAGCCCACTCAGGCTCCTGGCTTGGTGGAACTAATGGTCCGGTTCCCAGCGCCTGCTGAACTTCTTGTCTGACGACATCGCTCAAGGTCGCGACTTGAGGACAAGAACTCGGGAACATCTTCCGTAGTTCCTCTTGCACAACAGCCTTTATGGTGTCTCGAAGGTTGCTGACGGTTACAGCATTAAGCTCGGCTGGCGACGCACCGCCTACCGGAGCAGGGCGTCTATACTGTCTCCGCCGCACATCGAGAATCTTTTCCATGGCGGCTGCTTCCGTTACAAATTGGGAAACAGTTTGCGGTGGATTGCGCATTAATCCAGCAAAAAGTTCTTGCTTCACTCCTCTGATAAGGAATCCAAGTTTTTTTTCCTCTGGCATTTCCGGATCTGCTCGACCAAACAGATGCTTCATTTCTTCGACGAAGACAGCGACGCTCTCGTTAGGCAGCTGGAAGCGTGAATGCAGCTGCCTCTCCGCCTGTTCCTTGCGAGCGACGCTGGAAAACGTCCGAAGAAGGCTGCCTTTGAAGTCCTCCCACGTCCTAAGCACGGATTCTTGGTTGATAAACCAGGTACGCGCAGACTCTTCCAGTGTAAAGTAGACCCGCTGCAACTTCGCTTCGTCATTCCACTTGTTGATGGCCGCCACGCGCTCGAACTGTTCCAGCCAGTCCTCGGGGTCGTCGCACGGCGTTCCGTGGAATTTAGGGGGTTCACGGGGTTGCTGCAATACGACGGCTGTTGGCAACTGGACTTCACTCATCTTGACAGGCCTGGCTTTTTTCGTGGCGGGTAGTTTTTCTGGAAGGAGGCCGTGCTCCGGGGGAAGTCCTAGCTGTCGGCGGCTTCTTCTCTGGTCGTCTTACTTTGCTTGGTGAGGACTGGTGTGACGGCTGCGCGAGGGGTTACTGAACATACCCAGTACCTCCACCAGATGTCACGTGCGTCGTCGTCACTAGAAGCCACAGAAGACGAGGGTGCGGCAGACAAGGTTTATTAGTAAGGAGGCGTGCTTGTGCCTCTCGCTTAGGACACAAAAGGAACACTAACAGGATCGGAGCGGCGTGCCCACGCACAGCTGCCGTTCCACCAAAGAACAACCCACAGCTTACGCGCTGCCAGTTATTTAAGCGCTGAGAAGACAACACAGAACATGCGCACATCTATCATCAGATACTGCACTGTCTGATACGATGGGCCCATCGGAAGTTAATCGCAGTCCGCTCTAGCATATCTAAATGACGCGACGGCTGTCGCTCTATAGTGGCAGCTGCGCAGAACGGCATGGCACGTGGCAATATGGGGCAACGTACGGTTACTCAACCATACAATACCGAGAGCTGCGCCCACTCCTTATGATTCAATTCATGGTGATGATAGATTTTGAAAAAAAAAATAATGCAAAGAAAATGCGGAGGGTTCATATTACAGGACGCATTTGACAAACTTTGCTAGAGCCCGTGCCTTCTCACTGGGTGCCTTCTCACTGCTATGGGGTACGGGTAGGCTTAATAATTGGTGGGAGGGGGAAGAAGTAGGCTGAGGTGTACCTCACGATGACGCGAAAGGTTGTGGGGATAGCGCCACATCCTGAACAGGACCGAGACGGGTATATTGTATGCGTTAAGTGCAGATTCGGGAAGGTTCGGTTGTGCAGCCGGCGATGTCCGACAGCCTCCTCTCGTGTTAAGGACTCTGATGGGAGTGGGTACCACTGACGTTTGCGGATGTAATGTTGTGGGAATTCCTGATGCGTCAGAAGTGGGGAACATAGTTTTGTGTTGGCCGCCTCACTGTACCGGGCTGCTGTTATGCTTGGATTTTCGCGACAATAAGGGCGACCAAAGAACCCCGACGTTGCATTCACAGAACTGCCTACTTCTCACTTTTTTCCCCTAGGTAGACCAATGGCAGGCCTGTGTGAGAAATTGCTTCAGTTTTTGTGTGCGTAGTCAGAGGAGCTTTGGAGGGCAGAGAACGGTAGAGGAGCAGGACTTGATATGCTGTCATCGCTGGGCGCAATAGAAGCAAAGCCACATAGAACATGGCCATCCGTAGCGCACGCTCACGCCAAAGAGAAAAGCCGTGTTCCTCTTGTTCATAGAGCGCATTGAAGATGATATTGAGTGTAGATCACTTTGAATAAAATCACGCGTAAAAATTAAAAAAAAGAAAGCAAGTGACGAATCGAGAGACAGAAAGGAAATGAAAGAAAGAAAAAAAACAAAGAGTTGCAAAGAAAACGCAACACCGCAACTCTACTAATGTCAAGCACGGCACGTGACGAAGAACTAGGTACAGTACCGGTATGTCACTGAACGTCACTAGCGCGTTGCCACTGCGAATGTAAAAAGAGTGACGTAAAGTGTGATAGAAATAGTAACGTTCAGTGACACACCAGTAAGATACCCAGTCTTTCGTCACTCTTCAGTAGCGATGCAGTGTTTCATTCTCTTTGCAACTATTTATTTATATTTGTATTTCTTTCGTTTCCTTTCCGTCTTTCAATTTGTCACCCACTTCCCGTTTTTTCAATAAATATTTATACAAATGCATTTATTTAGTTCCTCTTTGATGCTATATAGCTTCAGTTTTAATCCACTTGGTGTAATTATCATACTGTCTTGAGAGTTCTGGATTTTCTTTTACCACCATCATTATTCGTTTTTGGTCTCCGAAATGGCTTTTCGAGTGGATGTAATCTAAAGTTGGCAAGGACAAAGTATGTGCACGTTCCTCGAGTGGTTGTTGGCTGATTTCAGTCGTATTATCAGATATGCATGGCAGAGCGTATCGAGACACCATACGTTCATAATGTCTACGTTGAGAGCGCCGACTATAGTATCAAGGGTTTGTGCTTGTACTTGGTTTCGTAATCGTAATCGCTACATGCACACATGTTTCAACTGTGACAACAGTTTTCTGTATAGTTTGGCACTGGACAGTGACAGTCGATAACAAAACTGTGTGCTGAGGGGTTTTGGCCTTTAAGAAGGACAGAAAGACACTGGAAAATACGAAAAGAAACAAAGTGGAGGAAAGAAAAAGAGAACCGGAGGGAAACGAGATAAGGCTGCCCAGCTGCGCACTACCTGCAGGCATGCTACCCATGACACCACCATTGCGATACTGCTTTATTTTTCTTTAACAGCGAGGCGGTTAGCCAAACCATAAAGACGGAAGGGGTTCAAAAAAAGTAGTATCATAATTAATGGGTGTGTGCAGCAAAAGGTTGGGCGAATCTCACTCGCCACTGCGATGTGGCCTGTATACTATCCCAGATTAGAGAGCGCAGAAAGAAAAAAAAAGAAGAAAATATAATGATTTATGCTTGCCGACAAGAATTCTCCGGCATAGCCTGGCTGCGCCCCATTGTGTCCAGGGAGTCACAACGCGTCCCTTTGTAAGGCATACTAAATAGCCAAAAATATTTCAAAATTATGAAACCTAATTCAGCCAAATTAACAAACACATCTACTTCTTATTACTAATGAAGCTACTAGAGCCAAGCTCACCTAGATACGTGTAACTACTTGACGAGTCTGTCTTAATTAAGTCCTGTTAGGTCTAGTTCGCTGCAAATTAAAACGCTCTCATAAACAATAGGTTACATGTAATGGGACCAAAGTATTCGAGGTATCCGAGTTTCATGTGTCCTAATTAGGTCTAGTCCTAATTTAGATTGACTCCAGCCGTCATTAGATAAGTGGCCACCAGTTTTGCTCTGTCGCAGCCTGGCACCTATATTTCTATCTGCATACGTTTGTTTGCAGTCGCGCACACCTACAGAACAGCGACATTGTGAGGCAATACAAGCTTGACATTGAAATTGGTTTTCAGTGATATTCGAACATTCGAAAAAGTAACAGAGCATGGGAACTTCCTAAAAAAGAGAATAAATTAATTTCTTTTCGCCAACAGGAGACAAGCGTGCTCGTGAATACCAACTCCGAGGAGTTCGAGAAAGCAGTCAACTCACGACTCGACGGTGAGTTTGAAGGGTTGAATACTTCTGTGAATTTTAATTTTTGTTATCGTCCACACGCGTCTATCCACTCGCTTGGAATCGTGTCGAAATTCGCGGTGATAGCTGCGTGGAGAATGCATCATTTTTCAGCAATAGTGCAGCATGCTCCGCCTGAGGCAACCTTAATTGACGTAATTTGTATGGGATCCGAATATTTATTTCAGAAATAACTTCCAAATAACAAACTGGTTCTGTCATTAAAGCATATCTGTAGTTTCAGACGTACAGATAAACGGGAAACAAATAAATAAATAAATAAATAACCTAAAGAGTGGGCTTTTAAACAAATATTCGGAATCAATTAAACAATTCATGGAATGAGAAAATCACAATTGGATTACAGGATGCGACTTGTGCAAGCAATCCTTCAGAAATTCATTTATCGACCAATAAATTCCGTAAACCAAGACTACCTGTCATTCATTTTTTTTAAAGATGGAATGATCACCAAAGATGCTGTAACAGTACCAAGGTGAGAAGCTGCTTTATGCTAACGCAAGGACATTATTTACAATCATTTAAAATGACAGGGCTCGTTGTCAAAATTAAATAAAAGGGCGACACAGATGACAACCATCGTTTTATACATGACATACGTAATTGAAAAGCCGAACAGGTGCAACTAAGCGTGATCTGCGTATTACTGAAAGGAAACGATAAGGTTGATGAGAAGTAACCATGCTTATGTAGTTCAAGGTTAATAATGGTATTACTAATTGAGATTGAGCCAAGACAGGGCTAACTAGTAGAGCACCAGCTCTGCTGCGGCTCCGCTGTAATCAATATTGTGCCTAAGAAAGAAGCACGAGCCCTTAAAATTTCTTTCTCTAACTCAGTGCAGAGGCCGTATGTCCTTTACGTTTAGCGATATTTACGACATGCTCATCTCTTTTCCAGTCAAGTCTTTCCTAGTCTTTTTTTTTTTCGCTAAGCATACGTCTATCTGAAACACTAGTCCAGTTTGCACTGATAATTATGCCTTCAGAACTTCGGAGTCGCTGATGTAATTATCTGGAATTTCGGAAGCTAAATGTCAGTGATGAATATTTTAATAGTGTATCCAGTGTCTATTCACGCGTTAAATAATGAACGTGAATCGCAATACAATTAAGGATTACTCCTAATCATTAGACAGTGCATAATTCCTTATCATATCTGCGGTTATTATAAACTTCTTCCTATGTCACGGGCCACAGCGTGTGCTGCCAATATGGTAGATGTTTTATCACCGGTAAAGAGCGCCTCTTTTGCGCTAGCATAAGCGAATTTTACCTGTGACAAGCGAACAAAAAAAAGGGGGGGGGAGGGAATTTAAAAACTCGTAAAATTGCTTATATGTGACGTCAGGCCGAAAAGTGTTCCGCTCTCGTGGTCAAGGCTACGAGCCGCACTGCATTGTTTACACGCACGGAAATACCCGATCGCATACAGGCTCGGTCCCGGCTAACAGCAAGATGCATTTTCATCCTCCTTAGTTTATACACATTTACACCATACTCACTGCAACTGGGTTAAAAAGAATGGCTACAAATAACATTCCTTATACCTTCCTTCACGTCTGTTGGATTTAGCTAGTTCAGGGCAGGGGCCTAGCCAGACTTTTTTGGCGGGGGGCCCAACCATACTTTATGTATGGTTCAACCAACTGTGTGTATATGTATGCAATAAACAAATTGAAAATTTCGAGGGGGTATAAACCTCCTTCTTTAGCAACACCCATGGCGCGGGGATCTCAAACTCATTCCAACTAGCGGGCCCCGCCGCGGTGGTCTAGTGGCTTAGGTACTCGGCTGCTGACCCGCATGTCGCGGGTTCAAATTCCGGCTGCGGCGGCTGCATTTCCGATGGAGGCGGAAATGTTGTAGGCCCGTGTGCTCAGATTTGGGTGCACGTTAAAGAACCCCAGGTGGTCGAAATTTCCGGAGTCCTCCACTACGGCGTCTCTCATAATCATATGGTGGTTTTGAGACGTTAAACCCCACATATCAATCAATCAATCAACCAACTCCAACTAGCGGGCCTCAGTGACGAAATTTTCTCTCGCGAGGGCGGGTGCAGACTAGAAGGCAAACACGTTGGGTACTATACCACGAAACGCCGCTGCCAATTGAAAAGACACAGATTGTATATCGATCACTTCTGAACGCGATTTGATTTGGCGTCAGGATTCAAGAAACGCCACCACTAATCTTAGAGATTAGCTCGAATCTGTACGCTGATTGTGCAGTGTAGAATTCTTGTTCAGCGGTCGTGTTTTGAACTAACGAGTGTGTGGTGTACGTCACACACACAAAAAATGATGGTTGATAACATGCCAAATGTGCAGTTGACTTGTACAAAGCGTTATTATTCGCGATAAGCGTGTAAAAAAAAATGAGGGCGTCGTTTAGCACAGACACAAACATTTTATTCGTAGGGAGGCTGCGGTGTGAATGCGGGCCGTGAACCAAGTGGTTGAGACCCTTGATCTAGTAAGATAAGCGTGTATAATTAGTCAATCGAACTGTAATTAGCCCTTTCCTACTTAGCAATTCTTATTTTTTATTTTTTTATCTACTTGTTTGACAATACATGATTGCCGTGGCGCAAAAGGCGCAAGGTGACATTATGAGTCACTTGACTAGGCCTCTTGCACCCCACCGTGCTTTCTTCACGCAGAGCGACTGCGTTGGCAAAAAAAAAAAAAACTCATAAGAACACAATAACACTGCCGAGAACTAGACTAAAACTGAGTCAAAGTAAAGATTACAACGAGGTTTCGAAATTGGGTTAGATTACATACATGCATCATGGCAAAGCAAATAAACAAAATAGATGAAGAGAGCAATAGTGGTGCAGACACCAGCGTTTCATGTGGGAGCATAAACACAGGCGTTTGTGCATGAATAGTCACAACAGGGGGCACACATCACTTCCTTCTCCATGGTACCAATGAAAAATTGCATCACAAACCTTGATGACATTTGGTTTAGTCTACCGATGTGCCCGAATAGCATTGGTGAGCAACAAAAGTGTAAAAAATATCCCACTCATTTTTTACACTTCATTTTTATTAATTGGCAAAATATATTCAAATTAATTTTCCTTTGAGCTACATCAAAACTATAAAGAATTTCCTTGAACTAAGCGCACGTTTCTTTTATATGTAAAGCTAAAGAGAGACTTTCGTTACCCCAGAAAAAAAAAAACTTCAAAACGTGCTTTCAATTTCGACATTGGGAGCTGGTAAGTGAAGTGACCAGAAGTTTTTTGGGGGTACAACGCTCACTATCTTGAAACCGTCTACTTTTTTGTAACAATTTTTGGTGTGTCTGTGCATGTTGTGTTCCGCCGTGCGATGTTCTGTTGGATATCAATATACGTTCACTGTTCGTGAGAATAAACTTCTCTGAACACAATGGCATAACTTGAGTGCACTCATTGCCTTGAACCTCACGTGACGCAGATTGCGCCACGGATATGGGCGACGTCGTCGAACGAGTGCTGACCACCTCTCCACTGCTCCAGTTCATCAAGGCCGCCGCTCAATGTACGAATCAACTCGTCTTTCACGCGCTCGATTACACCAGAGAAGCACGTGATCGCAATTATACGTGGTGATCAAGGTTGCTGATTGGGCTTGTTAGGATTTTGTTTAACGAGAGTGTAGCACTCCAATAGCTTACAAAACGGTTCAACTCGAGGACGACGTGGCGAGCCTTGTGGAAAGGAAAATAAATTTTTGCCCCCGAAGCACCCGCAGTTGACGTCCACAAAGCGAGCCGACCAACAGTACCATTTGGATATCACAGATTGTTTCTCCTTCATTTTTTTTAATGAACAGGCTTGCTCCGCCGCGGTGGTCTAGTGGCTAAGGTACTCGGCTGCTGACCCGCAGGTCGCGGGATTGAATCCCGGCAGCGGCAGCTGCATTTCGAATGGTGGCGGAAATGCTGTAGGCCTGTGTGCTCAGATTTGGTAGCACGCTAAAGAACCCCAGGTGGTCTAAACTTCCGGAGCCCTCCACTACGGTGTCTCTCATTATCACAGGGTGGTTTTGGGACGTTAAACCTCACATATCAATCAATCAATTATGAACAGGCTTCGAGATTGTCACTACATGACGCTTGCTCGTAGGTTGTTTTTTTTATTTTCTCCGTATTGTTTGGATGACGCACGGAGAAGGCTCGAAAACTAAGCGGAACGAGGAATACTAAAACCTACCGGATTCCACGGCGTTTTGAGCACGCGTTGGGCCTACTAGGCTTCGATCGTTACTAACTTTCGCCTTCCTCCACGTAATCATGGTAACAGCACTGATAATTTACATCTTTGAATACCGGAGAGCTGAGTTATAGCCGGTGACAGTCCAAGAATAAATATAAGCTCCCCCCCTGCGAGCCCGCATTGCCCTTACTTTTCACGCTTCCGCCGTGTTGCCACGTCATGCAGCGGGAACGACGGAACTTGGTAAAGCGTTGCAAAACACTCCGAGTTGCTGCGCCTTCGGCGCACCGTCAAACGCGGCCCAATCACAAACGAACGGTGAGAATGATGCTGTGTCCCTGTGGATAAGAGTCGAAGTTTTTATTTGTTCATCCTAAGCGTTGCGTCCTAAGCAAAGGGCAGCTCTAGTTGGACGCGCATAACACAAATGAATACTGCTACACCTTACTTTTTATCCTTATTGTAACAATACTGATTGCTGGCCTAGTTGGTACCTGCTTACTGACATGAAAGCCTGGATTTTTCGCCCGGTCTACTTTAGGTTGAAGTGCCGCTTGTGCTTGTCGCTGAGTGTTTCTTTACTTTGTGTGTGTATTATTTGCGGCCCAATCAAGTAAGCTTTTATCCTTAGCTTGTCGGTGACCACAGCCGGAAGGTATTCGTTCGAAAAGACAGAGCGTGGAAACAGTTTGTCATGCCTTCTCTTTTTTTTTTCACCATTGTGCGCATTTTAGGTTGTTAGTAGGTGCTTGTGGTGTCCCGATTTCTTTCCTATGTCCATCTTTGCATGCCCACCTTTTAGAATGCTTCATACCAAAATATTGGCAGCGCAAACTAACGGGACGCAAAAGGAGGACACAAACAAGCGCAGACAACAGTTCGACCTTTCCACAAGCAACACTTCTGCAATTTTACGATATTTCTTCGATAAAAATGCAGGCTTGGATATGGCCGAGCCGATAGCCGTTAGGCTCGTCGACGCCGTCGAGCAACTGAAGGGGAACATGAGCGACCTCTGGAGTCCGCACATCCAGACCGCCTCCGCGCAGCTGGAACAGGCCGAGACGCGCTGTCCCGGATGCATATCGGCCGACCACAAGAAACGAATGGACGCCTTCAACGACGAGCTGGTGCGTTAACCTGTTCGCGTAGCTGTGCCCTCATAACGGCTGGCGATAAACGTGAGCCCGGCGCAGAGACTTCTCACAATTTGACCAATTTTAGTGATGAACCAATACTTGAGTGTGGGTTGGTTTGTTATTTAATCAACTCGAGAACAACGCAGGTAAAGACGAAATGATAAAAGAAAACGGCAAAGAGAAGTCCTTCTGTGATGGTCTTTGTCGTTGTTTTTGTTTTTGTATGCACTTTACTTATGTTAAGCGCCGAGAGGGGTACACACAAGGTGGGACTCTAGTATTACTGATAAAATGAAGCTATATTAATATACAACTTGAAGGTTCACTAAAAGCGAACACTAAGTCGACGCAAAGTGTTCAAATGACATTCCTAGAATGGCAGGCTATATTTTTTTATTTCAGACCACAGTCTCCGCCTCAGTGGATCCGCTAAAGACACTGAGGGACAAGCTGAAGAATGCCAACCTGAAACAATATGCCGACAAGGTAAGTGAAAAGCAGCGCACTCGAGAACCGGACCTCTACTTTAAAATGCCTTTACATTAAAAATGCAGCAGCCGTAGCCGGGATTTGATACCGTGACCTGTGGGTCAGCAGAGTATACCTTAGTCACTAGAACACCAAGACGGGGCACTTCGCTAATGATACGCAATTATGCTTGGGCGAAACATTCTCTCGTAAAATATTTTGAGTGCCGCAGACTTTAGGGGGTCGGGCTGTAGTACGCTGTCGCTGTCGTCGCTTGGTGTAACGAAGTTAAAAGCGCCTACCGAATAGCCAACTGCAGTGCATTGAGTGCGCGCATGTGCCAACAGGAATTATTTCCCCTGTTCTTCGAACGCCTTGCAAAACCACATATCGCATAGATAGCTGTAGCGTGTTGAGCGTGCACTCACACCAAATACAAGTCCTGTTCTTCTTGTTCTGCGAGTGCGCTGATGATGATGATGATGAGTGCGCTGATGATGACTATGGCTATAGGGAAACGACAACAAAAACCAAGTGAAGAATCGGAAGAGGAAGCGAGCGAGAAATAGAAAGAGAAAGAAAATGGGAGATGAGAAATTGAAAGATACCCGAGGAGAAACAAAGGAGGCTTCGCGTCATAGTTGGAGCGTCAGTGGTTGCGGGATGCGACGCTAGTAGACAGACAGGAGACGACCCACGCTGGAACGTCCACGCTTTGGATGCGTGGCGTTCAAGATGTCGTCTCGGTGCCATAAGGCCACTCTGTGTCTTGCAAAAAAGTATGAGCTAGTATGTTGTTTAATTTTAATAAGTTGCCCAGTTAGTGCAACTAGGCTTTCGTCTTGCGTTACACGAGTGCAAGGTCTGCCTAAGTTCTTTTTAGTATATTTTTGTAATTTACTCGTCGTTTTCCGAGTTCAAGACCGGAAGTGAAGTAAGATGCCGCAAGTAGAAATGGGAAGTCAATTGCGATTTTGTTATAAAGCAGAACTTAGCGTGATACCGTAAGTGCGTAGCTTTTACTTCGCCAACTTTTCTTGCTGTGTATGTCAGTCTGACGTGACACGCATTCACCCGGAACTTGGAGTGATACCGGAAGTGCGTAGCGTTTCTTCGCAAACTTTCTTTTTTGCGGTTTATGTAGGTCTGAAGTGAGACCCCTTGCCCCACTGCTATTGCGGAGGTCTACGGAGAGGTCCAGGAAGGAATGATCGGGGTTAAGTAAGCGTACATAGCCACGGTGTTGCATATGAAAGAACACCACGTCTTGAAAAAGAGTGAAAACCTCTCGCGGAAATGTTCTGCGAATGCGCTCTGTGGGAAGCGTGGTGCTCGTGCACTAGTCGACATAACCGATACGTTTAAAATAACAAACCTTGGTGATAGAGATATTTAGTGCCCGAGAACCTTGGGGACTTAAGCTCGTGAGCTCTCCAGGCTGTCTTCTAATCTAGTCTACCCAGAGGACAGTACAAAAGAACGCAAGAGGTTGAGTACGCGAGCAGCTTGGGGCGCCAGTTTGGTGATGCCCAAACAAACAAACAAACAAACAAACAAACAAACAAACAAACAAACAAACAAACAAACAAACAAACAAACAAACAAACAAACGAACGAACAAGCAAGCAAGCAAGCAAACAAACAAACAAACAAACAAACAAACAAACAAACAAACAAACGCTTTGCCTGGAAAAGAGTTTGCATTGACGGTGCCTCTACATTTCTCCTGCTTCAATTCTTTTCTACAGATCAATCAAGGACCTGCCGTCAAAATGATGCTCAAGGGAAAAGTTGCCGGTGAGAACCACAATAGCTTCTATCTTCCTACCTTATCGCTTCCGTGGTGGTCGTTAGACAAATACCGTGCGTTTGAGACTATATTTTGTGGTATCTCCGTAGTTAGAAGAGGCCAGTGAAGCTGTTGGTCAGGTCGTTGATTCTACAAGCTTCTCTACACTGAGAAAGGTGCACCCCTCTGCATTGCAACATTAGTAATATAAAAATGCAGCATCTGCTTTCTTAGCCAGCTTAGAAGAGGAATCCCGCGTCTCTCATAATCATGTGGTGGTTTTGGGACGTTAAACCCCACATATCAATCAAATCAATTTGAAGAGGAATCCTGAATCACTTTCTCGAGGAATCGACGGACCTCAGTATCGGAGTTTGATGTCTCACTAATCAAAGGTTGCAAATCTGCCCCCCCCCCTCCCCTCCTCCCCAATTCATTGAGAACGAATGGAATTACAGGAATACCATTGTTGCACTATCGGCCAGTAGCAGCATTGTGCTGTGTGGCTTCATACACAAGCCACCAGCAGCACCAAATAGATTAAAGAAGGGCACTGGCTTTTCTTCCCGTTTTCGCGGTGGCTTTGCTACAGTGCTCGCGCCCAGGCCTGCACTGGCGTTCGGGGGCATTGAATGGAATATGATAACCATGATACCCACCTACACTACAACAATATGGTAGGATGGTGCACGTCCTCCGTCATGTTCAAGCTATCTTGTGCTTTACGACATTAAGGGGTAGGCCCACACAAGCTACAACATCACCATTCTATACGACGCTCTCCCTGTCAGTCTAGTTTCGTCGCAACACCTTTGCTTACTTAGCAAGCGTTGGTGTAGCCAGGGGGGGGGGGTAAGGGGTAGGTGTTGGGGATTTGACTTTCCTCGGTTTATGCAGGTACAAAAGCCCACATGAACATACGTAAGTGTGGAACATATTGCCACTTGACCGCTAGGTACGGCGATCGCAAGCCATGGCTACCCGCTAGAATGGAAGACGATGTTCTAGGGCAGCGCGCGCTCTGGTTTGTTGTTGATTATTGAAGCAGCCATCTTGACAGCTTTCGGTGCGTCTCACCACCGGCTCAGTTCTTCTGAGTTGAAGATCTTTTGTAGCACGTGACAACTGGTCGAGCTGCTGGGTAACCCCCAGCCGATGTTCCAAACGCCTCCAGGTAGCCTTGTACCTGCAGTGACAACACCGGTTCACCGCTCAAGCCAAAGACTCCAAGGACGACTTCTTGAGCGTGGACCTCTCCCGAGATGACGTCTGTCACACCCCCGAACTCTAGGGAGGGCGCTGCAGCAACGCCTCATACGCTGTGGAAGCCACGTGCGCCGAAGGTGTTCCACGGTTCCGTCTTAGAGGATGCCGAAGACTGGCTGGCTTAGTTCGAACGGCTTTCGGATTACAATGGTCGGACCGACTTCGACAAGATGAAGAACGTCTATTTCAGCTTGGAGGACGGCCGGCGCTCGTACTTGGTACGAAAACCGTGAGCCTTTTCCGTCGTAGAGCGTCTTTCGTAGGTACTTGCTGGCAAGTTGGGCCTATCCCGATCGCCGTGAACGAGCCGAGCGAGCGATTCAGTCGCGCCTCCAAATGCCGAATGAAAGTGTCTTGATGTACGTCGAGGACATGACGAGCCTCTTTCGTCGAGCTCACCGCGACATGGCAGAAGAAAAAAAGGTCCATCATTTAATTCGAGGAGTGAAAGAGCAGCTTTTCACTGGCCTCGTTCGCTGTCCCCCAAAGACCATGGTGGAATTTTCGACCGAAGCCACAAACATGGAACAAGTGCCACAGCAGCGCTCTACTGTGTACGACCGGCAAGTGAGTGTCGCTTCGTCAGTAGGTCAGATCGGAGGTGCAGGAAGCAGCATCAACATCGAGTCTCTCTGTGACCTCAATCGATCGGTGGTGCGCGACGAACTACAAAAGATTCAGTGCCAGTTTCAACCTACTGCAGGGTCTATTCGCAGCCTTGTCAGAAACGAAGTACGACAGGCTCTCCAAGTGCCGCCTTCCAGTCATGTCCCGCCTGTCCCGACGGAGCCACATCGTGCATTATACGCAGAAGCTGTCAGCCGATATATTCCTGCTTCCCCGCGCTTCGTTAATCCTATGCCTCAGGATGCACTTCCTTCGCTGCAGCCAATTCAGGACTTGGAAAATCGACAGCCACTTCCCAGAAAATCCGACGTATGGCGCACACCGGACAGACGACCACTGTGTTACCACTGTGGGGAAGCTGGGCACGTGTACCGGGAATGTCCTTATCGTCGCATCGGACTGCAGGATTTTGCCGACGACTCGCCACGGCCGAGATTCGGCGAAAGACCGAAAGCTATTGAAGATTACCTTTCATAACAGCGCATGCCACTGCGGCGGCAGTCGCGGTCCCCATCCCCAAGGCAATCTTCTCCAAATTTTCGGAGCCTCCCAGGGGCGGCGCCGGCGCGCTCTCCAAGCCCTACGCGGTAAAACTAACGACAGCGACCTTGGGGAGCGAGGCCGCTGACACTCGACGCAAGCAAGGCCTCCCACCGACGCAAGCACGGACGCGGAGCGATTCTCTGACGACAGCGACGAAAGCCAGAAACAGATTTCTTTGGATATACATGTAGTAGTCGACGGTCACCGCGACGTTAGTGCATTATTGGACACAGGTGCGGACTATTCGATAATGAGCGGAAAACTAGCAGCGCACATAAAGAAAGTTGCTACGCCTTGGTACGAAGCACAAATTCGTACTGCCGGCGGGCACGTAGTCACCCCAATCGGCATGTGCACTATCAGAGTGGGCATTCGGGGACGTACGTTTCTCGCCAGCTGCCTCGTACTTCGTGACTGTTCCCAATACCTAATCCTGGGAGTCGACTTTTTGCGGGAGCAGGGCGCTATTATCGATCTTCGAGAGCGTACCGTGACGTTTTCGACAGCTGAATCCTCCGACAAATCTGATGACATCCGTGACAGCACGTTTCGCGTTTCTGCCGACAGCAACACGTCGCCTCCACGTTCAAGCGTCCTAGTTGATGTGGTGTTCGACAATTTACGGGATGGTGAGGTTGTCGCCGAAGGCAACTTGACGCTTTTGTTCGCGCTAGGTGTCTGCGCTGCACGCAGACCCGTCACGCTTTATGACGGGCACTGTGCCCTACTTGAAACTAATTTCAGTAACGAGTACGGGCACCTGTTTCGTGACACCGCCATCGCTTTCGCCTACCCTATCGCAGACGTTTTTGAATGCTTCGCATCTGCATCAGCCGACGACGGGCTTCGACCGACACCAAGCGAAGTGACTTCACTACTTGCCAAAGTCGATGTCAACTCGACCCTCTCGGAACAACAACAAACCGAGCTACGTGAACTGCTATATCAATTTAAAGAGTGCCTCGCGTCCACCTCGAAGGTTCGTCAGACACCGATCACCAAACACCGAATAATTACGTATAACGACGCCTCGTCCACAAAACAACACCCATACCACGTTTCGGCAAAGGAACGTGACGTGATAAATGCTCACATCGAAGAGATGTTGGAAGATGACGTTATCCAACTTTCAAAGAGTGCCTGGTCATCTCCGGTCGTGCTCGTGAAGAAAAAAGATGGATCACTGCGCTTCTGCGTGGACTACAGGAAACTTAACAGCGTGAGTAAAAATACGTCTATACGTTGCCCCGCATCGACGATTTCCTCGACAGATCGACTGCGGCGGGCCAAGTATTATTGAAGAAGCCATCTTGCCAGTTTTCGATGAGCCTCCCCGCCGGCTCAGTTCTTCCGAGTTGAAGACCTTTTGTAGCACGTGACAATATATAGAGTACCATTCAACCATCCCCTTCCCCCTTCCAAAAGGCTTCTTGCTACCGCGAACGAGCTTGTGTTCATTACGTCCATGTTTCTGCTAAAACTGTCAGCCTTATTCTGTTTAACATTGAAGTCTGTTGCTGTCGTAATTTATACGCTATCAGTAGTCGCAATTGTTAGTAGTAGCAGTAGCAACTTCACAGATCACGTGACCAAAGGGGGAAATAATAATATTTTGAAATGTTATGGCGTTGATGATCAAATTGAGACTTGGCCGTCTTAGTGTACTTTCGTATGAAGCCCGTAGCCAGGGGGAGTGCCCTTGTGCCCTATCAGAAATCGAGATGTAAGGGTGTGTCCTACCTAAAATTAGTAATGCAAATTGGTGTTTGGTCCCGACTTTCTCTTTAAAAAATATGCTGGCTACGGACCTGCTTCATATACACTTGCGCACATTCAAGTTTGCAGTCTCGGAGTGTTCGAAAAAAAAGTGGCGTTTTTTTGTGTTCGGTGTCGCAGAGCTCAAAAAATCCCTCGCCGACTTCTTGGACGTCGGCAGGGAAGTGTTCAACTCGACAGCCGAGAAATACGCATCCAGCATGAACGTCACGCTCGACTACCTAAACAGTTTCACGAACGAGACCATGTCTGACCACGTGAAGTCTTTTCTGCCTACCTATACGCAAACTGTCCTCGTTGTCCTGGCCATCATGGGCGTCGTCTGCGGCCTCTACACGATTGGTGAGCATGTGGTAGTAGCGTACCGGCGTACACCATTCGCTTGTGAGAGCGAGAATACGCCGTGCAGTGCGGATGCCGTAAAGTTAAGTAGCGCAGTTTCTAACATGAACAAGAGGGATAATAAGGACACGACACTCGATACTTAACATTACGGCAAATTGGTTAATCACCAACTAGCCCAGTTACAACCTTATTGAGCGCGGACGCGTCTTAATCCATTTGCGATGCGCAGTGTTGTCCGGGCACCACCACGCGGGCACCACCATCTTGGGCTGTTAAGCTGTTGTTCTCTTGTTTTAAATGCGAATGCATTTCTTAGTCGGGCTATGTCAGGCATACGGCGTTGTCCGCAGTGGTGGCCGCGCACCAGCAGGTGTTATCTCTCCGCTCTCGCTCCCTCTACCATAGAAACAGCTGCGGGCGCGCGCTTATCTTCGACCTTAGCAACCGGAGCATGTGGTGCGAGTAGGTGTAGAAGAGGGTAAGTGCAGTGTTTTGCCACTCTTTCTCTCACCGCCCGCTGTCTCCTCTCTGCGCTGCACTCTCCGGTCCACTCGCTTCTCACTCTCAACCGTTCCCTGGAAGGGCACCTCTCAAGGCGATGGCAGAAGTCGAGGCGCTGTGCCGTGCTCCCTACCGGGCTGCAGAAAATAGGTGCCTTCTTCCTCTTTTAACCACTACCATCACCACGAAGTCGGTGAAGGCGAATGTCTGACGGCAACGGTACCGTCTGTCGGCGCAATAAATGCATTCGCATTTACTCACGATTCTTTTCGGGGAGGGGAGGGCACTTTTTTGTGTACTGTGGCGTGAGTTATCAACGATGAAACGTCGCATGCACCAAGAAAACTGTTTTCATGCCTATACCGTAACACTGCTCTTTTAAATATTAACGATGCCAAACACAGAGGTTAACAGCCCAATATGGCGGCACCCGAACCCACCCGTAAAATAGCGGAGAAATGCGTGGACTTTTTTCGCACGCTGTCACATGGGCCAACCAAAAATAGTCTCTAAAACACCCAGAGCTTGGAATTTAGTTTGAGTTGTGCACGAGTCTACAACGAACACCTCGGCACGGGAACTTTCAAAAGTGGTGCCGTAATAGCTAAGCTTCGTGCGTTCAATGATAAAAAAGAGTCCCTCACTCGTTTCGTTCTTTCCTTCGCTATGCTCGTCCATCGGCTCGTTCCTTGTCGAGTGCCCGTTCTCACCGTGCGAGGAGGAAGAGCAGCAAGCGTGCGTACCTGCGAGCAGACAAGCAGGTTCTTTTTAGGAGCGAAGCTCCCTGCTCCCCGCCGTCGCCGTCTGAACTCCCTGCGCCGAGCGAAACAACAGGTGCGCACTTTCGGCGCAGCGGGAACGCAGACGCGGCGGCAGATGGCGCACGCTGCGCCGCGCGCGCCGCAGGCTCGCTCCTTCAGTCGTTCCCGCCATCGAACGCAGCACACACTCTCCCCACCCGCTTGCCACTCTACCAACTTCATGAGAGCTAGCACCGTAGTCGCTCGCGTCCCACTTCTGAGGAGCTTCGCTCATCGGTTGTATTCGTACACGAAACTGCTCGTTGTTCTTTATGACACGAGCTGACGAGAACGTTGATGTCATGGCGAACGCAGATGATTACCCAAAGGCTCCGAGGAGAAGAGATTGTTTATTGGAACTTGTAAGGCGACCACGGCTCGTAACGCTGTCACGTTTGGCACTATTGGTCGCTACTGCATTCTTAACTCGATGCGCGCTTTTACTTGAAATGCTAAAATATCGGAGGTGGCTGGGAAGCTCTTAAGAGAACTTTGAGGGAGTGCATTTCACCACTGGTGCTACGCTGTCGCACGGGAAAGCTTAGTGACGCTCGCTGTGAGGAGCAGTGGTCGGCGTGTGCGTTCGCCGTACTTCGCGAACGACGAGATGTCAAGCCCTGGTATCAGGCGCTCAAAATAAATACATTCTTACAAGAAGCTGAATTTATGATACTTTTTTTTCGGTTTGAGGCATATATTCGTGCATTAAGACGTAGTATACAACTAAAGCTACTTTGCTGTTCTCGCTCTTAGGCAGTTTACAGCAACGGCTTGCAGTATTCCTCTTTACTTTTGCTACACACGTCGTCGGAAGCAAAAGAAAAGAGCAATGCTGCAATAATGCAGCACATAGTGTTATGGGGATATGATGGGTACAGAGTGCTTCGAGGTCTGTTACAGTAGTTCCAGGGCTTACATTTGGGAACTCAGCTCTGTGCATGAAGTCGGAGGTGCAATTAGGAATGGATGTAATTCAAAGTGCTCTGGGACGTCTCGTTCTGGGCGCTCACGGGAACACGACGTATGAGGCTGTAAAGGGGGATTTGGGATGGGCAGGCTTTGAAGCAAGGTAAGCTCAGAGCGAAATGAGGTTTGAAGAGAGGATTAGGAAAATGAGGGGGACTACATGGGCAGGGAAGGTGTGCAGGTATAGGAATAGCGTGGGCACAGAGTGGAGGAAAAGAACAAGGAGGCTCACCAGTAAATATACGACTGGCAGTGTGGGTGGCAGGGCAACAAAAATCATCAATCGGAAAGTCAGAGAGGCGGAGGGGATTTATTGCATGACAGCGATGGAAAATAAGCCGGCTCTCAGTAACTACGAAAAGGGCAAGAACGAAATAAAGCGGGAGAGGTTTTATGATAATTCGAGTAGAAGCGCTTTACTGTTAGAAGCAAGGTCGGGTTGCCTTAGAACGCGTAGTCATGAAGCGAGATTCGATAAAAAAGAGGAACAATGTGCATGCTATGGGGAAGCTAAGAAAATGACAGAACATGTACTGATCGAATGCGGCGATATCCACCCAGGTATAAGTGTGGGTACACGCCTACATGAGGCTTTGGGTTTCAGGTACAAACATGGAAAGCTGGAACAGATCCGCGATAGAATCAAGTAAGAGACTGTTATACTCGTGTCACACGGGGGTTTCGAACGCCATTGAACCGATAGTCCATTGACTCAACTGACAAGAACGCGCTACCACACGGGTATTTTCGAAGGCCATCCAGTGAACGGAACCCCCCACACTTCCGCTTTGAACGTCAATGGCTATTGAGCAACGAAAGCGGAAACAACGCAAACGTACACTCTCGTTCCCAGCAACAGGCTGGCTCACCGTGCTCGTTATCGCCCCATGTTATCGCCTTCTGTTTCCGCCGCCATATTGCGTGCAGCATTGTGAAGCTGTGCCCTGCTTTTTATGTGTGTGCGCCTGTGTGAAACAGTGAGTTCTGGGACGTGTTTTTTTTGGCCGATGTAGTTACTGCTTTTGTACGTTTTGTGCAAAATCAATGACGCGTCACCACACACACAAAAAAAAAATGCTCCAGCACCATGCCATCTGTGGGGTGAGAAAGAAACAGCGTTTCTCATGTACTTGTGGGAGGACCGCCTGTAAGTGATTCTTAAAAGAGAGAAAAGAAGATAAAAGTGAGCCCCGTAACTCTCTGCTTCATGGGCGACACCAAAATAGTAGCTCACAAGGGATGGGGGTAAGGAGGGATCAAAAGAATAGGATTAAAAGGTATAGAGATAGAGATAGGAGGAATGAGAGAGCGGGGTGCAGGGAGAGCGACACCCAGAAGCAAGGGGAAAACAGGAAAGATTGACATGGTCGCAGAAGTCCGAGGACGGGGCACCACTTAGCGAGAGCTCTTGTCGGCGTCAGGAGATGGCGTAGCGCGAGCCAGTCGGCCAGAGCTGCGCTGTCGTCGGAGATCGCGGGGCACAATCGGTTGGCACAAAATCCATCGAGCGAGTCTAAAGAACCGCCTGAGTACGTGGAACGCTCTTTTGAAAAACTGGCAGATCCCACGTACAGTGGGAGTCGATGATATGCGAAGCACGAATGAGAAATGTTGATATGCCACTTTAAAATCAGCACAACGTTACGAAGTGGAGGTAAATGATGCCGTAAATGACTTCCGTGCCATGATTATCATGTTTGGATGTGTTGTTTACCTTCGTCATCTATTCACGTCATGTGATACCAAATGTAGTATATGCGGAGCTAGCGAAACTACCGCGAGCATGCTATGAGCGTAGTATGTTGTCATGTTCTTACATGACTCGCGGGTCAGGATTATAATGTTTGCACGAGTCATATATTTCGTCACCCATTGACGTCACGTAACACCAAATTGGGTATATGTGGAGCTAGGAAAACGGCCACGAGCAAATCATGATGAGCCCAATATACTCCAATCTAGCGTTGACGCACGCGCACGCTTGGCACAGCGACGCTACGTTAGCAAAACGCGAGCACACTATAGTTTGACGCCAGGCGCGACTAGCGTCCGTCGGCGCAGCCCAACGGTAACCGGCGCGAAACGCGACATGCTGCATTTCGCACCGATGCGTTACCCAGACAACACTGCGTCTCCCTCTTTTCGTGACGGAGGGATACCGGATGCTCTGAAACGCGCATGCGTCAAAGCAACTCAGCGCGGCGCATGCCTGCGAGTATATGGCAGGACCGGCGCCTGGCGTGGCAACGCCGGCGAGCACGCGCACCGCGTCACGTCGAAATGTATTGGCGCCTTGACTGTGGCATGTAGTGATGTTCTCACGTGATACGCATCTCATAATTATCATGTTTGCACCAGTCGCATACCTTCGCCATCCATTGGTGTCGCGTAATACCGAGTTTGTTACATGTGTGAAGCTAGCGAAACGGCCGCGAATGCATCATCAGTGTGGTATGTAATCATGTTGTTACATGACACGCATGTCGTGATTATTATGTTTGAATGTGTCATTTACCTATCTCGTCCGTTCGCGCTGCGTGATACCGAGTTTGGTACATGTGAAGCTAGCAAAACGTCTGCGAGCGCATCAAGAGCGCAGCATGTAGTCATGTTGTTACATGACACGCATCTCATGTTTATCATGTTTGCACCAGTATCATACCTTCGTAATCCATTCACGTCTCGTAATACCAAATTTGGTATAAGTGAAGCTAGCGAAACGGCCGCCAGCGCATGATGAGCGTGGCATGTAGTCACGTTGTTACATGACACGCATCTCATGATTATCGTGTTTGCACCAGTATCATACCTTCGCATTCATGCTCGTCCCGTATTACCCAATTTTGTATAGGTGAAGCTAGTGAAACGGCCGCCAGCGCATCATGAGCGTGGCGTGTAGTCGTGCTGTGACATGACACGCATCTCATTATTAATATGTTTGCACCAGTTACATACCTTCGTCATTCATTCACGTACCGTAATGCCAAATTTTGTATCTGTGACGCACGCGAAATGGCCGCGAGGCATCATGAGCGTGGCATGTAGTCACGTTGTTACATGACACGCATGCCATGATTTTCTTGTTAGGGTCTGTTGCTTGCGTTTGCCATGCAATCATGCTATACCATACCAGTTTTGCAGCATGCCATGTGAACGAAACCACCGCAAGAGCTGCAAAACCATGAAATAAATTATGACATTCATGACATGCATGCCATAATGTTCATGTTAAGACTAGTCAAATATGTTATTTATACAGTCATGTTATGTCATAGCAAGTTTGGTATTGATACCGCTACCGAAACGGTCAGGAGAGCTAAAAGTCGTAAGTGGCTATATAGATAGATAGATAGATAGATAGATAGATAGATAGATAGATAGATAGATAGATAGATAGATAGATAGATAGATAGGCTCAAAACCACCGAAGTTCACTAAAAAATGCTTCGCATCAAAAACTTCTTGCCAAACAGTGGCACGGTCTCCACGAACCAACCCGTCTAGCGAGAGAAAGACTACCTTTCTCCGTCTACGCTGCATTGGGTAACCGCGTCCGTGGTCGTCATAAATTTGTTTAGGAGCAGCAGCTTTTCTTCGATGGCGTGGGCTTCCCTTCACCGCTTCAGTGCCTGCATCAAGTTGCGTGATAGCATCCATGTAAAAAAAAAAAAAACAGATCGAGTGTCCAGTGGGAATCGCTGATATGCGAAGCACGAATGAGGAAGGTTGATATGTCACTGTAAAATAAGCACAACGTTACGAGGCAGAGGTAAATTATGCGGTGCATGACTTCCATATCATGATTATTATGTTTGCACGTATTAGTTACCTTCGTCGTCTATTCGCGTCACCTGATACCAAATTTACTATTAGTGGAGCCAGCGAAACGGCCTACAGCGTGTTGTAAACGTAGCATGTAGTCCAGCTTTACATGACACGCGTGCCATAATTATCGTGCTTGGACGTGTTATTTACATTCGTCATCCATTCAAGTCACTTAGTACCAAATTCGGTACATGTGAAGCTAGCGAAACGGCGCTGAGTGCATCGTGAAGGGCCCAATATACTACGACGTAACGTTGGCGCGCGCAAGCTGGGCGCAGCGACGCTACGCAAGCAGAACGCGAGCACTCAAATAGTCTGACGCAAGGCGCGACCAGCGTTCGTCGGCGCGGCCCAGCGGCAATCGGCGCGAAATGCAACATGCTGCATTTCGCGCCGACGACGCTACTCAGGCAGCATAGCATCTGCTTCTCTTTGTGACGGAGGGACGTGCGCTCTAACGCGCAGGCGTCAAAGCAACCCTGCGCGGCGCCTGGCTTGGCATCGCCGGCGTGACGGAACGTAACGAACGCCGGCCTGCACACGCACCGGGTCACGTCGAAGTGTATTGCACCCTTGAGTGTGGCATGTAGTCATGTTCTTACGTGACACACATCTCATGATTATATCATATTTGCGCCAGTCACATACCATCGTCATTCATTCGTCCCATAATACTGAATTTGGTACATGTCAAGATAGCAAAACGGCCGCGAGCGCATCACGATCGTGGCATGTAATCATGCTCTTACGTGACACGCATGTCAAGGTTTTCATGTTAGAGTGTGTCATTTGTGTTCACCATGCAGTCATGTCAGACCGTATAAGTTTTGCAACATGCCATGTGAACGAAACAACCACAAGGGCAGGAAGACCATGAAATGTAAATCATGATATTCGTGACATACACGTCAACATTGTCATGTTATGACAAGTCATTTATGCTCGCCATTCAGTCATGTTATGCCATAAAAATTTTGGTATCGATACTGTTATCGAAACGGCATAGATAGATAGATAGATAGATAGATAGATAGATAGATAGATAGATAGATACGCTGAAAGTCACCGAAGTTTTCCAAGAAATGCTTCGCATTTAAAACCATTCCAACCTTCTCATTTCGAACTTCTGCTCCGTGATTGCTCATGACGGCAGAAGCTTACCAAGCAAGTCACTGCGGCCTCCACAACGTGTAAACACAAACCGCACTGCACAAACACAACCACAAAACGGCAGCCCCACTTGCTTATTTGGTGACAGCAGTGCCGCGGTTTAACTGCTCAACAACCTAAACACCAAACATACATTATAGGTATGTACAAACATTTTATTGAAATGCTCATACAAAAATAACAGACGCATGCACGCTTTCAGATGCATTTATATGATTTCACTCACGAAAACATGAAAACGAAACCAAAGACTTGCATCACCACCAACCAGTTTTAGCAAAAACACCTTAACCACTCAACGGCCTCTGATTGGATAAACTTTTATCTGCCGCGTAACAGCTCGAAAACTAGATCGAGTTGATGGAACTGGGGAATTTCGACGGCCGTCGACTCGGTGGCCAGTCAAAAGTATTCGCGTGACACCAGTATTTACCTTCGTTGATTTCTACGTTGACATGTCCCTTTCATACGTTGCTTCACCCAATTTCCTCCTTTCCATTACATCCATTCATTCAATAAATTTTTTTTTCTTTTTCTCCTCCTCACGCCGACAGCCAACCAGTGCAGCTGCTCCAGCAGTCGCACGGGCCTCTTCAGCCTACATACCGGCGGCTGGCTGCTCTCCGGCGCCGTTCTCTTCTTCCTGCTCACATTCACTGTGCCCATGTTGGTCTCCTCCGCCTCCATGGTGCTGGGCATCGCCATCGAGCGCTTTGTCTGCCACCCGTTGGAGAGTCCCACGGCACCCGAGTGCCGCCATTTGCTTGCCTTCGCCCACGACACCCTGATACCGGTGAGATTTGGCCCGTAAGCCACCCATAAGTCGAAATATAGTTGTCATGTTGCGGGGAAGATGTGCGAGAGTCTACAACGAACACGCAGTTACGAGGATATGTCTCCAAACGGCGCCGCAAGTAACAGCGGATTTGCGCATGCTGGCCAATCTAAAATTGGCCCTTGCTCGTTTCACTCTTGCCTTAGTTCGACGCCTTGACGAGGAGTGTCGAAAGACACAGAGGGATTGTTTCTTGGGACAGTGTGTAGGGATTGTTACTTACAAATTGCGGGGCGCCTGCGGCACGCAACACTGCCGTGTTTGGCATTGTTGATATTGACGTCTTGCAAAACTCAATGCATTGGTTTACTTCAAATGCCGAAAATTATCGGATGTTGTTTAGGACTTATTTAGTGTTCTCACGAAACAGTTACGACACATTCTGAAACGGCGCAAAAAAAACGATACGTGGGCAACAGTGCAACATGATATAACCGTATTATTTGAACACGGTGACCAAAGAACTGAAGGTATGCGAAGCTTTTCTTTTTTTTCACCGCAACGTTGAGAGATAACTGCATAAGCGACCCCTTCCTTATATTTTTCAATGCCAGTGCAAGCGCGTGCTCCTCAATGGGAGTCACCGGTCCGCCTTAATTCAAGGAGTGGCATGGGAGCGCTGCTTGCGTCACACGTGCGTCCAAGTGAAGTGAAGTGAAGTGAAATGAACTTCATTTGGTCACGGAGAACTGGTCAGACACCCCCCTAAGAGGGGTCCGCCGCAGTTGGTGGCCATGTCCACACCGGGACTGGAAGACCGTGGCCCTCCGCCCGTTCGCAGGCCGCCTCTACTGCCGAGTATTAGACTGAGAGTTCGGGGCTTTTAAGAGCCCTCTACCAGTATTCTTCTGTGCTGAATTTTTCGCCATGTAACACCGGGCACTGCCAGAACATCTGAGCGAGTGTGCAGTTATGTGCCTCACAACTAGACCATCCTGGAGTTATGCGATCAGCAAAGTGGCTGAATGTGCTACGAGATGGGAATGGGCCTGCCTGTAGCATCCGAAGAACCGACGACTGCGGCCGAGTGAGCTTAGAATGCGAAAGCGAGTACCTCCGCCTAGACAACTGATAATGGGACGTCACTTCGTTAAAGGTGCCAAGTGTATTTTTAAAGTCATCCGCGAACCCACCTCCGTACCTGCCCGGACCGCCACGGCACGTGATTTCTCGCGCATGGTTATGGACGATTTCGTTGGCGTTGGGAAGAGTCGGATGCACCTCTGAGCCCATGTGGGCCGGAAACCAGGTGATTGTGTGCTAGCCTACTACACCCCTGGAATTTAAAATAGCGGTAGCCTTCCTAGAGATTACCCCCGAGGCAAAGGCCTGGGCAGCAGCCCTGGTGTAAGTATCTCTTGACGCGAAGGGTCCGTCATCGCCAAGACTATCACTACCTGCTCTGCTACGGAGGCCGACGCTTTCCTCACGGAAGCTGAGTTGATGACGCGACCGCGATGATCAACGACCACAGCTGCAAAACGATCGGAGCGGCCATACTGCGCCGCATCGACGAAAACTACACTGCGCGTGGACATAGCCACGAAATCAAGAAGAGATTTGGCCCCTGCCTTTCGCTGGCCAGCATTATACTGTGGATGAACGTTACGCGGGAAGGGTGCCATCTTGTACGTGTCCCTCATTGTTTGTGATAAGATCTTCTGTTCCTCCCCTGCCGTATGATGATATCCCAGCGACTGTAGGAGACGCTGCCCAGCTTACGTGGAGGATAGTCGCGCAGCCTAAGGTACTTTTTGTGCCTCGGCCACCTCCGTGATGGTGTTGTGCATGCCCAGACTCATGAACCTGCCCGTGCTGGTGCTCATAGGGAGGCCTAGTACCCTTTTGATGCTTTTATGTAATAAAGTGTCGAGTTTATTCTCCTCGCATTTGGACCAATTTGAGGATGCCACGTCATTAATGTGGCTCATGAGGAATGCATGGAAGAGCCGAAGGAGATTGCTCTCCCTCAGCCCTCCCCTGCGGCTTGAAACCGTCAATATTAGTCTGAGCATGTTCTCCGTTTTGGAGGTGATGTGAGCCAAAACCTGCGAACTTCTGCCGTTGGATTCAAGAAGGAACCCTAGCACCCAAATACAACTGACTCTTGTAATCGACTGCCCATTCCGTGTGGATATAGTAATTTGCACCTGATCAAGCAGTGACTCGTTCCTTCCTTCGGGTCGAACTGGTCGATATAGAAGCAACTCCGATTTAGAGGCGGATAGCTGAAGCCCTGTACCCCGCAGAAAACGTTCTGTGATTGACAAAGTAGATTGTAGCACCTCCTCCACTTTAGCTTTCGAACCGCCCATGCATCAGACTGTAATGTCGTCGGCATAAAAGGCACGGTTGGTATTGGCTGCAGTGGAGAGGCGCTCCGAGAGGCCTTTCATGGCTATGTTGAACAAAAGGGGTAAAATTACCACTCCCTGCGGCGTCCCCCTCGCACCCAGGCTGAAGGCCTCCGATTTTAACTCGCCAATCTTTATGGTGGCTTTGCGGTCCCTGAGGAAGGCACGAACATAGGCATGGAACTTGGGACCTAATCCCATGCGCTCTACCTCTTCCAGTATAAACTGATGTGAAATCGTATCGAAGGCCTTGGCGAGATCAAGAGCCAATATTCCTCGAGCATCTCAGGTATTGAGCGCATGAAGCAGCTCTTCGATCTCAAGGTTCGTAAAGGGCGAGTCGATTTCTTCGAGCAGCCTTCCCTGGTAGACCGGGTAATCCCAGTCCCCGGAGGGGCCAAACGGAAGGTATCACTCTGCCAATTACTTGAGTAAAGTGGTGTCAGTGACTCCACTGCTCCTCTGTGCTTGAACTAAGTGGTCGATTGCCAGCCTCTGATTACTTTTGGAGTTCGTCTGATGGAGTAGTACCTTCAAGAAGTTCCATTTACCTCCGGTGCACATCTGCCAATCTACTTTTGAGCAAATCTCGTTCCACTGCTGCCTAGAAAGCTCCTGACAATATTATTCTATATCTTTATTGAGGAGAGCTATGCGTTTGCGAAGCCTCCTATTTGGCTTTTGTGTGCGCCATCTCTCAACCAGCGATTTTTTAGCCTCCAATAAATGCGCAAGACACGAGTCCATCGTATCGACCTTTAGGTCAAAATGGACAGTCTTGGCGGCGAGGAGCTTATCCTCCACGAGTCGCGAAAAGAGTTCCTCTAACGCGGCATATTCGGTCTGATCAGCTTTCCGGCACTTCCTGAACTCGTCACAGTCCGTCACCCTGTACTTTTTAGGTGGAGCCGCCCAGGTTCCCTGCGTGTCTGCGTGGATGAAGTGATCACTTCCCAGGCTATCTTGCAAGTTAACCCACTGAACTCTTCCCGCATTTCTGATGAATGCGAGATCCGGAGTGGTGTCTCTTGAAACGAAATCGCCCAACCAGGTTGGGAATTGAGGGTCCGTGACCAGCTCCAACGAACAGTTTGTCATTACTTTAACAAGTTATTTCCCTTTAACAGTGGCCTTTGGATAATCCCAGGCTGGGTGGGGTGCGTTAATGTCACCGATAGCTACGGGCGGTGACTTGCCTGCAAGGGTAGCCGCCTTTGCGACCACCGAGGAGAACGCCTGCTTGTAGTTTCGAGGGCTGCTGTAAACATTCAGTAAGAATATGCTGCCCTCAAGCCAATTATTTGAAATAATTTCAACCAGCTGAGCCTCCAAAGTAGCGTTGTTGAGCGCAACCGTGTGCTCTAAAAATGCACATTTGTTCGAAACCAAGACAGCCAGACCACGTTGACCCTCCCCCCTAAGCGATATAGATCGATAGCCGGGCAAGGCAACCGCCGCGTCAATGGTTTCTTGTAAAGCAATCACATGTGGTTGAGCCGCCAATGAAGCAATGTACTGATAGAGGGAGGCCTTACGCTTCCTGGACCCCGCGCAGTTCCACTGCCAAATGACGAACTCATTTCATTGGGAGCCATGGCTGCTGCTACTGGTTTGCCGACTTAACGGCACGTCCATATCGATGGGAGCCTGATCCATTGGCGTACCGAGGCGCGCAGAGGGAACAAGCGAAACAGGGACAAACGCCACCGGGACAAAAGAGTTCCCGCCTGGAGCGAGTCTGCTTTCGATCATGGCAACTTTACACGCTACAAGGTCAAAGCATTTCTCCTGCCATGCTACCGCCTTTTGTAAATCTTTGATTGCTCCCAAGCAGTCCGAGTCGGAAGCCGCAGCTACCTCTCCTTCCGTACCTATCTTTCTCTTAGCCGGCCGTGGCTCTACCGACAAAGATCGCACCGGGGCTCCTGATGTATTTTTGAGAGCTTCAAACTCGACCCTCATCTGCTGAAGCTGCGCTTTTAAGCTAGCATTCTCTTGAAGTAAGAATGCAATCATAGGGTCTTCTTTTTGTTCTGGCAGTGCCACGTGAGTTATCTATGCTGGCTGCTGCGCCGATCTTGGCTTGGCACGATCCGCCCTGGTCTTGGGAGCTTCTTTGAAGCGTAGCCTAGAATAGGAACATCTCTGCGTCCGAGTGCTTTCCCGCGGAGATGAGCTGGACGTGTTTCCCTCGCTAATATTACATGTCCGTCAGATTGGTTCCTTCGTGTTCCTTTGTCACTCGAAGCAATGCCGTCACCCGCCTCACAGCGCTCTTATGCAGCGGCATCGCAGTGACGCTTCCCCATTGATTGCGTACACAGTGTCAAGAAAAGTGACACGCTGTCTCAAAACACCGCCTCTCTTACAGAGCCATCATGAGTGCCAAAATTGTGAACGCAAGGAAGGCAAGAGGCCACCCCGCGGATCTGTACACAACTGAACAAAAATTGGCAGATCCCACGCACAGTGGGAATCGATGATATGCGAAGCACGAATGACAAATGTTGATATGACACTTTAAAATTACCAGAACGTTACGAGGTGGAGGTAAATTATGCCGTGCATGACTTCCGTGTCATCATTATCAAGTTTGGATGTGTCACTGACCTATGTCGTCTATTCGCGTCACGTATACCAAATTTGGTACATGTGAAGCTAGCAAAACGGCCACGAGCGCATGATGAGCGTAGCATGTAGTCATGTTGGTACATGACACGCACCTCATGTTTATCATGCTTGCACCAGTATGATACCTTCGCATTCATGCTCGTCCCGTATTACCCAATTTTGTATAGGTGAAGCTAGTGAAACGGCCGCCAACGCATCATGAGTGTGGCATGTAGTCATGCTGTGACATGACACGCATCTCATTATTAATATGTTTGCACCAGTTACATACCTTCGTCATTCATTCACGTACCTTAATGCCAAATTTCGTACATGTGACGCTAGCGAAATGGCCGCGAGGCATCATGAGCGTGGCATGTATCATGTTGTTACATGTCACGCATGTCATAATCTTCATGTTAGGGCCTGTCACTTGTGTTTGCCATGCAATCATGCCATAGCATACCAGTTTTGCAACATGTCATGTGAACGAGACCACCGCAAGAGCAGCAAGATTATAACAAGTAAACTATGACATTCATGACATACATATCAGGATTTTCTTGTTATAACTAGTCAAACATGCTCGTCATACACTCATGTTATGCCATACTAAATTTAGTATCGACACAATTATACAAACGGCCGGTAGAGCTAAAGGTTGTAAACGGCTAGATAGAAGATAGATAGATAGATAGATACGCTGAAAGTCACCGAAGTTCGCTAAGAAATGCTTCGCATTTAAAAATTACTTAGGTGCTCCTCCGTGGCTCAGTGGTTAACGCCTCACTCTCACTTCATATGATTACCGCCGCGGTGGTCTAGTGGCTAAGGCACTCGGCTGCTGACCCGCAGGTCGCGGGTTCGAATCCCGGCTGCGGCGGCTGCATTTCCGATGGAGGCAAAAATGGTGTAGGCCCGTGTGCTCAGATTTGGGTGCACGTTAAAGAACCCCAGGTGGTCGAAATTTCCGGAGCCCTCCACTACGGCGTCTCTCATAATCATATGGTGGTTTTGGGACGTTAAACCCCACATATCAATCAATCACTTCATATGATTTCCGTCGTGAGGCACCACATAATGGCTTTTCGCCTCCCCCCCCTCGACCACAAAACACATGCAAAGGCTAAGTGATTGGTGAGAGCAGGAATGGGCGAGAGGAAAGAGAGTTGAACAGTGGGATCCGGCACACCTCCTCGACCCATCGCACACGAAAACCACTACCCAGCACCACGTCACCCGGCTTATACATGCACACATGGACAACCCCAATGATCTTTTGGATACACTCCGCGACACCTACACATCGCCCGGCATACAAACTTCTCTTCCCTCATACACAGGACAACCGAATGCCGAACTCGACACAGATATAACCGAGGCGGAGGTCAGAGCCGCGCTGTTGACTCTCCGCACTAAATCCGCACCCGGAGCCGACTTGATTACCAACACAACACTGCGCAACCTGGATGACAAATCGATCACTCGCATCACGGAGTACTTCAACCAGTGTTGGAAGGAAGGAACGCTTCCCCAGTCCTGGCGTCACGCGAAAGTAATGTTCATACCGAAGCCCAACAAACCACTTACACTCCAAAACCTTCGCCCAATCTCATTAACTTCGTGTTTGGGCAAGCTTTTCGAACATGTTGTACTGGCGAGGCTTTCACAGCATATGACAGACCGTGACTTATACCCTCACAGCATGGTTGGCTTTCGCGCCCATTTGTCCACTCAAGATGCCATGCTACAAATCACTCACGACATCTTCGACCCGCTCATTCCGGGCCACACAAAGGCAGTGCTGGCTCTGGACTTATCCAAAGCCTTTGATCGCGTTGAGCATCATGCGATCCTGACAGCACTTTCTCCACTGAACGTGGGTACACGTACGTACACTTACATTCAGGCCTTTCTCACAGCACGCACGGCCGAACTTCAGTTCGGCCCGCTCACCCACCCAACATACACACTAAAGAGTGTCGGCACCCCTCAAGGGTCCGTCCTCTCACCTTTCTTGTTTAATATCACCCTCATCCCCCTAGCTCGACAATTGGCAACTGTTCCTCATCTGAAACATACCCTATACGCAGACGACATCACGCTCTGGTCTACCCATGGCAGTGACGGTGACATACAGGACACCATCCAAACAGCCGCCAACCTAACGCAAAATTATGCAGTTAGCGTAGGACTAACCTGCTCTCCAGAGAAGTCCGGACTGCTCTGCATCCGCCCCAAAAGCCGCAACTCCCCCTCCCCACCCATCGTCATCGAACTGGATGGCAGATCGGTACCAGAGGTCGACACCCTCCGGATACTGGGCATGCATATCCAGAGTGATGGGAAGAACACAAACACAATCCGGAGACTCAAGCAGGTTGCAGGGGCGATCTCGCACCTCATCCGCCGGGTCTCAGGCCGTTACCGAGGCATGAAGGAGGGCGACCTATGTCGCCTTATTCATGCCTTTGTACTCAACCGTGTGCTCTACTGCACCCCCTACCTCCAACTCTCTCGCCGCGACACTGAAACATTGGACGCCCTCATCCGTCGGGCATACAAAGTAGCCCTCCACCTTCCCATAAGTACACCTACCGATCGACTTCTCAAGTTAGGCCTTCACAACACTATCGGGGAACTTATAGACGCACACCGCCAAGCACAATACCTTCGTCTCACACAAACCGACACTGGTCGGCATATTCTACATTCTCTTGGAATCCAGATACCCGCCAATGATCCCACATTACTCCCCATACCAAGACCCCTGCACCGCGAACTCCTCATTACACCACTTCCCCGTAACATGCACCCCGACCACCACGATAAACGTCACAGAGCTCGCGCTAAAACTCTACACCTATGTTACGCCGCCGAACCAGACGCCGTATGGGTAGACGCAGCCTGCGTGGGTGATGAAGCGGTCGCTGCCGTGGTGGATCACAATCTCTCTCCCATAGGTACACACACACTCCCTCCAGACACGTTTCCCGAAGCTGCAGAGGAAGCTGCCATTGCCTTAGCAATCGTAAACACAGAAGCACGGTACGTCTTATCAGATTCCAAAACCGCAATCTTAAATTTTGCACGAGGCCGAGTTCACGTCCCTGCTTTTTGCATACTGGATTCGCCCGCTGCAACCCCGCCCCGTCAAGTGGAGTTGATTTGGGTGCCCGCGCACTGCGGGAATCCTGGAAACGAGGCCGCCAACCTCTTAGCCCGAGGTTCTTTAAACCGGGCTCCCGCGGCCTCCGATCTGGGATTCACGAAGGACCGCGCGCACACTTTCAACGAGCTGACTCAGGCCTATAGGGCAGCACGTCAGCTATATCCCCCACCGCACAAGTCCCTGAGCAACCGACAGGCAACCCTCTGGCGCCAGCTACAAACTCCCACTCTTCCCTCTCCTCTCATTCTACCGCACTATCACCCCCTTTTCCTCACCTCAGCCTGTACCCTTTGCCCTGAACCTCATGCTTCTGCTATACACATCCTTTCTCACTGCCCGGCGGATCCTCCCCCGCGGGCCCTAGAGCACCTAAAGACTTGGGAGGATTGGGAGACCCTACTGCGCTCAGAGGACCCGGTTGAGCAGACCATGGCGGCCGACCGGGCTGCCAGCGTCATGGACCACCACCAAATGAACGCTTGAGCGCAAAGGGGTCGTGCGGGGGCCCGGGAGCCTGCGTGCTCCACACTCCTCTGTTGAATAAAGTTTTTCTCCTCCTCCTGGAACGAGCCACGTGGCTCATGCCAGCGCATTCTGTAATCTTTTAAAGACGGGCATCCGTCTTTAACACTGTCAGATGATCAGCTCGGTTCGCTTGCTTCAACATTGTGAGCGGGGAAGGTGATTTGTAGATTACTTTAAAGACAATATTCCTTCTTGGGTACCATCGATGCAAAAATTTTGGTCTCTATGCCTGTACGTTTGTATATTTTTCCTTTCTTAACGGTACTCCAAACGACACCAAACGATACCCCAAACCATTAGCGCCCGCATCCGCAATGCCCAACAATATCGCTCAAGTTTTAGCGTTCATACTTGTGTGATTGGCAATTACAAAGCGAATACTGCGCATATCTGAGGCACTATAACGACACGTCAACATTTTCTATGTGTGCCTTTATACTAGAAAATGCATACATAAGTAATTCCAAGGACCATTGCGTTCATCACGCTGCGCTGATAATGCAACGCTTGCACGAAAAGGCAAATGTTTCCAACGCTTTGCTGAGACGACACGGTGGCGGCACCTACCCGTCGCCTTGCGTTCAACACCCTATGAGCTAGACGTGTTTTCCTCGATAATATTACGCGTCTGTCAGATTGGTTCCTTCGTGCTCCATTGTCGCTCGAAGCAACGCCGTCGCTTCCTCACAGCGCGGCGTGCGCGCCCAAGACGGGCGTGCATGCCGCGCGCTTCCTTTTACAAGATAAGGCTCATGTTTAGACAAGATAATGCTTTTAGGTGTGAATACACTTTATAAGCGACCCCAAACCATCCACTGCCGTCGGCGGCGTCCGCAGTCTTCTCTCTATCTTTAAAAGAAAGAGGACTTGGCGAGCCGCCGCGCGACGCTCTACCGAATAAGCCACGGACGCGACGCTGATATCGGTGTCAGTAACGCGCCTTATACACCCTCCCCCTTCGCTCGCTCCTCCGCTCTCCTCGCTCGCTGCGGCTGCGCGCGCACCCCTTTCTCTCGCGCGCCCGCCTTCACTCTCAGTCTCTCGTCGAGAGCGGGTCGTGAGGGGGAGTAAAGTTAAAATCCGTTGGCATTCGCCAGTGAGTTAACGTAAACTCCCCCGTGTGATCAATTTGCGATTCCCAGGAACCACTACACCATAAAGGCATCATAGTGTGCTTTGATTAATAAATATAATAGTGCGAATTAATAAATACCCCTCATGGCATCACCCCGTGTATTCGCACTTAACCATGTTAACCCTCGGGGAAATGCTTGGGAGTTTTTTACAGATAGCGCTCATGTCTCACGTGTGACGTGACTCGATGCACTCGTTCGCCTCCGCTGCATGCTCGAGGCACTCTGACGCAGCGCCTCCGAAATACTATTCACCGATTTTCTAGCGCAGAACACAAAAAAAAACGTTTTGTTCACTCTCTCCAGACGCAAGAATATCGTCTTTCGACGACATTCACAATGTAACATGCAGATACGGCGTCAATTTTTCTTTTCGCCGTTGGATGGTGTCATTGCATATGACCGCATGTATGCTCATATGGGGTCCTTCTGAATATAAAGGTCACGTTGGAGTTATGGTGCGTTCACACTTGGACTTGAAGAGAGCGAAACCGGCAAAAATCTTGATTGATTTGTGGGGTTTAACGTCCCAAAACCACCATATGATTATGAAAGACGCCGTATTGGAGGGCTCCGGAAATTTTGACCACCTGGGGTTCTTTAACATGCACCCAAACCTGAGCACACGGGCGTACAACATTTCCGCCTCCATCGGAAATGCAGCAGCCGCAGCTGGAATTTGATCCCGCGACCTGCGGGTCAGCAGCCGAGTACCTTAGCCACTAGACCACCGCGGCGGGGCCCGGCGAAACTCTTCGGAAACTGACTCGTTTCGCCGACCAAGTGGCCGGAAAACTACGCCGCGCGGCCGGCGCGCAAGAATCGCTCCGTGACCGATTTTCCCGCCACGCGAAACCGGATCCGCTTTCCGCCTCACAGCCTTGGCTGCGCTAGATCAAACCACGTGGTCTAACCAGCTGGTCGCAGATTCAACATGGCTGGCATCGCCTCAAATCGCAAACTACACGTGCAGCATGACGAAGCTTGATGGCCTCAACGAGGACGCTCTGATCGATAGCTTGTCTTGGATTACGATCGCCGAGAACTCTGGAAGTAGACGATGCAGCGGCAGCGAGTCAGCATGCCCCTATGCGTCTCGCGTTTGTGTACAGCCAGCTGAATGCGCCGCCGCCACTACTGGTGCGTTCACTCGTGTCGTTTCTGCTGGCTTATCTTCCAAAAGAATGTTTGAAAAGGTGGGAGATGTTTCTTTTCACTACTTTTTGTGAATTATGAAAATTTGGTACGAATTTTAGCTCCCACAAAGCAGGCAAAATCGAATTAATTGTCAAGGTATATGGACGGCATGCAGCGGCAGCGGGATGAGACAGAACGAATGTGCGCATCTTCGATGCGCGCGACCGTGGTTTTTCGGCCGCTCTGGCGTTTTCGTTTCTCTTCACTTCTCAAGTGTGAATGCGCCATTAGCGCCCGCACCTTTTCTCCCGCCCGTGCACTTGTGTTTCTTGTGCCTTTCTACAATGCGTTCGAAGCAACTAGCTCGGCTAGTTTCACAACTGCAGTTCAGACAGATCACCTACTCTTCCGAGATCGAATGTAGTTTCGACATGATTGTTTAATACTAAAGGACACCCCCCCAAACTATTCAGGACTTGAAGCTTAGCTACGACGTTTCAGTTGTGCACGAGTCTGCAACCAACGTGTAGGCAGACCCGCCACGGCTGCCTAGACACTGTGCGCTACGACTTGATAGCGCTAAATGTGAAGTGATGGCCAACTCATTCATTCTGTATAAAGCGGGTGCCTGCGGCACCACCTAGGGCGAGACGTAGACATGGGGAACAGGATGGAAAGTTGGGCTTGCAGTAACATGTAGCCGTGAGAATTTTTCGGAAGTGTGCCGTAATAGCGGAGTGACACGCCTTTGTCGACACAAGAGGACATCGCTCTTTCGCTCCTTCCTTGAATTTGCTGCACTTGCCGGGCCGTCTCTGGTCCTGCATGAACCCTGCTGGCCGGACTAGGAGGAACAGCCATGCGCGTGCGTACCTGCCAGCGTACAAGCAGGAAGTGTTGATCACGAGCAGACGAAAATGTTCACGTCACGGCGAACACTGAGGACCTGAGCGCTGTTAAAAGGCCCGGAGAGATTTTTTTTCGATATTTTGGGGCGTCCGCGGCTCGCATAGCTTTGCCGCTTTGGACATGGCTGAGCGTGAGGGCATTCCTGCTTGATTCACGTGTTTGCTTGAAATGTTGCAAAGAAAGCCATCAGAGGTGGTTTAGGGCTGCTTTGAAGAGTGCCAATATGTACGATTATTTTGTCACGTGGTAGTGACGTGTACGAAGGCAGCAGTAGGCGTCTTGAAAGTGAAGGACCCCTCCCCCGCCCGCGGTGGTCTAGTGGCTAAGGTACTCGGCTGCAGACCCGCAGGTAGCGGGATCGAATCCCGGCTGCGGCGGCAGCATTTGCGATGGAGGCGGAAATGCAGTATGCCCGTGTGCTCAGATTTGGGCGCACGTTACAGAACCCCAGGTGGTCGAATATGCCGGAGCCCTCCCCTACAGCGTCTCTCATAACCATATGGTGGTTTTGGGACGTTAAACCCCACATATCAATTAATCGAAAGTGAAGGACTTTATTTGGCCTAAATAGTGACCATGGAACTAAAAGTCGGGTTACACCGAGAAATATACGCTCTGTACTGTTATCGGCGTGCTGTGCGTCGGTCGCCGATAACCTAAGCGGAGATGCGCATCAGTTTTTTTATACATGTGCCGTCGAGTATTCCAGCGTTATCGCGAACGGCTACGTAAGGTCCAGAAGAATCTGTAATGTTGCGTTGCGCGCATTATCACAGCGGAAGGTTCTAATATCATCTCGATGGTTTTTAGTCAATTGGCGCGGTTCGCGAAAGGTAGCACTAACACGTGTAGTGGGGCGATAGCAAAACATGAGAAATTAGTGTGGTTATAGGCCTAAACTCGATGTTGATTTTTATTGCTAACTGCTTTTCCGCCACCAGCAGCCTCAGAAGAAGAAGCAGAAGCAGTCGTCCGAAGCCTTGAAGGAGCCTGTTGGGGGCGATGGTCGTCAGCCAGAAGGCGATTCGGGCAAGATCGAGGGCTCGGTGACCGACAGCGTTCAGCGGCGTGCTCCAGATATCTTGGAGGCCAATGCCGATGGTACGCAGGTCATACAGATGTTTTCAAAGACGATAGTCTTTCTTGGGGACCTTCGACGCGAAAATCTTGGTCTGTCTGTACAGTTATCTGTTTGTCCACCTTTAACGGTACTCTAAAAGACACCAGACGATACCCCAAACAGTCGACCCCATCCGCAGCACCCACCAATATTGTTCAAGATTCAGCGCTCATACTTGTGCGATTTTCAATTAAAAACAATTTTTACGCATATCTGAGGCACCACAGCAACATGTCAACATTTTGTATGCGTGTCTTTGTACTAGAAAAGGCATACATAAGTAATTCTAAGGACCGTAGCGTTTATCACGCTGCGCTTACAATGCAACGCTTGCACGAAAAGGCAACTGTTTCCAACGCTTTGCTAAGACGACACGGTGGTGGCATCTAACCGTCCCCTTGCGCACGCCCCGCGCTTCGTTTTATAAGATAACTGCCAGATAGCATTCATGTCTCACGTCTGATAATGTGTGACGAGACTTGATGCGCTCGTTCACCTCCACTGCACACTCGTGGCACTAACGCAGCGCCTTCAGAATACCATTCACCGGTTTTCTTGCGTAGAACATCATAAACGCTTGGTTCACTCTCTCGAGACGCAAGATTATCGTCTTTCGACGATATTTGCAGTGTAACATGCAGATACGGGGCCAATTGTTTTTTCATGCTGACCTGAGCAACAATAATGTGGGCAGTAATGTGATGATTTATGTATATACCTCATCAATGAAGATGTTTTAATGCTATTTGGTATGTATTTATCACAGTTATGCGCCTAATTATCTGCAAAACGCATCGCTCTGGGATTTTGCTCTTTGATGATATGTTTGCTTCACCAGCTTGTCTAAGGAACACGCGGAATCGTAGACTGATTGTCTATTATCTTTCGTGCTCAAGAGATTATTCGCATTATGTTTGCCTTGCTGGGCGTTCGGTAAATACATGCATGACCTTGTCCGATGTTGTCGTGAGTACTGAACTTTACATGAACCCAAATTTCAGTCTGCCTCGTGCACTTTATTTCAGTGGTGGTCTGTTTTCCCGTACTAAGCACACCAGATTTCCATTTCCCGCATGGGTGTTCACGTTCAAAAGTCTTGGAGTCGCGCTATTCGAAGACACTAATAAAATAACGCATCGTAGCCGAGAAGACTGGTAGAAGACAGAGTGGTTATTACTTTATGTCGCGCTTCTAACACAATGAAATCGGTCACGGGACCAGCCACAGTGGGTGAGAATGTGACATGCGCGTGCTCTTCAAGTCGAGCTATACATTAAGTAGCGATACCATCATTGGAAAAAAGTTATCGCTCATGGCTTAAAGTTGATATGAGTCTGTCCTGTGTTTCTTTGAAGTGGTTGTTCGATGTAGCGCTTTACCATCGTCTGTTTCCTTGGCTCTGGTTTCTTTCTTTCAAGGGCCACTCGGAGACTTGGATGCGTCTAACGTTGTTCACCCGGTAACGAGAATACCCGCACACCCACTCACAGAGAGCGAGGAAAGTTTACATGACATTCGAGAACGCTGGATTGCAAGGCGTTTCCAGTTGCGAAGGCTGCTAGCCGTGAGCGAAGAGACCGGCGACGATGTCGAAGATGAATCTGGCAGCTCCTACATTGTCAGGTCTCCTAATGCCCATAGCGTGGCGCACGTCTCCAACAGGTCAAGAAGGCCAAAGCGAGCGGTGGCCCTTCGTGAGGACTTGAGCGTTGGTCGAAGAGGCACCCACGTCTTACTGCTATCGGACTTCAATGACGTCGAGCAGGTGAAAGGTAGGCACGGTGGTAGCAGTGGCCTTGAGGGGAGTGCGACTGAGTTCTTGCCACTCCTGAGAGACGCTGTTAGAGGGCGACCCTATGGGCTGCGCCTTCAGCGAGACCGAAGAATTTCTGACGGCGTCTTCTTTAACGACGACGACGTGGACGTTCCCGTGGTGCACCGAGAAGTAGCGGAGAGCCCGGCGGCGTACGACGATTTCATCGATGGAGATGTTTATGCGTTGAACGATACCGACTCCTTCCCTCTGCCAGTGGACGTCAAGAGCTATAGAAGGCGTCCCCATGGTCACCCTCACCTTGATGATGCCGCCTTACGCCGGAGGGCGGCTGCATTGCCGCTATGGGAAGACGCCGATGCGTGGGCGTCAAACACCGACTCGTCAATCTATGTTCACCAGGAAGTTGATCGCGGAGTTGATGAAGGGAACGCCCTGTTATCCTGGAAAAGAGGTGTGCCGTTCGCTAGACCTCAAAGCTACGACGACGACCTTGCTGGTGTTCCGGGGTTTAGCGGAGCTTCGGACATAAGTTTCAGCTTTGCCGTCAACGAAGACTCGAGGGGAAGCGAGGCCAAACGCCGTCGTGGGAGGCGTCGTTGGGAGGTTGAGTCGAGTCAGTCGACGTTCCTTCGAAACGAAAGCTATAGCTGGGCAACCGTGTGGAATGGCAGTCGACGCCTTGCGAAGTTCGAGAGCAGCTACACGTCGTCCTCGGGTCGGAGCATCCACCGCAAGCACCTTCACAGCAGGCGCGACTACTCGGATGCTCCGGTAAGTAGGCTCAGCTAGTTACAAATACGTTAGATGTGCGGGAATTCTGATAAATTCCGCAAGGTGGTGGTAGGACTATGATGGGAATGATTTACAACTAACTGATTGTAGTCGAAGCCACAGGTTTGTAGGGATTTCCTTGTGACATCGGCTACGATCAGGTGGTTGTCCGTTATACCCTTTACGACCCTTCAGCCACCTTGCATGATTCCCCAGAATTCATTTGCGGTATTCTGAGACCGTGTGCTGTTATCCGTTATGCCCTTTATGACCCATCAGTCACCGTGCATGATTCCCCAGAACTCATTTGCGGTATTCTGAGACCACGTGCTTCGAGTAGTGAAATAATTTATCTGCCTTCAAGCTGCAGCTAGCTAGGTTAGGTAGCTGTCCTCTTGTTTAGCTCAACGGACTGAGCGACCACTTCGGGAAGACATTGGTACCGGGTTTCTTCCCCGAACATAGACAAACTTTTCTTCAACTAGAACCTTTCCTTTTTGAGAAACATAATACATGAAGGGCTACCGTTCACACTTGCTGCTTCGTACAAGTGGATTCGAAGAAGCGGTTAGCTAATGTCATGCCGTTTGAGAGAAGGCATCTCACATATATAATATGTGGCTCATTTCGGAGGTAATGTTCCCTATGGCTTTTGAGAATCATTTCGATCCTGATCTCTACAAAGACTGAATTCTGGATTCTGATCCTGAAACATATTGTTGTACGGTTATGTATATAAGCTGTACAAAAAAAGACCAAAATAAATGTGCCCGAAAAGTGGGATATTAGTTAACTACGAGAAATTATGGTATACTGGTGTGCTCAATCAAAGGAAGGGACACAGAAAGTGCGAACAGGGACCTGTTTAGTCTTACTGTGTCCCTGTCTTCATTTGCGCGCGCCGTTTATCTTGAAGTATGAACAAATTTGCCCAGCTACAAGTTTTATTGAATATACGGTACGTTCCCCAAAAGACACAGGATCCTCATGATCGCGCGACTGGTGATGGTGCTGAACATGACAAGCCCGCCGACGAGGACAAGGAGAAACAAGTGGACGACGCTATCAACGCCACGCTGAAGCTGTTCACGCTGGACGCGCTGGTGGGCATACTGAACCGATTCCAGGACTGCCGCTTTAACAAGCACTCGGCCTTCCAGCTGGTGGGGCCGGACATGGCCATCGACGTAACCAGCGTCTTCGTGGGCAACAGCAGTCCCTGGCTGAGCGTGTTCGAGGAGCAGGGAGCCCCGCCTAAGTTCGACGCCGTGGAGAAGATGTCGGTTGACCTGTCGTCGCTCCAGCTGCCCGCCGAGGTCGAGGGTCGGCTCAGGGGACTCAACGACGACTCACTGACGCCGCTGTACTTCGATGAAATCGGCCGAAAGGTACGTGGCGGTGTTTGATTATGAAGGCCGAAGCATTAGATGGCTCAACGAACGTAATGTTACCGTCGGCGTCAACGAGAGGGGTGCAAAAAACATCTCGTCATTAGTCCGCTCTACGACATCTTAGCAACATGTTCTTCAGCAACCCTGGTGCTGATGGTCGCGTTTTGACGCCGCAGATTGCCAAAACTGTGACGTGAGTCGCGTGTACATGACGTTGTCATGAAGTCAAGGAACGATCGTTACAATCGTCTGAGAAGGTTACTTTCATGTGTGAGTCGTCTTAGGCAATTGTGTAAGGAAGCACAGGAGTGGCATATCTTAGTGGTGCTGGTTTACTATATGGTAAATGCCGATATACCGTACCATCGTGGTCGTCACGTCGGTTTTTAATTTCGAATCACGTATTATCCACCGTATTCGACTGTACATATTACCATACGCATTGTGCAAACGGTGCAGCTAATACGTTTTAGGAGCGTGGTTGATTTGACACTGCGCTATAAGATAAGTTGGGGTTGCAATGGCTGATTACACATTGAAAAAAAAAAACATTATATCACAAATGCTTTGAAAACTCTTCACAGCTTGGTTAAAATAGATATTCTCACCATTTACCTCTCTACTTCTTATATCACAAAACTGAGCGCCCTTTCAAACAAGATAAAGTTCTTGCAGAACAGACGCTTAAGAACACTTTTTTTGCGCCCACACAATTTAGCAGTGGAATCAGCATCCACAGGATATAACTCATTGTGGCACTACAACATCGTTCAGATGCATACTGTTACTCACAGCTACATCTCTTTTTTTCGTTTTTCTTGTTGATCTAGTTTTTATGGTTATCCTTTGCATGTAACAATATGTTACCTTGTGTATTCCTCCTGTAATAATGTATTCGGGAACTGGAGGTGCGTTGAATAAATAAATAAATAAAACGGCAACACCATAGCGTAAATGTTCGTTACCGACCCTGCTAAAACTTTTCAGAAGCGTGCAATACCTAAAGTCGGATGCAACTTAAAAAAATGCAGCATCTCGACAAAGTAAATTATGATGAGTGGGGTATAGCTCTGGAGGTTATCGATGGAACTCTGAAATCCTGCGTGCATTCGCTCGATCAATATATAAAGACGTGCCATGATGTTGCGCTTGCTGCTTCTGGCGTCTCTCTGTGGTCTCGCGAGCGTCCTGGAAGTGAGCCCGCACCACAACTGTCTTGCGAAGTCTAACCACCGCTGCCTTGGTATCTTGGGTGTTCATGCTGAATCGCGGTATCGACTGAGTGAGCTGCCGTCGAAGAAGAAGAATGCGCTCGAAGGGGTGGTTCACGCTAGCGGCAAGCCTGCCGCAACGGCGCAGTGCCGTAAACCGTCGGCCACCGCCGTCTGCGGGAGAGCTGCTCAAAGTGCACGGCAAGCTTCGCCGACAAACATGGCTACCCTTTCGAATGCAATTGTCGATCGCCTCGAATTTATCAAGCGGCCGGCGTGCGCTCTGTAGCTCGCAAGCTTCGAACCGATACCTCCATTTGCTTTAGACTTATGTCCTTTGGCTTCGGTAACATAGTACTCGAATCGATTTGGCACCATTTCTGAGAGTCATACTCAAACAATTGATGTTCTAGGCTTAAGCAAGCCTTCCCGAATCTCGGAGGACAAGCATTGCACGTTTGTTAGCTGTTTCTAATGATGGATAGGTGGCGCCACTTGTGCGAACGCCCGCTTTGGGAGACGCCATGATTTTGAATTGTTGTGCGCTTTCTTGAATACCGGACAGGCTAAAATGCTATAATCACTGCTGGAACGTAGTCTATGGGAACAACACGTTCCCGGACACTCCGTTGAATGCTTGATCGGAAACACTCTGCTTGCGGCGTGCACAAGCTTCAGCGAGAGCCGTTAACAGAGCACACACATACTCCGCCGCGCCGAAGTTGTTCTGTACTTGCCGACGCGCCACAGATTGCAGTGACACGTACTGTATCTACTGTAAGCGCGAGTTAAACCGCGCAATCCGTGTAAGTACACACCCTGAACAAAGCAAGTGAATAGTAAAATAATACACCACTGTAAGCCTGCAGCAAACACCCACACGACATGTTACCACCCAATTCAACGTCTGCGTGTTGACGATGGCGATGTGCGTTTGCCCCGAGACCTCAAAACCGAAACCGAATTTCACAGCAATACCGTTTTATGATATAATTCCCAAGCTATATCAAACCACCAAGATATCGTGTAATATATTATGCTTGACAACATACTTATTTGCTAGCAGAACTTGTCTTTTTTTTGCCACTGACGTGTGCAGGCGGCAAATGCGTAGCCTTCGTAATGCACATTTTTCTTTTCTCGAGTGAGGCGTGATTGCGGCGTTGTTTCGACATTTTGGAGTCAAAATTTGTTACTTGGGCAACATAGATATAAATAAAAAGTTAGGGAAAGACGGCGGTGAGGTTGTTCCATATTTGACACATCTCCATCCCTTTTTTATGTTCGTTTGAGGAGATTTTTTTGTTCAAAATGGGAAAAATTCAGAACCGGGACAAGCTCAACTAACGCTGCCTTGGCATATACATGCTATCAATGTTCTTCTAGAACAATCAAATCAAATCAAATCATTTTATTTTCCCAGAAAAAACAGGTTCTGGAGAGGTTCACTGGCTAAAAGCTGTTTATGGACAGCTTGACGAGGCCAGTGACGAGGCCAGTGACAATATTGCCACCATTGATGAACGAGCCACTGTGGCTCATACGCGTTTTTGGGCACGAAGAGGAAGAGAACATCTTCGTTGCTCTAGTTCAAGTGAACTCCTGGCTGCAGGTCTTGTTTTGTTGGTGACATTACTGGTGGAGGTGCTGGGTACGTGTACTTCGGCTGTGTCGGCCATCGTGGAGACAGGTACATCTCCCAGAGCAAGAATCAGCCGCCGCCTGCGTGGATTACCCCCTGAATTTGGTCCCTTGGCATCGACACCCAGAAGGATGGCAACTGCGATGACAAGCCAGGCGGTCCTAACCAGCGATTGCCATGATTCTCTTCTCGCCCATGTTTTTCACGTGCCACAGACACCAAAGCCGCTCCATGGAGACATCTTCGAGGATGTTGATGACTGACTAGACCACTTTGATCGGGTTGCCAGTATCAACGAATGGGACGATGTTCGCAAGCTGCGCCGAGTTTATTTCTACTTGGAGGATTCTGCGAAGACGTGGTACGAGAACCACGAGGGCTCCTTTGCAACATGGCAAGAGTTTAGCCGACAGCTCCGTGACGCCTATCGCAACACCGAAAGGAAGGAGAGGGCCGAACAAGCCATATCCAGCAGAAACCAACGGCCGAACGAACGTGTATCCATGTTTGTCGAGGACATGCTTCGACTCTTCAAGCGCGCGGACCCTGCCATGCCTGAGGAAAAGAAGGTGCGCCATTTGATGCGCGGAGTAAAAGAACAGCTTTTCGCTGGGCTCGTGCGCAATCCACCGACGACAGTCGCCGAGTTCATCAGTGAGGCAGCTACGATGGAACATACGCTGCAGCAGCGGTCGTCACAATACGAACGCCAGATCCCTGCCACCACATGCTCTATCGGCTCTGACAGCGAGAGACAGACCCTCGCAGACTTCATTCGAAGTATCGTTCGGGACGAATTGCGACAGCTGCAGGCAGTGGGATCCCATCCACCTGTGTCAGCCCTCGCGGATGTAATCAGACAAGAAGTCCGGCAGGCCATCACACCCCTAGCCCCAATTGCACCGCCGATTCCCGAGGCCCCAGTCCTGACATACGCAGCGGCATTGCGATCCCCTGCGCCACCGGCTACAGATACTGCTATGCGGCCAAGGTACCAGGCTATGCAGCCATTTCACGACACTGCTTCAAGCCCACCTCTCGGCTCAAGGTTTTCGAGCCCACCCACCTATGCGCCGTCTATCTCAAGACAAAGTGGTAGCAAGGCAAGCACGTGGCGCACCTCGGATAACCGTCCGCTCTGCTATCAGTGTGGCGAAGCGGGTCACGTATACCGGAACTGTCAATACCGGCAACTAGGTCTCCGCGGCTTCCACCCTGATGCTCGATGCCCGCGCTACGGTGAGCGCCCCCGCGAAATTGAAGCCTATCTCACGGGCCAACGTACTCCTTCGACTATTCGGCACCACCAGTCGAGATCACCATCGCCTCGCCGGTCTACGTCACCCAGTTTGCCCTCATCGTCTTCCGCTCCTTTCAGGAGCCGGTCACCAAGTCCCCGCAGGGGAAAATAGGAACGGCGACTTCTGGGGGTGAAGTCGCGGCCCGGCGAACTGTAAATAACCCTCCTTCGACGCAACGACCAGACGAGGGCGATTCCGGTTTTGCAGTGTTCTCCGACAGCAAAAAGATTGTTTCTGCCGAAATTGCCGTCTTCGTCGACAATCATGCTGTTAACGCCCTCGTCGACACCGGTGCCGACTATTCCGTAATGAGCGCAACACTGGCATCTGAACTGAGGAAGGTTACCACGCCTTGGCAAGGACCTCAGTTGCGCATGGCAGGTGGCCATCTGGTGACGCCTACTGGTATGTGCACGGCACGCATTCGAATACGTACGTCAACATTTGCGGGCTCTTTCCTCGTATTGCACGTGTGCTCTCGGCCAGTCATTCTAGGAATGGACTTCCTTCGTGAATACGGCGCCGTCATCGACCTCCGTGAATTACTTGTGTCGTTCGAGGATCCTTTTTGCGCTGCAACTGACAGTACGCAATTCCGGAAAAGTGTTACCGACGATTCTCTGACTCTCCCATCTCGAAGCAGCCTCTTTGTCAAAGTAGAATTAGGACAGGACTTGTCTGACGCGGTAATTGCAGAGGCCAATTTGTCTCTCCTTATTTCACAACAAATCTGTGTTGCCCGAGGAATCATTCAGCCTAGCAATAGGCATGCTCACCTGCTGGTCACGAACTTCAGCGACGAATATCGCCACCTAACGAGACACACTGCCATTGCATATTATAAAGAACTTGCCGATGCCGATGGTCCATCTACGTTAGCTTCATTTTCATCGAATGGCCACGCTGACGAGACCTTCGTGAGCACTCTCGACGTAAACGAGAGACTACTTTCGGCTCAACGAGAAAGCCTTTTGCGTATACTCGGCTCATTTCAAGACTGCTTTGCCACTACGTCAAAGGTTAAACAGACACCACTTGCTCAACATCGTATCATCATGGAACCTACTGAGAGACCCATCTGACAACATGCCTATAGGGTGTCGCAAAAAGAGCGAGATGCTATACGTGACCAAGTCCAGCAGATGCTTCAGGACGACGTCATTCAGCCATCGACCAGTCCCTGGGCTTCGCCAGTTGTGCTAGTAAAGAAGAAGGATGGTACGTTGCGTTTTTGCGTTGATTACCGTAAACTGAACAAGGTCACCAAAAAGGACGTTTATCCTCTACCCCGGATAGATGACTCGTTGGACCGTATACGCAACGCTAAATATTTTTCCTCCATGGATTTGCGTAGTGGCTACTGGCAAATCGCAGTGGACGAGCGCGACCGCGAAAAGACGGCGTTTATTACTCCCGACGGTCTGTACGAGTTTAAAGTGTTGCCTTTCGGTCTATGCTCAGCGCCAGCTACTTTTCAAAGAATGATGGATACGGTTCTCACGGGGCTCAAATGGCAATCATGTCTTGTTTACCTTGATGACGTCGTGGTCTTTGCAGACACGTTTGAACAACACGTCCAACGCCTTCATGCGGTTCTTCAGGCAATTCGAACAGCGGGGTTGTCTCTCAAGCCCGACAAATGTCATTTTGCATATGAAGAACTGAAGTTCCTTGGTCACGTTGTGAGCCATGCTGGCATCCGCCCAGATCCCAAGAAAACCCGCGCCGTTGCCACCTTTCCCGTGCCCACAAATAAGCGCCACCTACTCCGATTTCTGGGGCTCTGTGCGTATTACAGGCGCTTTGTCAAAAACTTCTCAAAGATTGCTGAACCCCTCAACAAGCTTATAAAAGACGGTGTCTCGTTTGTTTGGGGTTCCGATCAATGCCATGCGTTCGACACCCTCCGAAACCTCCTCCAGGCTCCGCCTGTACTAGGTCATTTTGAAGAAGGCGCTGACACGGAATTACACACTGACGCCAGCAACGTTGGACTACGAGCGGTATTAGTTCAGTGGCAAAATGGCGTAGAGCGCGTGATCGCTTATGCGAGCAGAACGTTATCCCCAGCGGAGAAAAACTATTCTGCAACCAAAAAGGAATGCCTCGCTGTTGTCTGGGCCATAACAAAGTTCCGCCCATACTTGTATGGCCGCCCATTCAGGGTAGTTAGTGACCACCATTCCCTTTGTTGGCTCGCGAATCTCAGATCCCTCAGGTCGTCTAGCACGATGGAGCCTTCGGCTACAAGATTTCGATGTCACCATCGTCCACAAATCTGGGCGGAAACACACCGACGCCGACTGTCTCTCACGTGCACCGGTCGAAAATGCCACCACTGACCTTGAAGACGACGACACTTTTCTTTCTGCCGTATCAGCGACCAGCTTAGCTGAGCAACAGCGTCACGACTCGGAGCTCCTCCCGCTCATTGACTACCTGGAAGGACGCAATTCCCACCTTCCTCGAAGCTTTGCGCGCTCACTATCTTCCTTTTGTTTCTGTGATAGAGTGCTTTATAAAAAAAACTTTCATTCTACACAAGCTATGTATCTGCTTGTTGTGCCAACTACGCTTCGTGGTGACATTTTACGTGCGTTTCATGATGATCCATCATCCGGACACCTCGGCTTTACGCGCACGCTGCAACGAATTCAACGCTCCTACTATTGGCCACGTCTCGCGAAGACTGTGAAGCACTTCGTTCGCACATGTCGCGACTGTCAGCGACGTAAGATTCCACCTTTACGACCAGCGGGACTACTGCCCCCAATTGACCCACCAAAGGCGCCCTTTCATCAGATTGGCATGGACTTGCTGGGGTCATTCCCCACGTCTTCGTCTGGAAACCAGTGGATTGTCGTCGCTACAGACTACTTAACACGCTAATGTGAAACCAAGGCACTTCCAAAAGCCACCGCAGCAGATGTCGCCCAATTTTTTGTTAACAGCATCGTCTTACGTCACGGTGCTCCAGCTGTCGTCATAACTGATCGTGGGACAGCTTTCACCGCAGAGATGCTGCAGGAAGTCTTGCGATTAAGTGGCACGGAACATCGTAAAACAACGGCTTACCACCCGCAAACAAATGGGCTGACTGAACGACTCAATAAGACAATTGCAGACATGCTGTCAATGTATGTGGACATCGATCACAAGAATTGGGACACCATACTTCCCTACGTAACTTTTGCGTATAACACTGCTGTTCAAGAAAGTACCGGTTTCACACCTTTTCGCTTAGTCCACGGTCGCGACGTCACGACGATGCTCGACGCCATGCTCCTGCCCGACAACTTAGGAATATACCACACGGATGCCGCCAAATTCGCGCAGTGCGCAGAAGAGGCCCGTCAACTTGCTCGTCACCGTATTCAACGTCACCAAACCGCAGACGCGCGCCGCTACAATCTTCGCCACCGTGAAGTTATTTTTAAGCCAGGTGATGAAGTATGGGTGTGGACCCCTATCCGACAGCGTGGACGTTCCGCAAAGCTTCTTCGCCGCTACTTCGGCCCTTACAAGGTTGTGCGACGTCTTAGCGACGTCACTTACGAGGTTCTACCACAAGGCAATTCGAGACGTTCCCGTTTTACCCCGCAAACTGAAGTCATTCACGTTTCACGTCTCAAACCATACTTTTTGCGCTGTGAATCGCCAGTGAGTGACTGACTTTATTGGTAACATCGCGTCTTTCTGTTTGTTCCGTCTTTTCCTTACATTTTTCCTATTTTTCTTATTTCTCATTTAACTTTTGTCCCCACAACCAACTACGTCATTCCGCCTTACGTCATTCATTTTGCTCGCATGCTAATTTTCATCTAATTTTCTTTTCTTTTTTTGCCTTCATGTACAGCATCGAGACGACGCTTCTTGGGAGGGGGGTAATGCCACCATTGATGAACGAGCCACTGTGGCTCATACGCGTTTTTGAGCACGAAGAGGAAGAGAACATCTTCGTTGCTCTGGTTCAAGTGAACTCCTGGCTGCAGGTCTTGTTTTGTTCGTGACAATATAAATAAAAATATTGTTTTAATATTACTGTTTTAGAGGAAAGGTGAAAGTATGTATGAGCCAATTGAGTGTCATTTGGGCTACTTTCGGGTAAGGATTTGGCCCAGTTCGAAAAAAAAGCTCCCTATTCGGATTCGCACGTATGCAACCAGAGGCAAAAATGTACATACAAATGGGTCAGACCCCCCTTTTTCCTCTTTCTATCCCCCTTCATGCATAAATCCTAGCAACACCCCTGCTGTGCTATCAGCTTCTTTTAAGTAACACTCTGGCATTCAGCAAGAACCTGGGGACTATGCTTTTTTTACCGACAAAGTATGAATGACGCTTGCTTTGATTTCAAGTCTTCAATTTTGTGGGAGCACACGAATGTGCGATTATCAGTGCATTGTAACGCCACAGTAACAACTGTCAATTACAATGCTGCAATTCATAAACTACTCTCCATTCTTGTGGCACGGGTACAGTGCGCTAGTGTTGTCTACGATCGTTCACGTGCATATTATACGACGCGCAAGCGTTCATATCAAGGAAATAAAAAAGACCAGTAAGTGCCCACAGAGTGGCGCGTCCAATTGGAAGAGTTCACCCGTGCTTAGTGGATGTGCGCCAAGCTTGTCCTGCGGCGCGGCATGCATGCATGCACAGCAGCTGCATCAGAGTAAGCTTAGCCAGTTATTTGTAAACATGCCTAGTTCCAGGGCAATGCAAATGTTGCAAACATTCAATTTGAACTGATCCATGTTCATAGATCTGAATGTTAGTCACTGGATAAATCTAGGACTTTTGTATTGATGCGAGGTACTTCAGTGTGAGGAAATATGTGGACCCCCATTGTAAATAAACCAGGACCTCTGGTACGAAAAACTTAGTGTGATTTCAAATGAGAAAGCGCGCACGATAGCCTGTCGAAAACCGTGTGTAATCGTTTCAAGTTATGTTTAAGTGCAACACAATCTCTTTTACCGTTGTCTGTGAAAATTAGGGATGAATGGACATGAGTGGCAGAAAAATATTTTAGCAAGAGTCCCAAAAAGTTGACCCATGAATTAGGTCGTTGAACATGTGAGGAATCTTCTGAATAATGCAAATAGGGGGTGTTATAACAAATATAATACGTAGAGCGATATATTTTGGCGAATGAAACGGGAAATGAAAAGAAATGCCGGAACATCAATATCTTCACCAGAACTTTGCATGCGGTTGATTTCATCCGTTGAGATGTGATATGTATTGATGCTCTAAACAATATACATATATGATAGGTGTAACATTCAAGGAAACACCGTTGGGTGTAATTTGCGAACACACACCTATGGTACACTTAAATATGACAAATGGGTAAACAAAAGGTGTCATTGCAGAAATTACACCCGTGCGGATAAGTTTGGCAGAAATAATAGGTGTAAGATGAATGATTTACTGAAAAATCCAACCTTAAGTGTGAGAAATGGTTTGCAGTGTAGAATTGAAAGTGTTCGGTATGTATGACGGCGTACTTCACGGATCTGTAGCCCTAGGAATTTATTACCTTTATTGGAACCAGGCTGACAAGGACGATTTCCGAAGCATGGAATGACAGCAACCATTTTGTTCGAACCTGGCATCGTTAAAAAAAAAACGCATGATGTGGTATCTCCTTCTCGCCCTTGTCGTAGTTTTTCTGCATACTCTGAAATATGAAGCAGAAGGATGCATGTTCGATAAAGCCGAGAACGGTAAAACAACCCAGCGTTGATTATCGCGTGCGCAAAGAACTTTCGCTGAAATATTTTGTGCACTGCCTTGGGGTTGATTTATGGTGAGTACGGAGTGGTACTTTTGGGTAATGTATACATATGACTTTGACTACGTTTATTCACGTCAGGCCGACAGGCCTTTTCCAGCTGTCTGCAGCTCAGAGCAGCGAGAATAGTTTCGTCCTGATGTTGCCATTTTGCGTTGCATATTTAGATGTTTCTTCTGTTAGCAACCGTGATGTGCTGAGCTGCTAGTAAAAAAAAAAGATTGCAGCCAGGAACCAGCAGTGTCACTGAAAACAGGATGCGGTAATCGTGACTAATAATAGTCGAGAGCAAACGATGCGAGCAGGTACTAATGCTGCATTCATGCGTCACATCAGTCAATATAGCCCACGCATCAGAGAAGAGCTTGTAGTGAAAGCGAAGGTTAGGGAGGCAAAATGTGTGCGGGTAAAGGTCCACTCATTAAAATACGTGTCCTATAAATAATCGTCCAGTAGTAATTCTGGTAAAATTAGCTGGTCGCACAAACCACGGTTATTGCGAAGAGTAACGTTATTGCGGCAAACGAGCTCTATAGCTTCCCTTATGGAAGGTCACGGGAACCTAACCAATGCGAAAGTACCTCACCCATACCGTTCTGGAAACTATAGGGCGATGTGTTGCCGTGAATCCTGCACGACAGTTCACACTGGTCAAAACATTACCTCTCGGCAGCGCACTTTCCGCTCAAAAGAAAGACAGGTGCACGCCATCGCGCTTGCCTCAGTAAACACATGTTGTGCAACGTGAGAATTCTTTCGTTCACAGATGGTACAAGATGATTTTTATAACAACACACCTTTTAGCAGAGCACATCTTCGCTTTGAGCGTCCATGGCGCCATGCGTACGCGCTCCATCGAAAGTGCACGACGTGGTGGTGACCGTACGTTGGCTCGCTAGAAATATTTGTTGGCAAACACTTTATAGCTTGTTTCGCAGCTAATACAAACACAACCGACGCTTGCTCAAAGAGAACAACCTGACTCGCAGGAGTTGTCGAACACTTCGTACAGCCGGTACCACGTGATGTCGTTCTATGGGTCACAGAAGGTTTCCGACAGATGGCGCCATAGCATTTTCTCACCCCCTATACTGCAATGAAGTTTTTGTGTAATAAGAACAAATGTTCAACGATATAGAGTACGACGTGTGTTTAAAAAACCGTGTTAATGATTTAGAGTACGAGGTGGTCTACTATGGGGAGCACATAGCCATGCCGTGTGGCTCGGACGAGTAAACGAAAGCTCTGCTGTGTGTTTAGAAAAAGTAGTTAATGATTTAGAGTACGAAGTACTCTACTATGCGAAAGCGTAAAGCCGTCCCTAGCCAGCGTCCATCGGAGGCGGGGGGGAGTTAGAAAACGGGGGTAACGATTTAGAGCACAGGGTACTCTACTATGGGAGAGGGGGGTAGAAAAAGGGGGTAACGACTTAGAGCACAGGGTACTCTACTATGGGACAGCTTAAAGTTATCCCGAGTATTTAGAAGCAGCAAGGAAAGAGATTCAAAGAAAGCTTATACTGCTTATGATGGCGTTGAACACGAGAGCGTGTTTCAGCCAGTTAATATAACATTAAAGTTTTTCATTGTGGCACTGCTTTGAGGCAAGGGAATGGGACGTGCCGACAAATTTTATGGCAGCCTGGTGTTAGTGCATAGATGCAGATAAAACTGTTTTGTAAAGGAACAGCTGACTTTTATGTTATGACATACCTAATATTTACTTCAGCTAAAAGAAAATGACTTTTGACAGACGTTAACTGGCACGGCGCTCAAAAATGTGAGGGGCAAGCGACTATGATACAGCGGGCGTAGTTATGTAACCGACTATGCATGGGAGAAACAACGTTGGCAGATGCTACAAAAAAAGAAAACAAGCGAATAATCAATATTAAAGAAGCCCAAATAAGCGGAAACCCAGGTATGGCACCTGGGTAAAGAGATTTTTCCCGTTTTAGCTGTATATCTGGGAAACTGCGCCATATTTTGCTGCGAAACTTTGCGTGCCAAATTGGGATGCTTGTGGCTTCAGCTTGTGCAAATTTAACTCTAGATATCTTTTCTCACTTGCTTCCGATAGAGTGCCATATTTCATACTGGGACACAAAAAGAAATTTACCTTTTCTTAAAGAACCAAAAATATTGTGATTAAAAATTCGGCACACTTATGCAGCACCATAGTGGTATTAATCTGAACTTGGTTCCTACATTCATTTCGCACGAAAAATTGTTCTCAGTTGTCACGTGATGTGAGAAACCTTGCAATTATTCTTTTTTTCCCCTAATGGTAACTTCAACAAATTTCAAAGTTATCAGGGAAAATATGCGTGCCGAACGTGCTCACAACGCACAGCATTTCTTACGACAGAAAAGCGTTTTGGGTGGTAAAATCTGCGCTCCAGGATTTCGAAGATAGTACGAAATGAATAGATGCAACCGATCTAGCCATAAATACTATAAAAATGAATACACGCAGGAATAACGACGGAAAAGAGCCCACGCATTCGTGAATAAGCGTGGTCATAGGCGCCATTTTTAAAGAGGTCGGTGCACTCCTACGCGCTCCCCAATCCGTGGATTTGCTCCATAGACGGTGTGACATTTAGATGCGAAGCAGCTCTTTGACTAACCTGTGTAACGCTGTCCGCCCGTGTTTCCGTGCCAACGCGTCGCACCGCGTCCCCCCCCCCCCTTTGCAGGTGTTGCAACGATGCCAAGTAGATCAAATCGCAGCTGCACGTTGACGTCACACACTCCCTCACCCGCAGCAGCTGCCGGCTCCTCCCAACACACCTAGGTGGTGTCGCTCCTCCACCCGCTCGCAGCACACTTCGCTCCCGCTTCACCCTCTCCACCTCCCGCAAAGCTCGACCGCACGTCGAGTGGAAACACCTTTTCGGCTCGTTTATCTGCGATAGAACTTACACGAAACCCAACCCACCTTCCGTGTTTTTACGTTTCAAAGAAACTTTTACTCCACGCACTACCCGCGCAGCCACAATGCACGTTCTGGAACCACTGCTGCACAGAAGTGAAATTCTCGATTACTATCGAAACTCGCGCCATCTTTACCCAGAATCTCCACGAGACGCTTGCAAACGAACACCTTCTTGTGTCCTGCAGCCGCCCAGCATTTCATGCCTGGTATACACGGGCTACTGTGTGCACTGTGGGGTGCTGGCCGACACGTACCACATAATTGCAGTATGCCCAGCTATACCTCTTCCTTTTTAATTCCCCTTCCCCCTACGCACAAGAGAGGCTTGGGAGGAGTTCCTGCTCGGCTGCTCCACCCGGGACGCTCAGCGCTCTCTGCTGGCCCGCGCCCGAGCAGGGATGACCTCCAGGAGACCACCCAAGTGCATTTGTAGTGCAACTCTCTGTGCTTTTCTTAATAAATGTTTTTTCTACCACCGCCCCCCCCCCAGGCTCTCTATGAAAGCGTCCTCGTTGAGGTAATAAAGCTTTGTCGTGCCCAACGAATAGTTTGCAATTAGAAGTGATGTGAGCCACCACCGACGCCATTGCCGCCGTGTTGAATCTGTGGCCAACTGTTTAGATGACGTGATTTGAGCTAGTGCAGTCAAAGCCGCGAAGCCGCTTTCGCGTGACGAATCCGCTTTCGTGTGACGAAAAAATCGGTCTCGGAACGATTTTTTTTTTTCATTCCACTATCGCGGCGTGGTTTTCCGGCTGCCTATGTGGCGAAGCGAGTGAAACTCCGGTAAGCTTGGCCGTTGTCATTTCCTTCGAGGCCAAGTGTGCACGTGAACACGGCTCAGCAGGCTCCGCATGGCCGCGCCCCACGCAGCGCCAGTGCACCTGGGGCGGCTGCGCATAGAATCAAAGTGGAGCAGGCGCGTACGAGCGTGCCGCCATTTCTGTAGTAAAAAAAGCCAAGTAAAAGTGGTGCCACGGCCATGACACCTAATACAGAGCAGCGCTGCAATGCACTGTAGCAGCACGGTCACACGCGTGGCTGATGACGCGCCAGCACTTCTCAGGTGACGCGTGCGTCGCTGCGCGCATGCGTGTCGAGGGGGCGCGCGCATCGAGGCACCCTAGTGCCACTAAGAATGACTAAGGTTTGATGCGTGGCCGTGCCTCCTGCAACTTCGCTCCGCGGAGCGCAGCCAAGCTGAGCCGTGTTCCCAAGAGTGTACGGCACTACAACAACAAGCCCGCATTAACACATTATATCAGTCCACATCGCACCCTCACGCCTTGCTCGCAACTTGTCAGAGCCATTCCGTTTCCACTGGGAAGTGAAAGGGCTTCCAAAAGTGAGAAATAAAGAAGGAAAGAAAGACAGTAGTGTGTCACGTATGCACACGCCAAGATTCACTTGTCTCTGTTTTCTCGATAAGAGAACAGCTTCTGTATATTTCGTTTTGTTTCTTATTTCATCAGGCGAAGAAGGCGCAAACGACACTGGAGGATGTCATCAAGTCCAGACAAGAGCTGCAATCGCAGGAACAACAACCGCACGTGGGTATACAGTTCGTGTACGCGTCCGTTTTTTAAATGGTAAAATGATTATAATCGCTATCGTTGCTGAGCACTCGTTGCACATGAGCACTGGTTTGGGGCAACTCTGGCGAATTCTCCACATCAACTCATCTCAAGAAAATTCACAGCTTGTGCTCATTCTGGTACCGCGATGATCTCTGCCAAGTTTATCATTACCGCAGCCTCAACTTTGAAAATATTTAGCAGTTTTCTCTCCATGTCTTTCAATGCATGACACCAAGGAGATAGCTATGTAGCGTAGGCTACTCGATATCTGCCTGAGTGGTAGGTGAAAACAGATGTTCGCTCAAATCGCTGGAAACGCTAGCGCACTTTGTGGCGTCGGTGAATGACATCGCCACTTCTCATAGGCATGCACACAAGGGGCTCTTTACATAAGGGGGAGGGGAGGTGCACTCCGGGTTGAACCTTTCTTGTCATTATTTAGAATATAGGATTTGGCCATTTAGGATTCCCTCTTTTTTTGAAGTAGAACTCTAGAAAAGAGGGAGTAAGTGGTATGCTGTAGGCAGATACACACGATTGTTCATTTGTCATGTTTGCATGTATTGCGCAGCTTCTTTTTCTCAGGACGTGATCAATGAAAAAGGGGGGGGGGGTCGCTGCGATAATTTTTGCACCCCCAGAATTCTTAGATGGAGATTTCTACGCACTGCTGTTGAACACCCGTGACCTTTTCGAGCTATCCTTCCTTTTTCCAGCACCATAGAAGAAGCGAAATAAACCACGCAGTAATGAGCTGGTGTTTCCTACTGGAACATGCCAATCTTTGCTAATGGGCACTGAGAGACAGAAGACTCTGATCGGACACAGAGACCCACAGTTGGCTTTTAGTTAACGCGAACATAAGGAATTTTGATTAAACTTTGAAGCTGATAACATCGCAGACGAAGCAAAGAAACGGGCCCTCTTGATATCGTCACTAACGGAGGGTGCAGTGGGAGTCGTTCAGGGGCGTTGCCACCCGAAGAAGGTCAATGAGCTCAGCTACGAAGTTGTCGGGCATTCCGAAGAACATCACACGCCGCACGTCAACGAGACCACCACAAGCTATGCCTTCTTCATGCGAACACAAAAAGCTTGTGAGTCTGTTGAGGATTTCATTGCCGAAATCAGGCGGCTGGCGGAGAAGTGCAATTGCTGGAAATCGTTGGAGCGCATGCTGAGGGACCGAATTTTGTGTGGCGTGCACGATGAAGACGTGAGGCGACATCTATTTACGCAACGGAAGCTCATGCTAGAACAGGCAGAATGCTTTGCTATTTCGGTGCAAGACACCGCTGAAAACGCTCAAATAATGCATTCTACCGACCGAAGTTCTGTAAGTTTTGCACGCCAGAGAGACCGTACTCAGAAATCGCGACCGAAACCGAATACTCGTGGCTGCTGCGGTCAGTGTGGTAGCGCAAAACATGTAGCGGAGGAATGTAAACACCTGCGTATGGTGTGCCACAGGTGCGGCAGACGAGGCCAATTGAAACGATTGTGCCAGTCAGCCACGCCGAGTCACCGACAGAGCTGACATACGGATGTACGACGGAAAGGGACGTACGCGGCGACAGCGGAAGACTGCTCACCTCGGATGATAATGAGACCTTGTACACTATACAGGCCGTCCTTCATCAAGAAGCAAGCATCCGCAAGGTGAATCCCATTTACAAAGTAGTAACCTTGGATAGCGTTCCTCTGACAATGCTGGTGGACACTGGATCACTTGTAAGCAGAATTTTAGCATCGGTGTTTCGGAAGTACGAAATGAAGTGGCCACCGTTGCGAAAAACGAAGCTAAAACTGTCCTACCTATTGGGCAAACTTCCAGTGTTTGGACAGCTACGTATGACAGCCAGATGTGACGGCAAAGATCGTTATGTGGCAGATACACGATAAAGGCTTTTTACGGAATCGGAGTTTCCATGCTGACAAACGTCGTCGCGAGCGTGTACCCAATTAAGTTGAACGAAGCCAACGCGAAACTAGGGGCGCTGCTCAGCGAATATGCTGATGTGTTCGCTCGAGGTCTTGGACTTTGTAAGGGACCACCGGCGACATTGCAGCTGAAAGAAAAAGTAGTTCCGCGGTTTTTCAAGGCCCGCACCGTACCTTACGCTTTGCGAGACAAGATGTCAGAAGCGCTGGATCAGCTAGTAGCCCTAGACGTCATTACGCCCGTGAAAACCGCTGAGTTGGCAATACCAGTCGTACCCGTCATAAAGAAGGATGGGTGACTCAGAATCTGCGGAGATTTTCGGATGACTGTCAACACGGCCACTGTGGCGGAGCAGTACTCGTTGCCGCGAGTGGACGATATTTTTGCAAAGCTGAACGGCGGGGAAGTTTTCACAACGTTGGACCTGCGCCAGTCTTACAACCAGTTACCGTTGGATGAAGACGCTCAGAAAAGAGCAGTATTGGATACGCGAAAGGGTCTTTTCTGTTTCAAACGGTTGCCTTTTGGTGTGAGCTCCGCACCAGACATGTTTCAGAGACGCCCCGCCGCGGTGGTCTAGTAGCTAAGGTACTCGGCTGCTGACCCGCACTTCGCGGGTTGAAATCCCGGCGGCGGCGGCTGCATTTCCTATGGAGGCGGAAATGATGTAGGCCCGTGTGCTCAGATTTGGGTGCACGTTAAAGAACCCCAGGTGGTCGAAATTTCCGGAGACCTCCACTACGGCGTCTCTCATAATCATATAAAGGTTTTGGGACGTTAAACCCCACATATCAATCAATCAATCATGTTTCAGAGACGGATGGATGCACTTCTGAGCGATATTCTAGGGGTACAGGTGTATCTGGATGATATCATCGTCGCGGAAAAATGAAGTGACATGTCGCGGCTGCATGGAGTCTTTCAGAGATTACGGTAATATTGTCTACGGTTGCACAAGGAAAAATGAAAATTTCGACAAGGCGAGGTCAATTTTCTCTGCCATTGTATAACGCTAACGGACTTTGGCCGACAAACGAGAACATCAAGGCCGTTTGTGCAGCACCGGAGCCCACATCGGTGACTGAGCTGAAAGCATTTTTGTGTCTTGTGAACTATTCGCAAATTCTTGCCGAACCTAGCAACCAGACAGGCACCGTTGCACGCGCTTCTTAAAAAAGGGGCGAGATGGCAGTGAAATCAGGAGCACAAAGAATGTTTTCGGAAAGTGAAAGCGGCAATAGAAACGTCCAAGTTTTTGCCTATTTTGATCCTGATAAGCTATTGAAGCTGAAGTGCGACGCGTCCCCAGTAGGTATCGGAGTGGTTTTGTCCCACCGTGTCAATGGGGCTGATTACTCGATTGGTTTCAGTTCCAGAAAGCTTACAAAGGTAGAATGAAATTACTCACAGTTGGAAAAAGAGGCCCTAGCACTTGTGCTGGGGGTTGCACGGTTCAAGGACTATTTGTACGGTCTTGAGTTTGTCTTGGTGACTGACCATGAACCTCTTACTGGGTTATTAAATCCAAGAAAGGTGATACCACCAATGGCAGCCACTGGGATTCATGGTTCAGCCTTGTTTCTCTCAAACTACAGCTATACGGTACAGTATCGTAAGGGCAGTGATCATTCAAACGCAGATGCCCTCAGCCAGTTGCCGCTGCAGGTTACAGAGCCACGCCCCGCCACGGTGGTCTAGTGGCTAAGGCACTCGGCTGCTGACCCGCAGGGCGTGGGTTCGAATCCCGGCTGCGGCGGCTGCATTTCCGATGGAGGCGGAAATGTTGTAGGCCCGTGTGCTCAGATTTGGGTGCACGTTAAAGAACCCCAGGTGGTCTAAATTTCCGGAGCCCTCCACTACGGCGTCTCTCATAATCATAGAGTGGTTTTGGGACGTTAAACCCCATATATCAATCAATCAGGTTACAGAGCCACGAGAGGGCCATTCGGATGAACAGCAGTATGTTTTGTTTGCCCAATCGATGGAGGAAAGAGCTATGTGTGTCCAAGAGGTGAAACAAATGACCGATCGGGACCCTACTCTTCAACAGGTCAGCGAGTGGATTTTACAGGAATTGCCGTGGTTCCGACCCAAGGATACCGAGCAGTACCGGCCATAATTCAACAGAAGAATAGAACTGACCGTAAGTGACAATTAGGTGCACTGGGGCCATCAAATTGTTGTACCTGTAGTGGCAAGAAAACGCCCACTAAGCCTGCGGCGTGAAACTCATCCCGCCATAGTTGCCACGAAGAGTATCGCCAGGACGCTGTTCTGTTACCCGGGACTAGACTCTGACATTGAGTGACTGGTCAAATCATGTGATGTTGATGCACAGGCTTCTGCAAAGCCGCCTGCTCAGGTGCCTGCATCCTGGCCAGTGAGCGGGGAGAGCTGGAGCCGTCTGCATGCCGATTTCGCCGAGCCAGTGGACGGCCACATGGTCTTGGCTAACGTAGACTCGGAAACAAAATGAATTGAAATGGTGACAATGAAAACTGCTACGCCTGAAACTACGGTCAGAGCTTTGCGTTCAATATTTGCATGGTTCGGGCTTCCAAAAACGTCCGTGTCAGACAATGGATCACAGTTCGTGAGCTCATATTTTCGCGAGTTATTGGCACGTAACAATATACAGCACCCGATCAGCCGCAATCGTATGGCTTAGCCGAGAGAACGGTGTGCACGCTCAAGGAAAGATTAAAGAAAAATCCGGGATGTGACTTGATAACAAGGTTGCATCGATTTTTATGCAGATGCCACCGAACTCCAGGAGAATCACCGGTGGAGCGTTTTCTGCGTTATCAAATTAGAAAGAAGATAGACAGCATCAAGCCCAAAGAAAAACACGCTGATGGTTCGCCAACAGCAAGTGCAAGAAAGTCCAATGCAGGTGACGCGGTTTGAATGCGCAGTTTTGGAAAGAAGTCGAAGATGGATTCCAGGAGTAGTGCAAGACCATCAAGGTGCCAGAATGGTAACCGTGTATTGTGCTCAAGGACTGCACCAACGGCATGTAGATCGCCCCGCCGTGGTGGTCTAGTGGCTAAGGTACTCGGCTGCTGCCCCGCAGGTCGCGGGTTTGATTCCCGGCTGCGGCGGCTGCATTTCCGATGGAGGCGGAAATGTTGTAGGCCCGTGTGCTCAGGTTTGGGCGCACGTTAAGGAACCCCAGGTGATCGAAATTTCCGGAGCCCTCCACTATGGCGTCTCTCGTAATCATATGGTGGTTTTGGGACGTTAAACCCCACAAATCAATCAATCAATCAATCAATCAATCAATCAATCAATCAATCAATCAATCAATCAATCAACGGCATGTAGATCAGCTGATACATTGAGCGGAATCGGCGGACAGTGACCCTGGCCAGAAACAAAGCAGGAGGCAGTTGAAGCCACCGCCGAAACTGTGCAAGACAGCCCGAAAAAAACGGTGACGGAATCAGCCGCAACACCGCCACTCTTTCGAAGGTCAAGTCAGCCACAAAAACAACCTGAACGTTATGGATTTTAAAGGGGGAGAGATGATGTGTTAGCGCGATTCAGTGTTATCAAGGCACGTCACTGCAACGTCACATGCGCGTAGTATAAATACAAGCTGCTTAATAAACCATAGTTCTTGTTGCGTTATCTGGTTTTCTTGTAGTATCTGGACAGCGCCATATCTATCTATCTATCTATCTATCTATCTATCTATCTATCTATCTATCTATCTATCTATCTATCTATCAGCTATCTATCTATCTATCTATCTATCTATCTATCTATCTATCTATCTATCTATCTATCTATCTATCTATCTATCTATCTATCTATCTATCTATCTATCTATCTATCTATCTATCTATTACTATCTATCTATCTATCTATCTATTATATATCTATATCTATCTATATCATATCTATCTATATCTATATCTATATCTATATCTATATCTATCTATATCTATATCTATATCTATATCTATCTATCTATCTATCTATCTATATCTATATCTTCTGTCTCTGTCTGTCTCTGCTGTCTGTCTGTCTCTGCCTGTATCTGTCTGTCTGTCTGTCTGTCTGTCTGTCTCTGTCTGTCTGTCTGTCTGTCTGTCTCTGTCTGTCTGTCTGTCTGTCTGTCTGTCTGTCTCTGTCTGTCTGTCTGTCTCTGTCTGTCTGTCTGTCTACGACTTTTAGCTCTCTTAGCAGTTTCCATAATCGTGTCGATAACAAACTTGGTATGGCATAACTTGACTGTATGAGGAACATACCTGGCTAGTCATAACATGAAAATCATGACACGTATGTCATGAATATCATGATTTACATTTCATGGTCCTGCAGCTTTTGTGCTGGTTTCGTTTACATGGCAGCTTGAAATTGTATGACATGATTGCATGGCGAATACAAGCAACAGACCCTAACATAAAAAATCATGACATGCGTGTCATGTAACAAAATGACTACATGCCACGTTCATGATGCACTCACGGCCGTTTCGCTAGCGTCATTGGTATTATGGGACGGGAATGAATGACGAAGTATGTAACAGGTGCAAACATGATAATCATGAGAAGCGTGTCATGTAAGAACATGACTACATGCCACACTCAAGGCATCAATGCACTTCAACGTCACCCGGCGAGCGTGCATGATGGCGTTCGTTTCGTCACGTCACGTCACGCCGGCGAAGCCACGCCAGGCGCTGATCTGCCTGACATATACTCGCAGGCGCGCGCCGGGCTGCGTTGCTTTGACTCATGCGCGTTTAAGAGCGCCCGGCGTCTCTCCGTCACGAAACTAGGCAGACGCGGTACTGTCTGGGTAACGCCGCAGGCGTGAAGTGCAGCACGTCACATTTCACGCCTGGCGTCAGACTATAGAGTGCTCGCGTTTTGCTAGCGTAGCGTCGCTGCGCCCAGTGTGCGCGCACGTCAGCGTTACGTCGGAGTATATTGGGCCCTTCATGATGCGCTCGCCGCCCTTTCGATAGCTTTACATGTACCAAGTTTGGTAATACAGGACGTGAATGGACGACTAAGGTACGTGACTTGTGCAAACACGATAATCCTGAGATGCGTGTGATGTAACATGACCACATGCCACGCTCGTAGCGCGCTCGCGGCCGTTTCGCTAGCTTAGCATAAACCAAAATGTGTATTACCTGTCGGGAATAGAGGACGAAGGTAAATGATACGTCCAAACATAAGTATGATAGGCGTGTCATGTAAAACATGACTACATGCTACGTTCATACCGTGCTCGCGGCTATTTCACTAGCTCCACATATACCAGATTTTGAATTGCATGACGGGAATAGACGACCAAGGTAAATGACACATACAAACATGCTAATCATGATATGCGTGTCATGTGAAACATGACTACGTGCAACGCTCATAGCGTGCTCGCGGCCGTTTCACTAGTTTTCTATATACCAAATTTGGTATTACTTGACGTGAATTTAGAACAAATGTGGATGACACGTCCAAGCGTGTTAAATATGGCATGCGTGTTACGTAAAACTGGACTTCATGCTGGACTCATAGCACGCTCGCGGCCGTTTCGCTAGCTCCACATATACCAAATTTGGTATCGGCGGACATGAATAGAAGACGAAGGTAAATGACACGTCCAAACATGATAATCATGACATGGAAGTGATGCACCGCACAAGTGACCGCCGCCTAGCAACGTTGTACTGATTTTAAAGTGTCATATCAACCTTCCTCATTCGAGCTTCGCATATCGATTCCCTCTCTAAGCGGGATCTGTCATTTTTTTTTAACCGCGACAAGCTGCCAAGACGCATACGCTACGACGGCTACGACGCGCTTCGCATGATGGTTTCGCATTGTAGCTAGCGCCCGATTGCCACTTGCTACAATGCGTCGAGATATAAAAACAAACTTTGGATAACGAGATTTAAGACAAAATACGACCGCTTTCTCACTCTCCGCGTGAGATGAGAATGTAAAAAAATGTAGCCGATACCTTGCATTCCTTGAAGTACGCGCGGATAAAAAGCATCGAGAGCAAATTGCAACCGAAGCGGGGACCAAGGGCGCAGCCATGTTGCCGGAAATGGCCCCGCTGGCTTTCGGCCAACGAGCGATCTCTTCAAGTATTCCAGATACATGCGACGCGACAAGCGGCGGCGACGGATGGGCCCCCGCGACAGCAAATCTTGTTGCTCGTCGCTGCCGCTTGTCGCTGTCGCGAGGAAATGGCGTGCTTGTTAAGCCCTTAATGTGATCCGCAGTGGTGTCGGTAAGGGTTTCAACAGGGGCTTTTCCCCTCCCTTCCCGGCAACGCCAGCAGCTGCCCCTCAAAGTCCACATATTCCTCCGGCACTCCGCGTCCTAACCCGAAAATGAGATCTTGCCGACGCCTATGGTACTCAGTTGCAGATGTAGGGCCAAAGGAGGCGGAACCATAATGGCGCTTTCGTAAACGTAGCTGGCCACGTGACTGTAAGAAATAATGACGTCCGCAGCTCGTGGCAGTGAGTGGGCGTGTTTGCGCCACGCCAGCAGCTGCTCCAGAGAGCACACGCCAAAAGCACGGCAGCCAACGCCATCTCGTGACACGGTTGGTTGTTGGCTGTTAACATTGAAACCATGGTTCAATGCAAACAGCTGACAACCAACCGAGGTCGCGAGGTGCTCCGTGAAGCGCTCAGGTGCACGTTAAAGGTCCTGGCGTCTGCCATGATCATACTGTGGCTTTTAGGGGCCAAGCTCCTCCTAGTCTAACCTCGTCACGCGTAACCGTGAGAAGAAGAGACGAGAAAGAAGGCAAAAGAAATAGATGATCATTGCTTGTCTGATTTTCTAGATGTCGTTACTCTGGCATTACCCTCCGATTGGCTGCTGCACGCGCTTACCCTGAGTGCGCGGAAAAGGAGTGCCTCTCTCAGTCTGTTGGATAGTCGCCACACGTGGCGGTTCGTTGGCGGGGCGTGGACGAAGCAGAGCAGTGGGCGCGTTGAAGACGTTTGCGCTCGGCTTCCTTGGCTCGTGCCTCGTCGGTGTTACCCGCGTGCCATCTGCATTCTCGAACGTGATCGGTCAGATGAACGCATGCACGGACGGACACATGGACAGATGAACGGATGGCGCTTCGCCCCACTCATCATCATTCACTCAGTTTATATGCTGTGAATTTTTTTGGCATTAAACCCCAGCAATAAGTCATTAGTATTCACTACTATGTGGGTCAGTTGCGCGGTACACCTATAAATATCGCCCCGCCGCGGTGGTCTAGTGGCTCAAGTACCCGGCTGCTGACCCGCAGGTCGCGGGATCAAATCCCGGCTGCGGCGGCTGCATTTCCGATGGAGGCGGGAATGTTGTAGGCCCACGTGCTCAGATTTGGGTGCACGTAAAAGAACCCCAGGTGGTCGAAATCCTCAGAGCCCTTTACTACGGCGTCTCTCATGATCATATGGTGGAACGTTAAACCCTACAAATCAATTAATCAATCACCTATAAATATCGCTTTCACACATATTTATATGTACCGTTGGCATTTTGTAGGTGCCGTGTGTATGCATGTGTCCACGCAAGTCCCGCTTGTGTCTCACAAGTTGTTTCACCTTAAACATTTTCAAAGTGGTACCTTTGAAGCTCGAGGTAGAATGTCCGTCGTCTGCAATGCCCGCCGCGCCGTTGTTTATGAATAAACAAGCCACAGCCGCGCACCAGTTGAATTTAACCTCGCCTAGCCGCGCATGCGCCAAGGAGCAGTGGCCTCTAAGCCACGCCCACTGACGGAGGCAGTCAGCGCAGCATTTGCACCGAATTTTGCCGGCGGGGCGCGAGCCGAGTAGAAGCGACGAAACTCCCGCGCTTCTTCCGAGGGTGCTGCAGCCGCTTTTGCCCGTTAGTTTCTGGCGTCGGAGTTTGCAAATTCGTGAATGGAGTGGGACAGGCTGTGGTCCGAGTCTAGCTCTTTCCACGCCTAGCAAATACCTAGCATCACCGGCATCAGCGAAAAATGCGACATTAGGTCCCCAGGACGGACCAACTTTGCTGTTTCTTATGCTTTACATGGTTAGTACAACCTTCGTCACTCTTTGTTAATATATTCCAATGAAATCGCATTGACAGCCGGAGGCGAAGCAATGCTGCTGTTTTGTGCTCTTATAAGCAACGGGAGGTGATACCCGTTAAATTTTCTGAAATTTTCAGGCTAAGCAGTACGTTGATGATGCCGTGGCCACTCTGAATGGTATCACCACCAACATGAAAAAGAGTCTCAGCGAAAGCGTGGTAAGTACAAGTAGCAGGTTAATTTTCCTGCCTCGGCTGCTCCAGTTCAAATGTTGGCTTGAATGCAAGAGAAAAAAAAAAACTCCATTGTACCTATAGATTTGGGCGCACGTAAAAAAGAAGACCACGTGTTAAAATCACTTCGGAGTTCACGGGCATTGTCGTACGCCTCACACTGACATCGTTGTTTTGGCACGCCTAAAAATGTAGCTTGTTGTTTGTGAGGAAGATTACTGCGTCACGGTCAACAACAATAAAAAAGATTGCACCTTTTTATGTCAGCTACTTCTTCCTTTTAAAATGGGATAACAGTATTAACTAGCACAGCATACGTTTCACGCGCCTACTGTATCTTTATTATATCCGCTAAATATAGTCGGTAATGACAATATTCCATTCAATTATGCACTGAAATATTCACCATACGCAACCCAACATCGACGCAGCTTCACTAGGTTCCATCTTCACAGGGAGGATTGATTTATAAAAAAAATCGTCACGTACGCAACATGAATGCTATCGTAACTCCATTTATTAGTAGTTCCATTTGCAACTTGTGACCCCATAGCTCTCCCTCCACTGTCAGTAAAAATTGTCCATGTGCGTAGCAACGGCGATACAAGAACAAAAGCAAGCTTTTGTTGCTGTAGCAGCTGGATATGGACACTGTCGGTGGGGCTTTGTCGTCGGTGTCGCCGTGATGTTACAGGTAAAGTCCTAATTCCGAACATAACTGTGCGCATCGTATGTTCTACGCCAGTGATTCTGCGCCACGGATATTTGAGGGCCACTTGGGTATCGAAGGAAGTGATGAGAGACCCCTTGCAGCGAGACAGAACAGGGGGTGGGGCAGTGGGGTCATAACACAAAATGCAGCGTGAAATGGGTGACGTTTATTTGTACTTGACTAAAAATGGTCTAATTTAAGTGCCCCATTTCTATATTGTTACCTAGTTGTGTCGTCTGCAGTCACATTCAACCTCTTTCTAGCCATGTTTCCTAGATAAAAGCATTACGTGCGTAGAAAAAAAAAAGCACGCCTAGAAAAAAGCATCCCCACTTGGATGTGTCGCAACAGTGCAACAGAAACATTACAACCACACTATGAATGAGGTAAGTATAGGTAAGCTCCACTAGTCTCTTCGGGTGCGTGGGGTCGAATCCCACCACTGCCACCATGTGTGCGAGTCGGGGTCAAGCGATGAACAACTTTATTGCAAAAACAAGAGTGATTATATATACGATTGTGACTGCAGTAGTGCATGCGCATTAACGACATAAACAGTGACGTGGTGCTTTATGAGGTTTACTCTAGTGGGGATGCTAGAATAAAACCTTCGTGAAATTCTTAGTTGGTGGTACGCTTCCTCTTACAGCGAAAGGTCGTTGACGTCTGTGGTGAAATGCAGAAAGCCCTTACGATCAACCAGCAGACAACTTTCAAGGTGAGTGCTGCTTTGTCTGCCCTTTCCAGAATGTTTGCTTTAGTTTGTGAGCGATCAAATCACTGACTGTACAATATTTTGAATGGCACAGAAATGCAGGTATGAATAGAAAGCTCCTTGAGAGTGTCTCAAAACTGTCAAAATGGCATGGACGTTAGCGTTGAGAGAGAAATGTGTACTTGCATGGACGATGTTAGGTTTAACACATGGGCTACCATCTTAAGCTGTTAACAACTTTTTCTGCCTGGCCACGGTTGTCTAGTGGTTAGGCGCTAGAATGCTAACCCGCACAAGGAAATTAGATGATGCTAACTACCTCAGAAGAATAGGCACAAGAGCGTCAACTCGCAACTCTATACCTGCGAAACCATTCCAATACATCTACCATGGTACACATGCGAAATAACACACCATACGTCATATCCCACAGCGTGATCGAGAAGTTAGGCACTCACTCATTCACTCACTCACTGCAGGCATTCGTTCTTCGCTTGAAGGCCACGAGGAGATACAATGCGAAACTCGCTCCACTGGGCCAGTGAAGCTCTCGCTTTAATTGCTGCGTTATTGCGCACGACGAACACATGGGAGATAAAGGACCAGACGCACCAGACCAACTAGGTCAAGCATGTACTTTTATAAGTTATATTTCGCTTAAATCAGGCTGTCACCTTCTAGTCGTTTTGCGGCATAAGAGACCTTGCGGTTTTTCTCATTGTCGATCACCTCGGTGGCATGTAGCGATTTCCAATGTTACGTGCAGGAAATGCTGTCGTCGAGCCTGGATCAGTGGTCTTATCTGAAGCGGAACTTCACTGCGGGACTGGACGGCGTCAAGGACATGCTGCCGAACGTACGCAAGATGGTCTACTCGGACATCGGAGCATACTTCGATCATGCCAGAGTTGAGGTCGGTGCCTACGGCGTTATTTCCTTTTCGCCTCTTTACTGTACCGAGCATGGGTCTAGTGTTTATGGGGCCCGAGTGCTCACGCGAAGGTTGCGAGATTGAATCCTATTCGTGGCGGCCGCATTTTGTAGCGTAAGCTACGCTGGCAGAGGTTGAGCAGTTTCACGTGGCTTATTGAGAGCTATGCTGCGCAGTTCAGATAGGCTGTGACGTCACACGGTCCATAGCTGGAGTGCCGGACAGGGCCTGAAAGCTCGCGGAGTGTGTGCTGGTGCTTCACTCGCGTCAGCTTGCTCTCTAGTCCGTCTGTCTATCCGTAGTTGATACTTCGTTTATCCTGGCATAGCCGAGCTAAGCCAGTGCTACGTTTTTAGGGGCAAAGCTCCGCATGGTCGATGCTTGCTCGCTGGCGGCGGCGTTGTTGTACAACGTAGCCTAGCACTTGCAAGGTACGCACCGCATGCCATGGCGATGACGATCTTGATTATCACAGAAGCATTGTGTGCTGACGTGCCACGGACCTTGCAGATGGTCGATAGCCTGTTGACCTTGGACACCGATCTAATAAGGCGTGTGGCCTGTGAGCGCACATCCACGCACACACCCACACGTGCTACAAGCGCTGAAGGACGAAGTACAGGTTCAGAGTAAGGTGCACAAACGTCGTCTTTGCTAACTTCCGACTAGATTCGATACCACAATGAAGTAACAACAAAAGCGAAACTAAATTCACAACTTGACGCTACATACCATTTATGACCAACAAACATTGTAGATAACTAAACCTCTTTGTCACACATTTGCATGCGTGAGTGGCCGATGTCATGGTTGATTCACGGTAACACCAAACGATCCCACTGCTTTGCCCACTCATCTTCATTCGTGAAAGGAAACGAACCACCCCTTTGTAGCACGAAGCCACAAGGAAATCTGTACGGATTTCTCAGACATATTAGCTGCTTAGTTGCCGAAAAAATTCGTCCTGGTCCGGGGTTCGAATCCTGGAGCAGTGTCTTTCCGGGGCGCTCACTCGGCCAAATGAGCTAACCAGGAAGCTAGCAATTGACAGCGCGAGGGTGAATTCGTCGACAACTCGAAGCACAACTTAGGTTTCCGCAGAATTCATTTGCAATACTTGTGTTCATCCTCCTTCACTTCATGAATAAACCGTTTTTTCTTTCAGGGTTGAAATGGTTGAGGCCTGTGTGCTGAATACAGATTTACGTTAACCAAGACCAAATGGTCAAATATTTCCGGAGCCATTCATTAATGCGTAACTCTATTGCTGTGGCTTTGTTATCCTAAACTCTAGAAATAAGAATTCCTGTCGCACACATTCTGGTGTCGGTGTCATTAATTGTGAACGATAGATCAGTATGGTTCGTGATTGGAAATTCCAGGTAGATGAAAATTGAAAAAAAAAAACCGCTTCAAATGGAGGCATTCGAACACATTTGACCCACTTGCTACGTAGCGGGTTGCTTTTGGTCGATTGGCTATCACGCACGAATTCTCTATCGTAGTAACGATGAGTTAGTTGCACACATTTTCTGTTGATGGTACGCACCTCTAGGGGATGCATCAGCATAGTAGAGGCTTGATTATCACCTGTGAGATGATGCTGGGGAAACAGACAGACAGAAGTCGATGCTGTGAAACCCCAAACTCTACATTTCGCCTCAAGCCACTTAGTGAGACAAGAATCAAAACAGGCGCAACCATCTCGTGCTTGGTGCGTTGTTGTTGTCTTCTTCTAGTCTGGTTTTTATGGTCCGCATAAGAGCGCTATAGCACAAAGGAGCCACACGCGCTTTAAATAATGTTGCAACTGTGCTTTCGTTGCCTTGTCCTTCCATGTGGCACGGTTAAGTTGTGCACAGAGAAGAGAAATCAGGCTAGCCAGTGGAAGGGTGATACGAACACGAACCAATCGGGTTGTGTTATCTTGCATGCTTTACTTTTGAAAGGGAAGCTCGTGCTCAATCACAATTTAAGTTAGATCTCAACTCTCTGAGCGATATTGTTTGCACACTAAAAAGCGCAGCTTGTAAGAATACGTAAAAAACATAAAAATACATAAAAATAGTTACCAAAATCTACGCAAGCTTTCCTATAACAAAAGCACAAATTGATCAAACATCACTACTCATACTAATATCAAAACAGTATTGAATGGGCAAGCTGCAGTTTTCAAGCTGACAACGACTCTGAGGCTGTTAAGGCGAAATGTTTTGATGCGGCCGTATTCCGTTTCAACAGCGTTGTAGAGGTCCACAAGATCTGAACCACAAAAGTTTCCTATACTAGCCTTGCTCCGTGTAGAATTCCACTTTGTTGCTATCGCAGTAAGGCTAGCTTTATTTGCTAAATGCGATTTAATGTGGCTCACATACTTCATATGAGTTTTTAGAATTCAATATTGTGATGTATAATACTGTGAAGTAGGTGACACATATTGTAAGAGATACAACTGAACGAAAGATTGTGATTTAAAATATTTCTTTTTTTTACACCTGTGCTTGACAAGATAGTTATTATGTCAGATTTTGTTCAGTATATGTGTATTTACAGAATGCTACCTCATGTAAATAATGATTGAATTGCGTCGTATTTGTAATAGGCCAAGAGTACCTGGAAATAAATAAAACATTCAAGCCTTGCTGAGCAAATCACTTTACTTGTTCAATGTGCGCAGGTCAGAGAGAATATTGGCGACTGCCGGCCGTTCTACATCCTCTACAGCAAGACCGTGGATGCTGTGTGCACTCAAGGCTTTCGACGATTCGTGAGCAACTTTTATAGAGCATTGGCTTTAGAGAACATTAAGCTGCACTTAACTCTGTTGTTCTTGTTGTTATGTGGGGTTTAACGTCCCAAAACCACCATATGATTATGAGAGATGCCGTAGTGGAGGGCTCCGGAAATTTCGACCACCTGGGGTTCTTCAACGTGCACCCAAATCTGAGCACACGGGCCTACAACATTTCCACCTCCATCGGAAATGCAGCCGCCACAACCGGGATTCGATCCCGCGACCTGCGGGTCAGCAGCCGAGTACCTTAGCCACTAGACCAGCACGGCGGAGCTGCACTTAACTCTGCGCGTTCGGATATACGAGGTCTTCATCACGCATTTCTACTGGCGTATCTCCAGCATTTTAACTTCAATGGGAACGGGTGAATGTTTCGCGTAAAATAACGTTTGGGCAGTTTTTTTTTCTGTACCTCTATTAATATATTTCAAATTAGTTTAGGCCAAATATAATTGGTGGCCCGGGTTACGTTTCTATTTTTGAGCTGTTTTTGCTTCTAAAATGAGATGAAAACATGGGTGCACGCGCGCAAACACACTCCGTAAACCATTACGTTACACTTGTAGCGAGCTGTACTTGTTGGCTGTCGGGCTGATTGCAGATAACTGCAGGTGGATAACGGTGACGCTGGGTTGTTGTGCTCGTGCTTATCGCTAAATCGTCACGACGTAATTCTGGGCACAGATGCTTGCGATTCCTTTCAATGATATGGGCACTCGGCTGGATTTCACCGCCGGCGTCGGCGTCGATGTCATGCACCTTATATGTATGTGTACTTTGACCCGCGTTGAGAATAAGGGGGTGTACGCTCGATCGCGCGCCCTTATCTTGCAGTGGGGAGAATCGTACATCTTGGCTGGCCTTTGGGTTTCTTTGGGACGGTTCTGTTGTAATCAGCGGGCGCACAAATGTCACTGTGTATTTGCGTTAATCTGTGGCTGTGAGTATACATTTCGTGCGTCCTTTGTGCGTGAGAAACGCGGGGCACGTTTCGATCTGCTTGCCATTCTGCGCGTCACCTTCCAATTTGCTGCTATCGCGTTCATTGCTTCACCTTAGCGGCAAAGCTGTGACTTTTTTTATGATAACATCTCACAATTCGTACTATCTTCGTTTATCAGGGTGAGTTCTGGTTTTGCGTGTGGCTGTGGTTCGTCCTTGGGGTTCCCTGCTCTACCGCGGCCTTGGCACTGGCCACGTTGTACTCCAGAACGACACCGCAGGCGAACAGCGGAGGGTAAGCCCACGCTAGTACCCAGGGCACCACGTTTTTTGGTTGATCTATCTATCTATCTATCTATCTATCTATCTATCTATCTATCTATCTATCTATCTATCTATCTATCTATCTATCTATCTATCTATCTATCTATCTATCTATCTATCTATCTATCTATCTATCTATCGACCTATCTATCTATCGACCTATCTATCTATCTATCTATCTATCTATCTATCTATCTATCTATCTATCTATCTATCTATCTATCTATCTATCTATCTATCTATCTATCTATCTATCTATCTATCTGTCTATCTATCTGTCTATCTATCTGTCTATCTATCTTTCTATCTATCTTCTATCTATCTTCTATCTATCTATCTATCTATCTATCTATCTATCTATCGTTATCACTAACAAAATGTCGGAATATCCCAACCAGTTCATACTGCTTATACGTCCTCCTTTTTTTTTAACTACAACATTTACTAAACAGTGGAGATGTATTGAGCTCACGAAAAGAGTCTTCATAGCCATAAAAGCTCTAAATGGACGTATATTTGAAGGGAGTCGTTGCTACGTGAGCGGCACCGCTCGAAAATGTCCTTGATCCCTGAACTCAATTGTAATCACTGATGAACAGCTAGAGTTGCTCAGTGTTATAAGTCTGTTTCTTTGCCGACTGGGCTGTGTCACGGCTGTGTTTCTGTCACGGTTGTCACGGCTGTGTTTGACCGATGCCACATTCGGCTTCTAATTTATGCCTTGATGAAGGCCTTGGTGTATGCTTCTGATTTAAGTATTGATGCATTCTGCTGTATACCTTGTGACGGGGGCCTTGTCGTCAGTCTCATGTCGCATGCCCATGCAGTGGTCGATACGAGCCTAAAATAAGGACATACCAAAGCTTGGAATCAATATAAAATAAACAAACAAGGCCTAAATATTAGTAATAATTATTTGCATTAAAGAAATTATCGCAAGAACTTGCCTAACGTTGCGAAAAATGCCTTTATATCATGTGGCTGGTTAACTCAAGACACTTGCCACTTCCTCTCCAAGCACGGGTTTGCTTTAAGAATCACTTGGTTGCCCGTGCTGCACTACTTCTCCTGGTTTCGCGATAGTCGAGCTGCATTAAGCACAGGATTCAGAACGGTGCCAAGACCTGGACAGGGACAGCATTTTTATCGTGGGGATTATAACCGCATTGAGATCTACGAAAGAATATTAGCAATGGATTCAGTGCGTGTGCGTTAACAACACCAAGACCACGCGCTAAAAAAAGAAAATTTTAAGAGCGAAGCTCCTTAGACCCGCACTCCGCCGTCGAAGCTCCCCGCCGCATCACCGCTCGCACACCACTCCCACCTTTCTCTCGTTCTCCTTTCTTCGTCGCTGCCCTCTCCCCTCAAACCGGCGAACGTGCGAAACCGTCGCTTCACCCAACGCCGACTAAATTTCAAGGCCGAAAGGCTGCCGCAGTGACGTCAGAGGTTGGGGGCCCAGTTGCCCAACTGAGCATGCTCAGTAAGACATATTTTAGATGCGGAAGCATCTTATACTCGCGCCTTGTAGTGCGCCGTCCGCGCCGTCCGCGCCGTCCGCACCGCCTTAGTTGAGCTAATTCATTACGTCTGATACAATAATCACTCGTTCTCTGCTACTGCAATATTCACGCGTTCATCAAGTATAAGGTTATTTGTTGCACTTCAAAATCATACATGTGTCCGAGTTAGAACGGTCAAAGTTTCACATTAAATGCACCAGGAAGGTAAAGTATTGGTACGGAAACCAGTAACACAAACATGAGCTTGTACGGTAAAGTTAGCTATTTAAAACCTACGCGAGCGTCGGTGCACACTGAACCATGCCTGTGTATTCAGGCATGTAACTCTGTTACCAGCCACTAAACTGTTTTTGCGGGACGGCTCAGTGCTCTCCCATAGTTGAGTACGAAGTACTCAAAATCGTTCAACATATTAGATGCGGAAGCATCTTATACTCGCGCCGTGTAGTGCACCGTCCGCGCCGTCCGCACCGCATCTCGAACATTCGACAGCTGACGCGCGCGCATGCGCCGTCGCGCCGTCGCCCACCATCTGTGCCGCGCGCGCTTCTCCTTCGAGGACATTCGACAGCTGACAGCGCATGCGCCGTCGCGCCGTCGCCATCTGTGCCGCGTGCGCGCTTCTCCTTCGAGAACATTCGACAGCTGACAGCGCATGCGCCGTCGCGCTGTATATATACTCAAGTTCGGCGCTCGCTCGCTCAGTTGCCGCTCGTCCGTTGGTTCGTCGCAATAAATAAAACACCGCCCTTTCGCATACGTGCCGTACGTGTTCACTCATTTAACACACCATTTCACAACCACGTTAACCAATTTAGCCATCGACCCAAGTAAGTCGCAATTTAACACCCGTTAACCAATTACATGCTTCCGCATCCTCCTCAGTGTTCCCCCGAGGGAAGCTGCGGGCAATTTTTTTACATCTTTTATTCGGCCCAATCAAGCCGCAGCAGCTGCGAGAGCGGGAGCGTTGGTTCTCCCAAAACGTGACCGAAACACAGGCTTTCCGCCGCGTTCGCGGCGTAACTGGGCCCCCACTCTCTGACGTCACTGCGGCAGCCCTTCGGTCTTGAAATTTAGTCGGCGTTGCTTCACCCCGTCGTTTTCAACCCCGTGGCATTTTCGGGGTTCCACTCAGTCCAATGGTTGGTCAGCGGGTTGGTCCTTGCTTGACCTGGCTCGCGCTGCTCTGCGCGCTCCGCACGCTCATTCACTCAATCGTTCTCGCTACCCAGCACAACAAACGCTCTCCCCACCCGCTCTCTACCCTACCGCCTTCACGAAAGCCAGCAGCGAAATCAAGCGCATGGTCGTTAGCGTCCCATTTCTAAGTAAACTCCTTTATTGGTCGGATTTATTCGTACACGGAACCGCTAGTTTTTTTGTTTGGGGGTTTCTTTTTTTTTTGCTTATGCCAAGAAAAATGGAATGATTATTGAATACTTGGAGCCTATGGTGAGTTATACCGCTCGTATGAAAGATAAACAATGGTCTACATTTCGCTTTTTTTGGATGCGCGTTGACACACACACACCGATTGGTACAAATGTGCCTTTCTATACGGTTGTTTTCTTCCTCTTCAGGGGCGATGGCGATGCCTAAAGAGCGTGTCGACTCCGTTCCTTACACGTCCTGACGACGTCAGCAGCGTGGCTAATGCTGATCAATGGTGCTGTAGGCAATCCACGCGAAAGGAGGCCATGGACAACTATTCGGACTTGTGATTAATTGATCTGTCGTGCTTTTCATTGAGAAGACCGACAAAGCTGTTTGGGCTCGACCAATAAGAGCCCACTGATCTACCAGTCTTTCGCCATTGTCTCCGGTATTACGGAACATTTAGAAGAAGTGGCCGTCGCATATTTATTCGTGTTTATTACCCAAACTCTTTACCGCAAGGTCTTTTTAGTTCGTTGATATTTAGGTGACCTCTCCTTATGTTTGGCGTCTCTGTTACCGTTTATTTACGGTGATATTTCTTTACATTCGGCGTTTTAGTTACCGTATATGTATGCTGATTCTTCCTTATGTGTATGGTGTGTTTGTTTTATGTGCTGACTCTGTCGATAAGCTCGAACTGGCTAAGCTGCTTGTAGTGCACGCAATGATGACGCGTGATGTGCGCGCTCATTGGACGATTTCGCAACGTCTGGCTGGTCACGTTACATCTTCATTTACGAAGTTTTGATTGCGTACGGAAATGTACGAAGTAGCCTTGTTCAGTAACGAAATATGTCTTGAAATTGCACATTTCATAGAAAAATCGATTTTGATTTCTGGGACAGCCATGCATGCGAACGTAATTATTAATGAGCTCTCTGTGAATGCCGGCGTTCGGAGGCGTAGTTTAGCGTGGTGTTTATTAACATTGTGCTTTGGTCTAAAAGTGAACGACTGAGTGTACCACGTGAATGCTAACACATAAGAAAACAAAGTAAATAAACTTCGACAGTTTATGGTACTTTAGTCGCAGACAGCTTTCTTCACAATGGAGCCCGCGTACGGAGCCAAATTGTGCAAGTTCTACGGCGAATATAGCCGCGCCTGAGAGGTAAGAGAGATGGGGACCCTATCTTCTGCATGAGAATAAAAAAATAAGTTGAACCTCATTTTCTGCAGTAAGCTCTTTGTGACGGGAGGCAGGGCACAACAGTGAGTTATTTATATTTGCTTAAACTTATGCGTGGTCATTTCGCATTATTTCACGCGTGAAAAAACTCTTGCCTTTCAGGCATATACCTTCGAAATGTGTATTTTAACGGAGTACAAATCTTCGGGGGATAAAGGCGGAGCCTAGTGACGTCCACTCGCGGGGAGAATTCCCCACAAATGTCTCCCGCTCAAATGAAAGAGGAGTAGGGAGGGGGTGACCAGCATAATAATAGAAGCTTTAGCGAGTTGGTACGCATTCATCTTAATTGAACAGCGCACACGAGACGACGAAGCAAAATAACACAGACTGGCACCGACTCGCAACTAACATTTATTTGGGAAAGAACAGCTGATATATAGATGAAGTGCTACTTAAAAAAAGCACAAAAACCAAACGCAATACATCCAAACACTGCAAGGGGGAAAAAGACGGTAACATTGGTACCATCATCATATGCAGGTGCTAGAAAGATAGCTCAATTCTGCGTCGCTCAGCGCAATCGATGGCATGCTGAGCGATGGGGGTTCGTCAACGTGCACCTCAATCTAAATGAACAGGCCTCTTGGTTTTCCCTTCCATCGAAATATCGTAACCACGGCTTTATTCTCTGTGATGACACAACAATGCCGTATAAGTACTATATACTTGCATGCTCCTTGTGGCGTAATGATAATTGGTGTAGTTAAATGAAAAAGGAAAAGTGATGCCTAAATTTTATTATCAAGAAAGAAATGGCGATTCACTTCACTAGACGGCAGCGAGCATCTTCCGTTCTGTTGATCGTTGTTTCTGAAGCGAGCTTTTAACCGAAGGTAGGGAGGCCTGGAAGAGTAGGCAGACCCGGAATAGTAGGACCTGGAAAAAAGAAAAAGAGCGTAAGAATACGCCGTTTTTAACGTTATCCTATGTTGATGTGAGTGAAAAACATTGATTTTCGAAAAACCCTCCGAAACGTTGGCCAGAAACAAAGCATTTATTTGTTTTTGCGGTTTGTGTTCTTGCTTTCATGGCGACCATGGCGACACAACAACCGCGATAAAAGGACCGCGGAAAATCTGCGCACCGTGTGTTAATCGCAGATCTTTATGTGATCACCGGATACTGAAATTGACAGTTTTGCTTATACTAGGTGTACTTGGGCTTCTCTTTTTTTTTTGCCGAGTTACTTGTAGAATTTTCTAGTCTCTTGTCGAGGTGTTAACGGCTTGTTTGCATGTTTGCAGCAAAATATAGTTAGCCTTCATCACGTTCATCAATAGCGCGTTCGTCGTTCAATAGTACTCTCCGAGCAGTTGAGCGTTCAAGTCAACCGCACATCGTGGGAGTCATCACCAAATGCAGAGTATTCTGAATACAATGTTTGGAAGTAAAAATGCGTTTTAGTTGAGAGTATCACGCATTTTCTCTGTACAAATTAAAAGGGTCTTTTGCAACCCCTTCTTCACACTTGAGTGAGATTTTTAAGGACTATTTTCAGGAATGCGGAAATTATTAAACTTACGCTTCTTTTGGGCTTCTTTGGTGATGCCTATTTGCTTTTTAGCTTGGTAGGATATGATATCTCCGTCGAATGCACTGATAAGCTGCAGTGGACGATGCAGTTTTAAAAAGTTGTGCTCATTTTGCTTAGGTCACACGTTGGTCAACAGGTAGGCATAGACTCACGCTTGAAATGTCCTTTGTAGCCCGTAGGTTGAACTAGGACGCCAGATACAATGAATTGACCAACCATAGTGGTTATAGCGACAGGACGATGACATAATGGTTTCGGGATCGAATCCCGGTCGCAAAGACCGTGTAGATAGATTTATGTGCCTGTTATAGAAACCTAGGTGGCAGAAATGTCTGGAGCCGTACGCCACCGTGAAACAGTGATTACGAAGATTGGCTGGTTACCCTAAGGTCGCTAGTTCGATGCCAGGCCACGGCGGTCACATTTTCATGGATGCCAAATGGTGCTGTGCGCGTTAAGTGCACGTTAAGGGACACCAGGTGGTTCAAATATCCGGAGCCCTCCACTACGGCATCTTTCATAATCACATCGTCGTTATGGGACATATAAGCCCCTTTACCATTATTAATCATTTGTGGAGCCCTTCAATACGGTGTCTCAGATAATCATTATGTCAGCTGGTCGAGGCACAGTCGAAAACAGCCATTCGTGTGTTCAGACAAAACTTTTAGTTTGGGTGAACCTGTGCCCGGGAAAGGAAAGCTAAAACTACAGCATTACATTATGTACACTCATAATGGTGAACAGAACGTCTGCTGTCGATAATCTGATCTGCGTTGACGTGTGTCGGCATTGACGTGCAGCATCGAGCATTAAATTCGCCTTCTCGGTGGTGCTCGCGTAGCTCTTGAATAAGCTCCACTATTCGCGTCTGCCGTGAAATATTAGCAGAACGGGCTTTCCATACATTGCAGCGTAGTGAGCGTCAAGCACTGACAACAGTTTGCGTGAATGAAACTTGAATACATTATATCAGAAAATAAATTACCGTGGCAGTATTGTGGTTTCAGGACGTTAAAACCCGACAGTTATTAGCAAAGCGATAAAATATTACGAGCATACGTCGTCGAACTCATTGGTTAGTGAAACCTTTCCTGAAGAAGAGATGAAGAAAAGAGTAGCTTCAGTTGTATTCTGAAGAGATGCAGCTCTGTCAACTATTCTCGGACTTTTCGCTTTTGATTCCTTTTACACAATAATTACTTCCCTGCACCTGAAGCCACACCCATGTATTTAAGACGTATTGCTGAGAAATACATAACCCGATCACGAACAAAACAGAAATCTACCAGTCTTTCGTCATGCCGTGTGGCTTCCACTGCTGTTTTTACTTGTTTTTCCACCACTATTTCGCTTGGATGCTAGCAGTGCTAGCATACAAGTAGAATGTAAATAAAGTGGAAAGTAAAATGACTGATAGTGTCAAGCGCTGGCTAAACTATGCGCAATGTTGGGTGATGTTCGCTGACGTTGCCTAGCCCTGGCAAATATAGGCTAAAATGGCTTATCGCTAATGGCGGTCGGATGCACCGTCGAAACATCCACTACGTCCTCGTTCAATGTAAACTGAATGGTTCAATCCTTAAGAGTTTGTGCGGCTGTTGCGTGCCAAGACCACGATATAATTAGGAAACAAGACGTCTTGAAGGGCTTTGCGAATTTCGACCATGTGGGGATTTCTCAACCCAAACTGACGTCACTAAGCGCACCTGCCTTTAGCGTTTCGGCTCCAACGAAACGCGATCGCAGTGACTGGAATCAAAACTGCGACCTTTTACTCATCGGCTTATAGCACCGGAAGCACTGCACAACCACGTCGGACAGTCCAGTGATTGAGTTCTCTGCCAGTATTCAACACGGTCCACTTACATTGGATGCCCAGTCCGGTCTGTAGTGACGACGTAATGCCGATCAGAGCCAGTTGAAGCAGTATGTTGCCTTGCGCGGCCGAGTTGACAGCTTGTACCAGAGGGCAGGCGAAGCTCTGAAACGCTGTGGACAGCTGGTTTGCCGGAAGTTGACGAAGGAGGCACTGCAGTGTACAATAGCGAAGAAATATATAGTGCCTCAAGAGGTACTCTTAGAAATTCTGATTGCCGGAAGTTGACGAAGGAGGCACTGCAGTGTACAATAGCGAAGAAATATATAGTGCCTCAAGAGGTACTCTTAGAAATTCTGATTGCTCATTAAAGTTGTAATGCACCGTGCGCGCACGGTTCTGATGAAAGTTTTAAAGTGTTCTCAAAAACTATCACCATCACGCCAGCGCACGATATCTTCATCTTCTGCTTCACAGAGTGAACACGTGTGGCCAGCGAGCGCTCTCCCGCAGCGGCTATTTGCGGTGTTGGTTGGAAGGAAAAGGAAAAAAAATGTTAATTGCATTGCCCCAAACGCGAAGAAATGAACGCGATATCAACAATTTGAAAGTTCACGCGCAGAACGGAAAACAGATCGAAACGTGCCCCACGTTTCTCACGCACAAATTACGCATGAAACGTACTCGCAGGCATGGATGCACATGAATAAGCGTCTCATTTGTTACTTTGCCGAGGCTGAAAAGCGCGGGCTTTTCGCGAACAGAGACTGCAATGATTGCAGTGACCTTTGTGCACCCGGTAACTACAGCAGAATTGTTCCACGTAAAGCCAGAGGCCAGCCAAGGCGTACGATTCTCCCCTCCTCGCCACCACGAGATAAGGTCGCGCAAGGGAGCGTCGCTCCCCTTCTCTAAGCCGGGCAAAGTACGCGTGGGAGATTAGAGCGGGCGTCACTGCGCGATGTGGCGACGTGTGCTCACTGCGCCATCTTTCTGGTAATGCAGAAAACACGACAGTGGTTAGCGGTAGATATAATTGGCTTGCCGCTTGAACGATGAAGAACGTTCTCCGGGGTGGCTCAGGGGTTAACGCCTCGCTTTCACGACGCACAGGTCCCACGCTTGATTACGCACTCCAGAGTGCTTTCTTCCGGATTTTTTCTTCTTGCGTTTTCTTATATATAGATACGTATACATATACGGGGCATGACGTCGACACCAACGCCAATGACGGCGGCAAAATCCAGCCGAGAGTGTCCATATAATAGCTATCGCAATAAAAGCAATTCTTTGTGCTGCCTTTAAGGAAGCATGGTGCAGATCCATCAGGGGCGGTGGAGGAGAAAAAAGAAAAGCAGAAAGATAAAGGAGTGGGAGCGCTAGGAGCGCAGCAGACGCACGACAACAAAAGATAGAAAAAAATTTAGGGAGGAAATCTGGGGTGACGGTCTTAGGAGTCCGAGGACAGGGCTCTGATCGGCGAGTGCACGGACGGAGATCACTGACTCAGGGCCTATCGGCGAGAGCTGCATGACAGCGGGCGACTGCGGATGATACAACCATTCAGTACGAGTTCCTCAATGCGAATTCCGCCTGGGGCTTGATGTACTCTCTCGGATGGGTCAGAACTAGGGACAGAGAAAGAAAAGCAAAAGTAAAATGAAAGAGAAAGAACACACCAGGATGATGAAATAGAACAACTAGGAAAAGAAACACAACGACATACCGCGAGAGACATAGAAGAAAACAGAGACCCAGACAGAAAAAGAAAGAGAAACTGAAAAACAGATAAAGAAACAATCATATGAAAAAGAAGTAAAGGAAGAGATGGGAAGAAAGTGGAAGCAAATAATAGAGGGATATAGATAAAGGAAGAAACAGAAAAAACATGAGAAGAGTGAGAAAATATAGAAAAAAACTATATAAAGGAAGAAACAGGGACAGGAAAACAGAAAGAAGAAACGAAAATATAAAGAATGTAGCGAAACAACGAGGGTCACCCTGCTATGCTGTTGGTTCCAACCTGCGCCACTAGTGCAAACAGAGGCAATTTTTTTACTGGGTAACTGTAAATCATACACCTGCTTGATTTTGAGGTGTACATCAGGGTCCAGCCAGGAAGTGAAAGATAAAAACAAAACGCTCGAGTTCCTCCGAGCCAGCTATTACGTCGCATTATGGAATAATTATATCACGACATCATGTTGTCGCAGATTCATATTTATGACGGCGTAACGCCAGTCACTGACGGCACTATAGCGTTTCCTAATATTAACTAGACGGGACTTTGGCGCTGCGATCGTTCAGTGAGCATGAGAATTAATCGTAGTACATAAATTTCCCAAATCTTCGTGCTTGCGGGCTGCAAATGCACTTGTGCCTTTGTTTATTGTTGTGTTTTGATTACTTTTTAAATAAAAGAATGAAAATTTGTAAACTTTGTGAGCTGATTAGAACTGGTGAGCCTAAGAGGTTAACGGGAGGAAGTGTATCTGATGAACATTTGCTTATTGCCACTTAGTAACAAAGCAGCTCCAAGCCAAGCGAAGCCAAGCGGACCTGAAAGTACGAAGATTAGACAAAAAAATTGTGTACTACTCATCATTGCCATGCTGGCGGAAGCGCCGGTGTGTTGCAGTTTGCATAGACACTAGCGCCAGAGTTCTCTCTAGTGTGTTTATAGGAAACTCTATGGACAGCACAACGTGACGTCACAAGGCGAAACTAATTTCATAACGACGATCGGTGAAAGATGGGCCGGTCTTGAAATTGACATGAGATTTAGAAAATATAGTGTGAAAGAACTTGTTGGATCATGTATATAAATAAACAGGGTTAGCTCCTGTTTCTTCGCCTGCTTCGTCGTATTTTCGCGCTGTTTAATTCTCTCAAAGCTGCCCGCACCATTGAGCTCATCTATTTGACCCTATTTATCTGAAAGGCTGTTTGGCCGGTGGGCCGATCCTGGAGGCCTTGTAGAAAATTGATGAAACTACGTCTTTCGTACGGGTTTTCACTGGGTCATTCGGGTATAGGCTTTGCGTTGGCGCGGTCTTGCGGAGGGCGATGGCCTGATCCCAGAGGCCATGTGGGAAGCTCATGGGGCTACGTCTTTCGTTCGTGTTTTCACCGGGTCAATCGAGTGTACTCTGCGTTGGCGCGGTCTTGAGGAGCCATACGGGTCGACCACTCGTAGTGACACCATCCGAGCAGCGCCCTTACTAAGAACGCTGAAAAAAGCAGAGACGGGAGCGCACCCTTAAACTCCTTTACGCCGTCCACCTTAAAAAGAGCAATTGATCCAATGTGTTTTTTTTTCAAATGGTGAATTTCGATGGCAGATTTGTAGTGGCTGGTGAGCTCTGCGCCGGAGCACTCCACTGCGATGACCTCCGAAATGAAGGGCCATGCTTGTCATCTCGGAGGCTACGGCAACACACATGCTTCGGCCATAAAAAAAAAATCAATGGGGGGGTGGGGAGGAGTTAGCATGCATCCGCATCCGGAAGCGCTCAGAATTCCTCGCGTAAACGCAAGTTGGCGCTGCGATGCACTACTTATTGTTTCCGAGCCGGGACTCAGCCTTCACGAACACGCACGGATAGACAAACACTCGGGCAATGCTTGCGTTGGCCACGTGGTACGCCACACACTGCGCACGCACGAGAGCTTGTGACTTCTGGTCGAATCGGCCGCTTCTAGTGGAGTAGAGAAAGTTACTCTGCAGAGTAGATTTTTTGGTGGAGTTGCTTCAGACCCACCAATGAAACATAGGCAGAGCACTCTGCCCATGGAACATAGTTGCTCCGCGTGAAGCAGAAGAACTGCTACCCGAAGTGCTCCGAATGTGATGTCGAAATTCACCACAAGATGTGCGTATTATTTCACTAGCTGCGAGAAATTAAATAGTGCTGTTACCTAAGACTCCAAAGGCCAGCTTTAATCTCGGCTGGCCAATTTCTGTTGGCGAGGAAGCGCCTGATGACAATGTGATGAGCCCCGAAGAACTGTCGTTGTTCAATGCCAATCTAATAACGCTGTCTTTCAATGCCCACCAGCAACAAGCTCGGTTCGTGCAGCGGGACATTCGCTGTTTTTAATGCTTTAAAGTGGCGCTATTTTCCAATATAAAACTTCAATTTCTCGGATATAAATGACAAGAGAGCCTCCTATACAACTTTCTTTTCACGAGGAAGAATACAGCCAGTCCAGATGTCGGACATAGCATTATTGTAGGGTTGTGAAGGGTTCTCTGCTAGGGTAGCGAAGATATTTCTGGCTGCTTCGGTTAATAATACTGTTATTATTATGAATCACAGTGGCCAGAAATATGTGGACCAGATTTGAATGCGAGCAGTTCGATAGTTGGACAAAGTGTGGCAGGTCTTTGAAATGACCCAGAAACAAAGAAAAAATGAAGAAAACTTCACTTACCATAATGGCTTGGAAGTCGGCCGTTACCATGCTCGTCTGCAAGATAAACATGATTTCACCAAATTGAAGTGACATATTCTACCAGTCGTGATCACAGCAAGAAACACGAAATGAGGACGGGTGATCAACAATATTGCCGTGGTATACAAACGAGAAGAGAGACGGATAAATACGAGGCAGGCAGGCTGCCACCCTACACGTTGGGGGAGGAAAGAGGAAACAAACTGGAGAAAGGAAGGCTAAAACTGAAAACGACCAATGAACGCGCTCACAGAAGCTTTCACCACATGTTACCAGAAGCTCACTCAGTGCCAAACGTTGCAGAATACGATTCAAGTCGGCTTAAGTCAGTAGTATCCTCGAAGACTGGCAAGGACTGGCTCGAAGGTATCGAGGGATTTCAGTACCGGTTTCATCTGATGGAATGGCGGAATGGCAACCCGTCGGCATGGCATACAATCTTCTTTATGCGCATGAGTATCTCATAAACGAGATACTCACGAGTTTTCACCTGCTTCCTGCTGATCGCTTTAGTTATGTCTTATCCTTGCTCGTTTAGACACTGAAAATGACAGCGATTGGTGGATACCAAACTACGCGATGGCAACATAACCGACGAAATTCAAACGCTGCTAGTGCTGCTACTATCTTGACAAACAGGATGTGCTGCCCATGCTGAAAGTAAGAAGTAATTCAGGTAACCGCTTCACGGAAGCACCGCTTAGTGTAGATTCCGATAAGTGCGCTGGATCTTCGTGATTTTCGACACAAAAGTGTTAGAACACTGTGTTTGCACTTTCTTATATCGAACTTCGTTGAGAACTGAGGAAATATTTTTATTTTCTTAGTGAAGTCATTTACTTTACAAAACTGTGCTAATAAGCCGATTTTCTGACGTGACTTCCGTAATAGAAGTAGCACCAATAAAAGATTATGCCGTTTTGTTTTTACAATACGGCGCGAAATTTTTTCTTTATTGTATTGTGCTTTGCACTTCTAAAGAAGCGGTTGCTTGGGCATGTTCGTACGACATATTTGAGGGAAAGAAGATGAGAGACAAAAGATCAGGCCGAGAAGGAAGAAATGCAACAGCACTGCTTTCTCTCCTATGTGTCGAACTTTTTGTTTACTGAGTTACCCCTGATTTGCATGATTGTTCTATGAAATCGCATCCTGGTCGCATTTTACTTCCAGTTGTCTAGCGTATACATCCAAGGAGCACGTCTTCGACAAGTTTGGTCGCTAATGTCATAGGCATCATACCTATTCACAGAACGGGCGTGGCGTTCACCTCGGTGGTGCACAACTTACGGTGCTTAGCTGTTTATCTGAAGGTCAGGCCACGGCGGTCGTATTTCGATGGATGCGAAACACTCGCGGCTCATGCAGTGTGTGATGTCAGTGCGCTTTAAGGATGGTCAAGGTTGCCGGAATCCTTCACTATGTCGTGACTCGTAATGATTTCGGTGGTTTGGCTCGTATAGCCACAGATATTAGAGTATAGTTAGGTTTGCCAACAAGACGCCTTCCTGGTTAGCCCCCATCCCCCCTTCCAATGCCTTTTGCTTTTCTGTTTCCTTCCCTCCATTCTTACATAAACGTTATTATTCGTGACGCGTAGCTGTGAACCTGTTCAATATACCTAGTGTCCAAAACATTTGGGCTTTTATTTTGATTGCGCTCGCACATCGAACTGGAATGGTGAACGCTGTCATGAAGTTCTACCTTTGCTTTCCCTCTTTCTCAATGCAATTTAATGCATTATTTAACCTTAATGTTCTTCGAGGTATAAAATCCATGGCAAGATAATTATCTGATGAGACTTTTCCTGCGGCAAGTTTCAGCGAGTTTACTTGAATTAGGATGCCTTGCTGACACGGTCGGAGCAGCTTACCGTAGTCGGTTGTCCAGCCGTGCACATCTGCAGGATGTCACCGGTGCACTGCACACGCCAAAGTCAACAGATGGAAGTTAGGGGGAACACCATCTTGCTGATTTCTCAGGCATCGCAATAAAAGAGCCCAAATAGTGCTATGTTGTTTTCAACATTGGAAAGAAATGAAGAAATTACAGAGGACTCCTACGGACATTCATCAGATGAAGACTTTAAAACGCTAGTTTAAACTGAGTATGAACAAAATAATCAATTATAGTAGGTAGCTATTTTAAAAGATAGTGGGAAGGTTGTGTTGATTTGTTTATATAATCTTAAGTTGGCGAAAGTCGTCGTTTCGCTTAGCGGAATACGTCAGTAACTATAGTCTGCGAGCGCATTAAGTGAGCGAAATGAAAAGTTTGTACTTGAGGTTTCGTTTTCTCTAACTATGTTACCCTACAAAAAGAAGGCGTGCAATGTATTGGAATAGAGCTGCTCTTTAGTAGGTGGGATATTCGCGCCTCTTTAGAGCATATTATTGTGGGTTGAGACTTCCTTTGGTCGAAACTTCAAATTTAGAATTTTGTCATGATCTAATAATTTGTTTATATTTAAAAAAGTACATCCCACTTGCACACTCACGGCTTCGAAAAATAATTTTTGGTCCCTCTGCTCTGTCATATGGACATGAAATGCGTGCACATTTACGAACGTTACTTTTGCATTTTTTCCTTGAAAAATCTTGGAGTTTTCGAACATTTTTTTTGCGGTAACTGTCATTCCTAAGCCAACAAATTTTCACGGGTTAATTAAGGACATATTGATATGTGGTAGAAAAAAAGTGTTCTAGGTACATTTGAATTTTTTCGTATAAGAGAAACTACTCATGAGTTGCAGTTCTTACACATCGATAAACATAAAAAAACACGAAAATAAGTTTCTATTATACACTCACAGTTTTAGTTCAAAATCTCTAAAGCGTTAGTAGCCACCTTTTCCAAAACTACAATGCTTCGAAAATAGCAGATCTTGTTGAAAAACACATACGTAGAAAAAAGAACTGAAATTAAAGTATTATTGAATACATTCTAAAGTTTAAGAAGGTTGTAGCTGTATTACAGCCCGCGTCTACCTTTTAACAATCTTGCAAAGTATATAGCCACTGCTTTCATTACCACTGCTTTACAGCCAAACTTTGAAACTCACTTTCAAAGTCTGCACCCCACCTAATAAAGGGACAGACAACCGACTTTTCTCGAACCAGCTTTTTGCAGCACTACAATCAGCTACCCCTTGGTAGTAGATAAACCTGCAGTGGTTGATTTCAAAAGCACGTGGATATTTCGAAAGCAGAACTTTTTCATAGGAGTAGCCGCGTCGATAAGCAATAGCAACGCCGGAAGTCATCCTCACAAACTGTTAATTACGGTCAGCGTTTTGTTTTCACAAGAGCGAGAGAAGGCGTGGTTAAACACCTTCATTTTGACATTAGAAACCGCTTTTTAATGCTAAAAAGCAAGTGAAGTACATGTCTAAATATTCATCATTCCGTAAAGTCCTTTTACAGCTTCACGAGCCAAGCGCTGTTGTTACTTTTCCAATCCGTCGGAAGGTGCTGCAAGCCTCTAGGCAAACAACTTTCATGTTGCCGCTCACCAGCACTAGATCATACCTCAAGCGAAGGTAGCGCTAGTTTCGCTCGATAAAAAGGAATGCATATCTGCACATTTTATGTTAGAAATTGTTATTAATGAAAGTGTACTGCATTTAAACAATAATATATGGATCCCTAACCATGCGCACCACTTAAAGGTTACGTGATCAGAATCACACGCATGTTCGCTTTTGTGCCGCGTGAGGCACGGAATGTCCTTTTCCGCCACATTGTGAAATGAATAAGTATGAATTCTTGTTTAATTAGAAAGTTTGTTTAAGCCGATGAGATAGGCGATATCCAAATTTGAGGGGTAATTTCAGTTCGTGTTGTGAGCGGTGGTCTGTCTCGTAAACGCTCAATTATAAACCTAGGAGCCTTGCTGAGACTTACGCTGGTGAGGTTTCCGGCCATGGAAGGCAGGGTTATGGTGATCGAGCCATTGCAGGAGTCGTTTCTGACGAGGGAACCCGTGCCTAGTCCTCCCGATCCTGTCATGTTGAGGAGACCGCCGAGGTCGGCTCCGCCTAGAAATGCAAAGGTTTGTTTATAAGACATATAGCGTCATAAAATTTAAAGAAACAGAAACGGAGAGTCGTATGGAGTAATGCAACACCTATGACGTTTGTGCCACCGGCCAGAAAGTTCTCGATTTGGAGTGATTTGTTATGAAATTATGCTACTTTTACTGCGAAGCTGCATATAAGTAAGCCAGCCATGACTCTTTTAACCTGTAGCATGAATCAGAATGTCACCCCCTGTGCCCGCTAGATGGCACCAACTGTCCCGTGTAACCACGCGAAAATTGAATTTTGGAACCACTCCTGCCATTCCCCATAGTAACGTCCGGTGAATCTTTTTTTTTTCATGAATCAAACAAGAACGAATAAGCAGCATTTTATTGCGTCTCTTGATGCTCGGATGGTTCTTTATTTAGTTAAGTTAGATCGATTACTAGTGATTAATTTTAGGCGGTCCATCTGATGTCATCGGGATCATTTTGAAGTTTTCCTACTGTGGCGCTTGTGTTCTTGTGCATTTACCTTAATTTTTTGGTAAGTAGGGCACTGTTGTTGATAATATTGTTGTTTTAGATGTTGTCATAGATTGAGCTTTCACTATGACGTAAATTGTTGTTTTACTTGTGTTCCTTTAAGGGACTTTCGACTAGCCCTTGCGTTCAGGATTGAGCTAGGGTGCTGACACTTTGAAGGTTTCCACCTCCATCACTCAGATTCATTTTCAAAGCATCATATGGCATGATAGTTACACTAGTAAAATGCATATTTTGATCTCCTAGGTGGTCAGCACTCGTTGTGAACAAAAAAAATCGTATTCAACATTTTAAGCTTATCTTTATTTTGTTGCGGCAATTGTTATTACTCACCCGGAGTCTGAATGACTCCAGGTGAGTAATATTTTGGCGAGTCTAAACCGAGTGAGCCCCATTATAAGGACGAGGTGCGTTTCATGAGTGAATCTGAGTTATCTCTAAATTTTTTGTCGACCTAAGTGTATACGTAAGCCTGTTCAAAGTTCTCCATTAGAAGGGAAGGGGAGCAAATGTAACCGCAGAACCCCCCCCCCCCCCTACCAATTCAACTAGCTCGAAAGGAATCGAGCTCCATGATGCATGCGAAAATGATAAGGAAGCGATGACGTGCATCCCACAAACGCTTGTCAGTGGTCTGCGGCTTTCCCGGGAATAAAGATGAGGAATGCACTGTTCTTTGATCAAGAAATCTAAGGGCCCTCGGTTGCCATTGGCGTCAAGAAACACGAGTAACAGTAATTCTACCTTATGCCTCAGCTGAGGTACAAAAAAGAATTGCGCTTCGTTTTGGATGTCTAAGGAAATGGAGTCGACCGGGCGCCCTGGTCCCCTTGGAAGCATGCGCTGTGGGCGTATGTGTTGTCGCTCTATCTTACCTGGAATGTAGCGGCCGACTGGTATCAGAAGCAAAGGCAGCAGGGTTTGGAGAATTCCTTGAGGCGAACCACCCGCAACAATTCCCTGGATGGCGCACTGCGGAGAAAACATGGTTGTGCGTTAGAATGCAGACCCGGATTGACCTATTCCCGAGCGGCTCCCTAGGTGCCGCCATAGTCCTTTCTGGGAGGCGCCAAACGGCGTGCCCCCCCGCCCCCCGCCCCAAAAAAAGAACTGCCGTCGCTGTGACGTCAACCTTTGTACTCACGCGCACAACCCAGCATGGTGGCGTTTCTTTCTCCCCTTTGAAAAGGTCGATAGAGTTCAGCAACGCCCGCAACGTAGCAGGGCCGCAGATGTGCCCCATGTGTCACACTGCACTCAAAGGTATTTCGGGACGCCGACGTCAATGAGAGCAGTTCACTGCTATGTCCCCACACAATGAGAAACTACTGCGATCATTGTGAGTCGCGAATAAGGAATGATTATTCGACGCATCAAGAATATTGAAAACAAAAATACTATTTGTCGAAACGAGTGCAATAGTGGCGCGTTCAGGAATACTGATTTATTAACCGAAACTGTGCGATTGAATTAAACATGTCGTCAGATATTATATTATCGGACAAGAATACTAATTGACTGGAAAGAGTGGGTCATTGACTGGACCGCTTCGGCTGAATGAGATACGGCAAGTGAACTGTACGGAGCCTGATATTATTGACATGATATATTACTGACATGGTTCAGCTAATGTAAGTGGTACCTGGCTATGAGGAATACTGTGCAGGTGGAGGCTGTTGAAGTTTGCGAAAGAGTTGTCAGCCTTTTTATTTAAACCACGCACTTAATTGAAATAAATGTAGCAAATCTTCTCAAGAGGCAGAGCTTCAAACCAGACTCCTGTGGTTCCCGGCTAACATGGGAGAGGCATCGGAGACACACCGCAACCTAAACGAGACGGCACACGCCAAGGTCCGTGAACTCGTGAACCGCGCCGGCGACCGTTGTGGGGAAACACCAAAGATCGTTTGACGACCTATAACGAAATTACCAAGGCTTTCTATGTGGCACGCCGAACCTTCCCTGCACCCAGCGAGAAGCTGAACAGAATGCAGGTGGTGTCTCTACGACAGCTGAAGACGTACACGTATCCCTACCAATCGCTATTTAACAGATAATACCCCAATATATATCCGACGAATATATGCAAGATATGCCATAATTAGGTTGCCGCATCAAATCACATGCTCTGGGACTGCGCCAGAAATCCGCAAGGTAGGTGCTAAGTCTGGAACCCTTCCGCCGCAGTTGGCCGCTGCCCTGTGCAGCCCTAGCCTCGGTGACCAACTCTGGGCTATCCAGCAGGCCCGCGAGGCGGCGGTCAGGCAAGGTCTTGACCTCTTCACGCGGGAGACCTAAGGCCCGGTCGGCGAAAGCTCTGCCGGACTTCCAATAAAGTTCTTACCAACCAACACAGAGTAGTTGTGTGTGCAATATAGTATAAATATTGCCACGTGTGTGCTACGAAGAAGACGGAGACGACGGCGCAGACGCAGATGAGCATGATTTTATACAGATGGTGGAAACGGGAAAGAAGAGGAACGCTCTGGCACGTGGTATTAAATAGACTGACCTGCTGCTCTCAGCGGCAATGATTAAAGATAATCGTAAGATATTACGAAAAATAAAAAAAAATGTGTTCATTCTTTGGTAATGCAACGAGTTCCCCCTTAGTAGGTGAGGGCCACACACAAAAAATAACCAATCAAGCAAGAAAACCTGCTGCTGCTCTATTTGTCTGTGCTCTACGGCCTCTGCCTTCATGTCGCGACTCTACATGGGGTACAAGGGTGGAGATGATAGTGTCACGCCACGTGATATGTAGCCGCTCTATTAGCCTTTTCGATCGGTTTCAACATTTCAAGAGCAGCAACACGTGTGGCAACCCGAGAAACTTCCGGTCACTACAAATATCGCTCCTCAACGCTGAAGAAGCAAGCTTGTGTTTTAAGTTGTGCCGGAGTGATAAAAATCTTTTTTTTTCCGCTCACAGGTAAAATAAAGGCGCTTGAAGGTAAGGACTAACTCTGTCATGTTGCGTGTAGTTTAACGGAGAGTATGTTTTAAATATTTGATCAGGAAGCGAAACTAAAGTGCTGCGAACGAGCGGGCTACTCTTTAGGACCTTTGTTCCCCGCCAAAGCTAACATTGCTACGCCAGCGCAAAGAACCAAAAGCCGTCCAGAAGCTGTGTTTGTAAACAGCGAGGAGGTCTATTACGTCAGCCACGGCCTGCACATGTACGATTAAGATGATTATCATGCTCATTGGCCTTGCTACGGTCACCGAAGAGAAAACTCCTCCACCCTGTTTCGTCAATCAACCCGGTTCTGTGCTTGCTGTGGCCACGTTTTACTTGAAAACTTCTCAATCTCATCTGCCGACGTAACTTTTTGACTCTCGGTCTATGCGGCGGTGTTCTGGTTACGGTACTTAACTGCTAATTGGAAAGTCGTGGGATCGAATCCCGGGCGCGGCGATTGCATTTAGATGGAGGCGAAACGGGAGAGGCCCGTCCGCTGTGCGATATCAGTGCACGCCGCTTAGGAACACCAGATGGCCGAAATTTCTGGAGCCCTCGACTACGACGTCTTTCATAATCACGTCGTGCTTTTGTGACGTTAAACCCCAGATATTCTTATTTCTGTCTTTCGGTCACGTGATTACCTCCTCTCACAATCTCGTATGGCACCCTTGAAGGCCAGTGGTTAGCTTGCTTTCATGCTACATGCCACGCCCACTTCTTGATTATCTCTAGGATGTCCTCAGCATCCGTCTGTTCCCTGACTCGCTTGCTATCTTCACGTCGCCGAAAGGTCTCCAGAAACAACTTGGAGTGAAAAAAAAACAAACAAACAAGGGAGTAGTTTATTTCTCGCCTTCAGTACTCTTCCTGCAGGGTGAAATCCCTTCCTCGTATTTTATTTTTCGCAGATGACGCCTAAAATATCAGCACTTAGCTTTGAGTTTGTAAGTGATAATAATTATGATTGGCATTTAATATGTCCCAAACCTCAAAATCATCATGCTGGGTGCCGTAGTGGAGGGCTCTGAAAATTCAGACCCCCTCGGGTTATTCAATGTGCCTTTTAGTCTAAGTACACGGGCATGTCTAACTCATTCGAAAATAGGACCGCCGCTGCCTGGATTCGATCCCGTGACCTGCGAGTCAGCAATTCATTCACGTCAGATGATGCTATAGGTGCTAGACACCAACATACATTGTACAAGATTAATTGCGTCACTAAGCAGTAATCGCTACTTATGGGAACACTTGTTTCACCTTCGTATGGTACCGATTCTGTGCCATAGAGATTAGTCTCGCATTTAACAATGTTCGATTTTCTATTTCTTGAAACACTATAATTTGTTGCGGTGTGCTGTTGTAAGTTGCTAAATAACTGCATTGCTAATTTCGTTTCGTCGAATTTTTTTGGTTAGTATTATTCACTTTATTTGTAAGCTTCTTGATTACAAATTCACTCGTGATTTTATTGTAACGCCGTCACTCAATGACCTCGCGCCAACAATATATTTTTCAGATAAATAAATTGCAAATGAGGTCAATAACTATCTAACTAACTAACTAACTAACTAACTAACTAACTAACTAACTAACTAACTAACTAACTAACTAACTAACTAACTAACTAACTAACTAACTAACTAACTAACTAACTAACTAACTAACTAACTAACTAACTAACTAACTAACTAACTAACTAACCAACTAACTAACTAACTAACTAACTAACTAGCTAACTAACTAACTAACCAACTAACTAACTAACTAACTAACTAAATAAATAAATGGTCAATATTCTGTACAGTTTGGTATACAGTTTGAGCCGATTAACGCGAACGGCATCAATCACTTTCTATCTTTTTTTCAGAGTGCAAGAAGCACAACTAATAATTGCAGCTAGACGGAAAAAAGTTACATGAAAGAGATTGAACAATAGCACGTCACAATTTTGTTGATGGAGCCTCTTAGTTTGATCAGGTTATTTGTGCTAGACTGCAGTAAAAGAGAGTAAAAAAAAGCAATGCCTCTGTACACCCTTAAACAGATTCCGCCCGAAGTACTAGATATAGTCAGAAAATCATACATTTTCTGTCTGGTGTCCTGGATATAGCCAGTATTTAACCAGGGCCTGATATAAGAATTAAGGGACGGCGTTGTTCGACTTACCCTCGTTATTGTGGCGACAGCTTGGGTCGAGGCACTTGCCTGAAGGATAGAATAAAATAATGCGATGAAGTTGAGGGACAACTGTGTCACCTAAATATGCTGTTGTTGGGCTCTCAACACAGCTTTCTGTATAAATTAGACAATACTTACATTGCTGCTGCTACAGAAGTTTGTGGAATCGCCGATGCACTGCAAAAAAAAAGATAGAGGAAAATAAATACGAGCAATCTTCACTTTAAAAGACGAATGAATCATTAGGGTCATTTATGGGTCATAGTTATAATAACTAGCATATTTTATGTCCTTATAAAGTATTTTCACCGACGGATCGCAACCCCACTGCAGGGCGAAAGCTTTACCCACTCATATACAATTCACCCTACATTCCGTTATCCCTGCGAATTTTGTCAATATTGTAATTCCATGTAATCCTCTGCTGATATTGGCTACGTTTCCCCACACTTTGTATGAATTCCGTTGCGCTGTGTGCCGCTCCTCTTAAATTGGCATTTTGAGAAGTCTTCAATCTTCTACATATTTACATCTTTGTTGTCAAAAACAAAGTACAGGCAGTGCCACGCTTAGTAAATATATGTAAACAATGGACCTGGCAGGCAAGCGCCACCACCTGGTCATTGAAGGCCGAGTTCGTTCTTCTTTTGTTTCGTATTTACCTCTTTTTATGCTGCCCTTTCTCCTCCTTTGCAATCTCTTAACCATCACATCGCTTCTGTTCGCCGCCACTTCTCTTTCTGACCTCTTGCTCTGTCTGTCTGTCTGTCTGTCTGTCTGTCTGTCTGTCTGTCTGTCTGTCTGTCTGTCTGTCTGTCTGTCTGTCTGTCTGTCTGTCTGTCTGTCTGTCTGTCTGTCTGTCTGTCTGTCTGTTCATACTCCTGAACATTGTCGACCAAAAAGCAAATATTATGTATTTTTGAGGCGCAAGACAAACGCGTAAGTATTTCTCTTTATTTAGGTCTCTTATTTAGAAAATTCATAGATGTTTAATTCTGAACCCCATACTGTTTCTTACACGGCGCTGACAACGCGACGATATGCCCGAAAAAGCGGGTGTTTCCTACGCTTCGACGAGACCATACGGTGTCGCTACCTACCAGATGATCTGCGTTCTACAAAAGCTTTCGTTTCCCCACATTCCGGCCAGATGGCGTCTATATCTCACGCAGCGCCTCCAGACAGCTCACTATCGTCTTTCGACCTCTTTTGCAGTGAACCACGCAGATACGTGGTATGTTCATTTTACCCTCTCCCTTCCTCGCTCTCACATGCCTCTCGTCACCCGCATTACCATTTCTTTCCCCGTGGTCATACCATATACTATGTATTAAAATGCCATGCTTGGAGCTGTACGCACGTTCACGCTGTTTGTGGCGCTTAAACGATCTATAAAAGAATATCTCATGCTTGACCTTCTCCCCGGCTTCTTTCCCATTTCCTCACTTTCACGTTTTCCTCCTCACCCACGCTTCTCTTTTCCACGCCTTGCTATATACACTATACATGATTCTGCTATGATATGCCAGGTGCTGCGTGCCACATGCCCACATACGACAGCTGCCTTACTCCGAGTTGAGAAGCATTGGGCTATCTGTCTTTCCTATGTGAAGAGCATTTTGCGCAAAGAAAGTAGGTACGAGGAAGGAAGAAAGAACGCGAAACAACAGCAGACACCGACTGGAATATAATTTATGAAAGCCAAAGATTCTCCGGGATAGTTTGGTTGTTCAATGTGGATGAGTTGATAAGACAAACGTTACATTGTTCGATTCGGACAAGATTTACGCACAGGTAAAACCAAACAAGGCGTGGTAATCCTATCTTTCTCCAACTTGGAGTGGTCAGATCGGAAATCCGGAATGGGCCTCACTCACTCCGGAAAATACACCGCATCCTCCTGTATATGCGCAGTGTTAAATTGGTCAAATTGAGTGTTGTTTGAAATAATGGATCAGCGAACCTCGTTTAAAGTACAGTCGTCTACTAATATCTGCCTACATTGAAATGATTGTAAGTGTGATCTTTCACTAAATGAAGACAAAGTGTTGTCAGGGCTTAGATATGGCACCCCGCGAGAGACTGTCGCGAAAAACTTTCTTCATTCTTAAGTACTGTGACACGTTTTCTTTAAAGCCGTTCATGAGGTTGCTTAAAGTGATTATCTATTCGGGTCTCGGCAACATTTAGTCCCAATTACGTGTACTTGCATCATATTAAATAGGCCTATGTGTTCGTTTCCGACAATAAAATTTCTAGTTGGTGCACTCTTGCCTCGTTCTTTTTCTTCCTTTGTTGTCTTTGATTTTTTTTTCGCTTTACACTGAATGCCCTTCACTTCAAGCACAAATAGCTACGCTCCTGAAAACAACTTTATGTGGTATTTTTTTAATGGCAAAGAACACGTGTTCTGTACAGATAAGTGTGCTCTCGATAAACAACCGTTTTTCATGCAAAGTACTCGCTGCTGACATTGACTGCTGGAGTCGGTGCAACAGTTTAGGTGCCTACATTAGTAGATGGTGTTCTAGAATTCAAAGGCGAGAAATTTAGAACCCACGCATTCTTTGATAGCGCGGAATACAGACGAGACACGCGAGTGAAAACATGAGAAGCTCATGTAACCAGTTTATACGGCAGTGTCCTACGAGAGGCCGCCATCTTTTCATACAAGGCGTATATCTTTTAAATGCCGTGGGTAAATAATTGCTGTAAATTAAAAAAAGTCAGTACGTTGCGCTTCTTTTTTAGAAGATGCTTTACTGTTCAACAGATGTGTCTGAATGGCTTTCTCATCACTTACGTTGCCGATGCCCAAAATGTTGGTCAGTGTGATATTGACGCACGATTCTGAAAAAAATGGACAAAAATACATTAACACATGCTATCAACAATGACTGTGGTTTAAATTTAACGCATCATTCACATTTTAATGAAGCAGTGGATGAAAGGCTGCAACCGAGCACACATAAAATGACGCACACACACACACGCTGTGTTTGCGCCATTTTATCTATACGTGATTTAGTCCATTTGTGCGTGGCTTCTTCACATGTAATGACCCTTCAGCTAACTCATCAGTAAATGTTAAGTACTTGATGTGATCACCGTAGAAGCAGATACACTGCGGACAAAGAAGAACAAACCAGAGGTGAATCACGTGCATGCTCGGTTGCTATTCGGTTTTCGAACTTTTGGTGGCGGCCCACGTGACTGGTCAGAATCCAACTTTAGGCGCCTACGATCGCTACCTTGTGGCAAATCAAGAGATCTCGGATGGTAGGAAAGCCACACAGTCACGAATAATGAACTTTTGAAGTTTATTAAAATTTATTTTCTTACTCAGAATCAGCCGATTGCTTTGATATGTCGGGTTTAACATCCCAAAACCACCATATGATTATGAGAGATGCCGCAGTGGAGGGCTTCGGAAATTTAGACCACTTGGCGTTCTCAAACGTGCAACCAAATCTGAGCACACGGGCCTACGGCATTTGCGCCTCCATCGAAAATGCAGCCGCCGCAGCCGGGATTCGATCCCACGACCTGCGGGTCAGCAGCCAAGTATACCTTAGCCATTAGACCACCGCGGGAGGGCCTGCTGATGACCTTACAGAGAAGAATCGGTAAAGAACAAATTTTTGCTTAGACAATTAGGTTGATTGTTTCTGTTGTTTTTCACCCTTCATGGGACCCGTGGGGCCGGAAAGTTGCTTGTAGTGATTGGATGCTCTCGGTATAAACAAATTTCATAAACAAAATATGAATTGGACGAGTTATCAACGGCTGTTGCTCCGCGTACCAAGTTCAATTCAATCTAGCGGTGTCTGCGACGGACGTTATGTGAGCATAGGTGCGTATTGCTAAAGTAGAAGAAAAAGAATCTTCCGCGAAAAGGTAATGTCCACGTACGAATGTGTACATTGTAGTGACTGTTCAATTCGTATATTTTCATATACGTACGTAATGAACCTTCTTAAGGACAATGGTAGTGTGAGGATGCGGCGTAATGGTGATGAAAACATAGTTCTCATCAAGCTCTTATATGTAGGCATAATTTAGATGGCGCTATACTTACGCACAGATGCGATTGTTATATGTATTAGCTTATTTTTTCATGTGTGGGGAACAGAAAACTTGGAGACATGGGTAAATTCGACGTATGATTGAAAATTATGTGCAGACGATGATTTTAGAAAATAATGGCAGGTTTCCCCTCGACATGATTGCTAAATACCCAACAAAATAGTACATACCGAGCTGGTTTTATGACGCATGCAAAACTAGCATTCTCACTTTCGGTTTCGTTGGTTATGGGTGGTCCAACATTTTCGCTTGTAGCGTTTGAAAGAAATGGCATAGACGGACGATTCAATGCAGCAAAATTACGGCGATAAATTAGAAATATAACGTAACCAAAAAAGTGATATTTTCAGAAAAATTCGTTTTCTCCACTTGGCCTCATACTTTAAAGGAACCCTGAAATACTTTTTCAAGTAACCGTGGAATGAATTCATTGGAATAGGTTATTGCCTCACGAATTCAACGCCGCAAAAAATTTTTAGAATCTGTCCAGTGGGAGTGGAGCCACAAAGGTTTGTTACATGCTGCAATTGCACTCTCTGTTCTCTCGTCCTGATGAAAGCGCTGTAAGCTAAACGGGGGGGGGGGGGGCGGTCACTAAAAAGGTCGCGCGTGCCTCGTGACCTTAAGTTCTTTTTTTCATTCTTTTTCCTTTCGAATGCGCGGCTTTTCAGTGTGATCGCGCGCGCACGCGCGGACAAGTAGCGTCCTCCCGTGGCGATCTCTGTAACGAGCGAGCCCGCCATGATCAAATCAGCCAATGGCTGATATATGGGCTTGCTGCGTGGCATTTTTGGGCATACTCCGTCATTTGTCGGAGAAAGCAACTTGCAGCTCACTTTGATAATTTAGTGTGAATTCCATGTCGCGTGCTGAGCAATATTATTTGGCTCGCGTGTTCTCGGGAGCCTCAACTACCGATCGGCAGCGTTTCTTGACCATGCTTCAAAAGTGTCGCAGGGCCCCCTTACGCAGATTTTCTAATTCAGTGTGCGACGTACACGCTACTTTTCTGCTGTGCTTTATCGACGGCTGTTGAGGCACGTGTCGTTCGCATGGTGTTCCGTCGGGTTGTTTCCCCCTTGAGGTGTAGCGCCATAGAAGAGCCGGTGGCAGGACCAATCGTTCGCTTAGCTTGGCGGTAGCACCCATCTCTTGCACTTCGTCGTTCTCAGTGGCATGCTTTCGAGGCGATTTGTAGCGATATTAGGTTAATTATCGCTATTACGTCTGCCGCGGTGGTTATGTGGCTACGTTGCCCTGTTGCTGAACTGAAGGTAACGGGTTCGATCACGTTCGTGGTGGTCGCATTTCGGTGGAGCCCAAGTGGTTGAGGCCCGCGTATGCTGCGCGATGGCAGTGCACCTTAAAGAACACCAGATGGTCGGAATTTCAGGAGTTCTCCACTATGATGTGTCTGATATGCATATTGTGCTTTTGGGACGTGAAACCAGAGATAAAATTATTATTATTATTATTATTATTATTATTATTATTATTATTATTATTATTATTTGCTATTACTTTTTGTTTATTTTTGTTTATAATATTTATTATTCTTCATTCATTTTCCGATTCCGCATTCGAGTGCGCATATAGAGAAATTAATGTACGCACATCAGACGGCGCTGTCATCCCACAAGTTAACACCATTAGGGTACTGGGCTTGCGGCTGTCCGCCAACGGCCACAACGGCGAAACCGTTCGCAGACTAGAGGGCGCGGTCAATGAAACAATCCGGTTGCTGAAACGAATAACAAATCGGCATAGCGGAATGAAGGAAAGCAACACCATTCGCCTGGTACATGCTTTCGCTATGAACCATATAACGTACGTCGCCTCCTACCTCAAGTGGCAGGCGACTGAACGCACCAAACTAGATTGTCTCATCCGCAAGGCGTACAAACGCGCAATCGGATTACCGGCCAATACCAGCACGGATAAATTTCTAGAGCTGGGGTTGCACAATACTCTAGATGAGATAATCGAAGCACACAACATCGCCCAGTACGAACGTCTGGCGAAGACCAGAACTGGTCGACACATCCTCGAGACACTGGGTATCAACTACCATACGCAGCGCGGCGAAAGGTCGGGATACCCAGACGTATTCGCGAGCGCATCGTCGTTATGCCGTTGCCTAAAAACATGCACCCGACACATCACATCGGTCGGCGCAACAGGCGCGCCCAAGACCTTGAAAAGAAATTCGGCAATAGCAAAGACACAGTTTACGTAGACGCGGCCCGTTACGACTGCCACCGCGGCTTCGCGGTCGCGATCACGGATCATGTAGGAACTTGCGTCACGAGTGCGACGATAGGCACGGAAGACACGGAGGCGGCCGAAGAAGCTGCCATAGCCCTCGCGATAGCCACCACGGACGCCGAGGTGATAATAGGCGACTCGCAGGCGGCGATACGCAACTACGCCAGCGGCCGGATCTCCCGCGAAGCGGCCCGCATTCTCCAAATTCACGAACGCAACATCTGCCGCAAAAACGACAGTTTCCTCGTATGGACCCCCGCGCACACGGACCCTCCGCTTGCGGGCAACGCGACTGCCCACGCCGCGGCTCGAGGACTTACACGCCGAGCTGCGACGACTGCCGACAGTCCCGATGTCTCGCACACTTCGACAGCGATGCGGGAATGGACGTGGGGGGATCGCATGACCACTTTCAGAGACATCACGCAACACTACAGACTGAACAGATGCAAATATCCACCACCCCACGCCAAACTAAACAAGAAACAGCAGGTTGCCTGGAGACAACTACAGACACACACGTACCCGAATCCGGTGATCCTTCGCCTCTGCTACCCAGGCATTTATACGTCCGACGCGTGTAAGGCGTGCGGAGCCAGAGCGACGCTGCAGCACATGCTGTGGAAGTGTACCGGTAACGCGCAGCAGTCCCCTACGAACCCGGCAGACATGGCAGTCTCGAACCGCGAGGCGCGATGGGAGGCGGCTCTGCTCAGCCACGACCTTGCTGATCAACTGTGGGCCGTCCGGCAAGCCCAGGATGCCGCCCGGGTCCAAGGACTCGAGGCCGTCACCTAGGCCGGGGTGCTTGTAGCCCCACCCCGCTCAATGACGCCGGACATGTTCAATAAAGTTTTTACTCACTCACTCACTCATTCATTTTCATCCGGTTTTAAGCATTGCTAGCCGTTCTTTAGGATATTATTGACGATCGCGCTTCTGAGCGCGATCGTCATACGAAATGTATGCATAAATGACAAGGTCCTTGAAGTGCGTAGCACTTCAAGGACCAAACTGTCAAACCTGGTGAGTGGCCCTTGAAGTGCTACGCACTTCAAGGGCCACTCACCAGGTTTGACAGTTTTAAGCTGACAAGCGCCATGCGTAGACCAGGCATTCACAATCACGTCTGCCCAAATTTGCAACGCTACGCGCCGCGAAAGCGAGTCAAATTTCAAGAAGAACGCTGCTCCCCCTTCCTTCAGTGGGCGCGCGCCCAGAGAATGAGGGCACGACGTGCACGTTTGAATTGCCCTACGTACACGGCAGTGCAGTGACGTTCGTCATCTACGTAGACGGCTGCGCTACGATGTTGCCAGCAGTAGCATGTGACATGAATTGTATTTCACACGACACGCGCAGTTTATGTAGTATGTTGATTGAAGAAATTATTAAACTGACTTGAGATAAGTAATGAGACGCAATAAGGAAATGTGCGCGTCTTTTTCTCATCTTTTCCCCCGTGAACTGCAACGAGATGCGGCGCTAATGTGCCGGCGTTTCGCATGCGTTCGTGTCTCTGCGGTCAGCACTATCAGCGGACGACAGCCGTAAAGTTAACGCTCCTACACAATCGCGCACTCATTGTGCTCATCTATTCTGCCACGTCTAAGCCAGCCTTTCCAAACCATCCCGCGAAAACAGGCAGTCAACCACAAAACAACGCTGGTCAGCAAAACAATGCCACTCGCGTGCTGTGTGGTTTGGCGTTGGGCTTGTTTACATTCCACTACACTGTTGGCTTGTTCGAGCACGTCATGCGCACGTGACCTCTTAATCTGATGTAGGAGAGGGCAGGGAAAAAATTTGGCTTACGAAGGCTACGCAGCGGAGCGACAAGGGTTTCGATCTTGCCTCCTCTAATAATCGTTTCGCGGCGCTTCAAAAGAAAAAAAAAAGATTTCCCAGCTCGTAATGAACCAATTGAAAAAAAAAAAACGTTTTGTGGCATAATGCTCTTCATCCGACACACAACAACTTCCATGGTCTAATTAAAATTTGTTATGGGGCCTGGTGAGTGGCCCGTCAAGAATGAAAAAGAAGCGCGTAAGGCAACATGTATACTATACTCACGCGCTGAGGCTGCGGCTCCCGATACTGCGATGGTCACAACCAGAAAGGCCGCTGCAACTTTGGCGCAGTTCATGATTGACTCTTTTTGTTCCGAAACTGGCGACTCAAGACAATATCTGGGCGGTGTGTGAACCGAATTAGCGGGGGTGGCTGTCTATTTAACCATATCATCCAATGTCCACCCGGATGCGGTGACGTGAGCGAAAAGGTCTTTCCGAGTCCGGGAGTGGATGTTTGTATACGTTCATTGTTTTAGCTATTTATCAAGGTGGTGCTTTCACGCGGGAACACCGCACACAATGCGAGGAGTCGTTACATATTGATCTTTTTTTTTAAATTTGCAGTAGCGCCATTCGTAAACAGGCTTAAATAGGTGAAACACTGCAGACATTCCGGGAACGTGTGGCAAAAATAGAGCAAGAGAATGCGCGTTTAGACACACTAAAACTGGGACACGGCGAAAAACAAAGGAAGTAAGTGATTGAGCTGCTCTTTTAATAATTAGTTTTTTCAAGCGCATGTGTTCCCAATGTGGGGAACTGCACAGATTCATATTTTATCGCTGCAAGTATTTTCGTTCGAACTGTTCTGTGGGTGGCCATCTTTGCTATAGTGATACCGGAAATGAGTTTGTGTGCGCTGTGACCGCAGAAGAGAAAAGTAAAACCGTTACAATACCGGATCTACAGAGAAGCGGCGTGTAGAAAACACGGATGATAAATAACTAATGACCTACATACATGCCGAGTGCTTTGGCAACAATGTAATACCGGTAATGAACGACCAAGCTGGGAAATAATGCCAGGACAGTTGCTGATAGCGTGCACTCTACGTGTGGGATGCGTTTCAGTAACAAGCCCTAAAAACGGTTAACTTTTGAGCCCCGAGAAGTCAACGAAGCGCGCACTTCTCATTGCGCCTCAATTTTCGCATAGGGTAATTAAAAAAATACCAGAATCCCTTGCTCTATCTGCGAGACCCTCAAGGGCCAGCATTGCTTGAAGGGCGCGTTACTGGCGTGCTACTGCTTCAATGCGAAGCATTTCTTAGTGAACTTCGGCGAATTTGAGCGTATCTATCTATCTATCTATCTATCTATCTATCTATCTATCTATCTATCTATCTATCTATCTATCTATCTATCTATCTATCTATCTATCTATCTATCTATCTATCTATCTGTCTGTCTGTCTCTCTGTCTGTCTATCTATCTATCTATCTATCTATCTATCTATCTATCTATCTATCTATCTATCTATCTATCTATCTATCTATCTATCTATCTATCTATCTATCTATCTATCTATCCGCCTACGACTTTTAGCTCTCCTGGCTGTTTTGATAATGGTATCGATACCAAACTTGGTATGACATAACATAACTGTATGAAGAACACGTTTGACTAGTCATATCATGAAAATCATGACATGAATGTCATAATTTACATTTCATGGTCCTACAGCTCTTGCGGGGGTTGTGTTCACATGGCACGTTGCAAATTTGGTATGGTATGGCATGATTGTATGCCGAACACAAGCGAAGATCCTAACATCAAAATCATGACATGCGTGTCATGTAGCAACATGACTACATGCCACGCTCATGATGCGCTGGCGGCCGTTTCACTAGTTTCACTTATACCAAATTTGGTATTACGGGACGTGAATGGCTGACAAAGGTATGATACTGGTGCAAACATGATAAACGTTAGATGCGTGTCATGTAACAACATGACTACATGCTACGCTCATGATGCGCTGGCGGCTGTTTCACTAGCTTCACTTATACCAAATTTGGTATTACGCGACGTGAATGGATGACAAAGTTATGACACTGGTGCAAACATAATAAACGTTAGATGCGTGTCATGTAACAACATGACTACATGATATGCTCATGATGCACTGGCGGCCGTTTCACTAGCTTCACTTATACCAAATTTGGTATTACCGGACGTGAATGGATGACAAAGGTATGATACTGGTGCAAACATGATAAACGTTAGATGCGTGTCATGTAACAACATGACTACATGCTACGCTCATGATGCGCTCACGGCCGTTTTACTAGCTTCACTTATACCAAATTTGGCAATACGGGACGTGAATGGATGACAAAGGTATGATACTGGTGCAAACATGATAAACGTTAGATGCGTGTCATGTAACAACATGTCTACATGCTACGCTCATGATGCGCTGGCGGCCGTTTCACTAGCTTCACTTATACCAAATTCGGTATTACGGGTTGTGAATGGATGACAAAGGTATGATACTGGTGCAAACATGATAAACGTTAGTTGCGTGTCATGTAACAACATGACTACATGCCACGTTCATGATGCGCTGGCGGTCGTTTCTCTAGTTTCACTTATACCAAATTTGGTAATACGGGACGTGAATGGATGACAAAGGTATGATACTGGTGCAAACATGATAAACAATAGATGCGTGTCATGTAACAACATGACTACATGCTTCGCTCATGATGCGCTGGCGGCCGTTTCACTAGCTTCACATATGCCAAATTTGGTATTACGGGACGTGAACGGATGACAAAGGTATGATACTGGTGCAAACATGATAAACGTTAGATGCGTGTCATGTAACAACATGACTACATGCTACGCTCATGATGCGCTCACGGCCGTTTCACTAGCTTCACTTATACCAAATTTGTTATTACGGAACGTGAATGGATGACAAAGGTATGATACTGGTGAAAACATGATAAACGTTAGATGTGTGTCATGTAACAACATGACTACATGCTACGCTAATGATGCGCTGGCAGCCGTCTCACTAGCTTCACATGTACCGGACTCGATATTACGCGACGCCAACGGACGACATAGGTAAATGACACATCCAAACATGATAATCACGACATGCGTGTCATGTAATAACTTGACTACATGCCACACTGATGATGAGCTTGCGGCCGTTTCGCTAGCTTCAAATGTGCCAAATTCCATATTCATCATCATCATCATCAGCCTGACTACGTCCACTGCAGGACAAAGGCCTCTCCCATGTTCCGCCAGTTAACCCGGTCCTGTGCACAGGACCGGGTTAACTGGCGATGATGATGATGATGATGTGCCTGCTGCTGCCAATTTATACCCGCAAACTTCTTAATCTCATCTGCCCACTTAACCTTCTGTCTCCTTCTAACCCGCTTTCCTTCTCTGGGAATCCAGTCAGTTACCCTTAATGACCAGCGGTTATCCTGTCTACGCGCTACATGCCGTGCCCATGTCCATTTCTTCTTCTTGATTTCAGCTATGATATCCTTAACGCCCGTTTGTTCCCTAATCCACTCTGCTCTCTTCTTGTCTCTTAAGGTTACACCTACCATTTTTCTTTCCATTGCTCGCTGCGTCGTCCTCAATTTAAGCTGAACCCTCTTTGTAAGTCTCCAGGTTTCTGCTCCGTAGCTAAGTACCGGCAAGATACAGCTGTTATATACCTTCCTCTTGAGGGATAGTGGCAATCTACCTGTCATAATTTGAGAGTGCTTGCCGAATGTGCTCCACCCCATTCTTATTCTTCTAGTTACTTCAATCTCGTGGTTCGGCTCTGCGGTTATTACCTGCCCTAAGTAGACATAGTCTTTTACAACTTCAAGTGCACTATTACCTATCTCGAAGCGCTGCTCCTTGCCGAGGTTGTTGTACATTACTTTCGTTTTCTGCAGATTAATTTTAAGACCCACCTTTCTGCTTTCCTTGTCTAACTCCGTAATCATGAGTTGCATTGAGTTGTAATTCCGTATTACGTGACGCCAATGGATGACGAACGTATGTGATTGGTGCAAACATGATAATCATGAGATGCGTGTCATGTGAAAACATGACTATATGCCGCAGTCAAGGTGCCAATACATTTCGACGTGACGCGGTGCGCGTGCTCGCCGGCGTTCATTTCGTCGCGTCACGCAGGCGTTGCCACGCCAGGCACCAGTCCTGCCATATACTCGCAGACGCGCGCAGTGGTTTGACGCATGCGCGTTTTAGCGCTTCCGGCGTCCCTCCGTCACGAAAAGAAGGAGACGCAGTGTTGTCTGTGTAGCGCATTCGCATGGAGTAGTGTTACTCCATGGCATCGGCACGAAATGAAGGACGTTGCATTTCGTGCCAGGTGCGACCAGTGTCCGTCTGAGCGGCGCGGACGCTGGTCGCGCCTGGCGTCAGACCATAAAGTGCTCCCGTTTTGCTAACGTAGCGTCGCTGTGCCCAGCGTGCACGCGCGTCAACGCTACTTTTGAGTATATTGGGCCCTTCATGATGCGCTCGCTGCCGTTTTGCTAGCTCTGCATATGCCGAATTCGGTGTTTCGTGACGTGAGTGGATGACGAAATATATGACTAGTGCAAGCGTGATACTAGTGACACGCGTAACATGTAAGCACATGACAACGAACCATGCTCATAGCGTGCTCGCGGCCGTTTCGCTAGCTCGACATATACTAAATTTGGTGTCACGTGACGTGAATAGATGACGAAGGTAAACGACACATCCGAGCATGATAATCATGAAACGGGAGTCATTTACGGCACCATTTACTTCCATCTCGTAACGTTGTGCTGATTTTAACGTGACATATCAACATTCCTCATTCATGCTTCGCATATCTTCGATTCCCACTGTATGTGGGATCTCCCATTTTTTTTTCTTTCTTTCTGTCTGTTTCTGTCATTCTTTTATGTTTTACTCCAATCTTTCATTCTTTCTTTCCCTTTTTCATTCTTTCTTTTTTCTCTCTTCATTTCTTTTGTTAAAACCTTTGTTAAGCAGTTTTTTATTCTTACCTTCCTTGTTTCTTTCGTCATTTCTTTTTTTTCTACCTTGTTCCGTTTTTCTTCACTTCATTCTTTCCATTCATTCTTTCTGTGTTTCACATTGCACAATGCTCCTTGGTTGCTTTCTTTTTCTTTTTTTCGTGTTCTACACAAGGTCCCTCATCGAGCCTTCATTTACGTGCTTCCAGCGCAGTCCTCCTGTTTCTACAGGAAACAACGGCAGCCGCGTGCTCGCATGCAGGTGACAACTAAATGTGGCAACTCTGACTGACAGGTTACCTGGATAAAAGGTCAGATTGCCGTATCATAAAAAGCTGATAGCCAACAAGCCAATGATGCAGAAAGCATTGGTTATTGGAAGGTGGTGCATACAAATATGCGTGTGACTGGCGCAGCTTAGAGGGTCGCATCTGTGTAGGATCGGCGGCGCTCTATGTTCCCCGCGTCGACGCCAAGGCCAACAGCAATCTCTGGAACTTGCACCGAGCTTCACGGGACGGCTTTAAGCTCTCCCAATGTCCAATACTAAGTACTTGAAATCGTGCACTACTTTTTGCAAACACTCTTACTAAACGGGACAGCTTTAAGCTCTCCCATAGCAGAGTACCTGTAGTACTCTAAATCATTACCAAGGAGGATTAAAAAAAATGCTGGAGTGGAAATGATTGCGCAGAAGTGAAGCCGTTCCTCTGGCAAGATGGCGATTGAAAACGAAGCGTTTCCCTCGAACGCCCAACGAGTTTAATGTGGAAACTTTTCTGGGTCACATAAAGCTCCAAGTGCGTCTTACAGTTACTAGTTTTCTTTAGTGAGCCTCTAATTGGAGGCAAAGTTCTTTAAAGATTCAGTCATCCATACTAGTTTCTGTGTGTAATTTCGTCGGGAACAACAATCTTTTAATATAGAACTGACGTAGCATATACATAACATATCAAAACCACTTGATCTTAAGTAAGCACTATGAGAAAAAAAGCATGTTTCTGCCATCTTGGCAGAGGCAAAAGCTGGCTTCACTTCTGCCGGCAAGGCGTTGCGGGAGCTTCCACTCCAGCAATTTTTTCTTTAATCCTCCTTGATCATTACCCACTTTTTCTAATCACTTACTAAGTGACAGGACGGTATTATGGTCTCCCATACCGTGTACTCTAAATCGTTAACCACTTTTTCTAAACACACATTCCTCACTTGTTCCCTTTTGTTGCTCATTAGGTGTGAGGCCCATGGAACTTTCTAGTGGTTTCCCCTAGTAGAGTACCAAGTACTCGAAGTCGTTCACCACTTTTTTCGAAGCGGCCTTGTCTGTTATATGGTGTCCCATAGCATACGAAGTATTCTAAATCGTTTAACACTTTCTAACCACCTTCTTTTTTATCTGCGTGAAGCCCACGGGACGGCTTTGTGCACTGCCATGTAAGTAGTACCTAGTACTCTACATCGTTACTCACTTTTTTAAAGAAGAACACAGTTTTTCCAAAAATTTTATGGGGCTTAAACTTGCATCTGAACCTTTTTCCGTCATACGACTCCGCCATAAAGGAGGCCCAGCCACACGTTTTCAAGTAGTCATAAAATGGATCCAATAAAAGAGTTTATTTCCTCACAAATTCAATGAAGAAAACAAAAAAATTAGAATCCGTCAAGTACGAGCGGAGTTACAAAAATTTGACGCAACGTTGCGAATGCATTCTTTTTTCTCTCGTCCCGATGAAAACACTGGAAGCTAAGCAGAGATGGATGGCACGAGAAAGAAAATACGTCACGTGCTCCTCGTAACCAACGTTACTCGAATCTAGTAACGGTGCTCGTAACCTTGAGCAGTTTTCCTCTCTTTTTTTGTTTTCTTCGAATACGCGGTTTTTCACTGCGACCACGCGCGTAGACAAGTCGCGGCCTCCAGCGGCGGCGTGAGTAACTACCAAGTGCACTATTCTCAATCTAATTAATGGCTCAGACAGTGGCTCTGACGAGTGAGTTTTGAGCGCGTTTCGTCATTTGTCGAAAGAAGGGAAAGAAATTTCGAGCGTACTTTCAAAATTGGTTGTGCTTTCCAGGACTCGTGCTGTGCGAAAACATTTGGCTTGTTTTTTTTTGGGAGCCTTGACTACTGATCGGTCGCGTTTTCTGACCGCTCTGAGGTGCTGCAGGGCCTCTTTAAAAAAGTCTCGAATTTTGTTGTCTGCTTAAGCAAGGAGGAGAAGGAAAGAAATAAACAGAAGGACATGGAGGTTAGCCAGTTCTTAGAGCGGCTGGCTACCCTGTGCAGGGAAAGGGGGTAAGGGGACTACAAAAAGATAGCAGAGATCAGTTGCAAAAAAAAATCAAGATGAAAAAGAAAAGGAGCAGAATAATGCGTTAGACGACACTGCCTAAAGCCGGTCTACGAGGCTAGTTGTCCGTAGGAAACGCAACAACGCCTCTTGGAGCTTTCATTGCCGACGACGGCTTCAGCCAATGTCCAAAGATATTTTCCTGCGACAATGGGGGATTTTCACGTCTGCCGAATACTTTTCACAGTTCTCGGCTCGGTGCGCCGAAGCGAGGGCACCCACACAGAGGTTGGACGATTGTCTCCTCCTCGTAAATACGGTTATCATGTGGTGTGCTACTGGCCATTCCGATTTGAAACAAGTAAGCATTTGTGAAGACGACCCCGAGACACAAGTGGCACAGAAGCGTCTGTTCAGTTCTAGACGTCTCTTTAAGAAAGACGGAGCTGTAGACTCAGGTGCAACTTCTGAATACGTACGTTAGGGAATTCCATCGCAGAGTTACAGTCTGCGAATGGCATTTAGAACCCGACGAATGCTGAAAGTCGGGTTTATTGCATGCAGCAGCAAACTCTGAAAGGCAGAACATATCATAAGTGGTCATTTTTTAAATGGTTTGGTCAGATGAAAAAAAAAAAAAAACGGCAGTCCAATGCGCAACACACATCACAGTCGTGGCATTAGGCTGGAAAAGCAGCGTTCTAAAAGTCGATCGAAAAGTTTTACGAGACCTACTGAAAGTGCATAACAAGCATAAATTATCGTGTGCATCTTGACGCATATCGAAATACTGTTAGGTGTACGTTGTGATCAGTAAAGTACGTTGCAGTTTCATGGCATGAACACATGGTTTGTAAACACAAGAGCTAACATGACAACAGGAAAGGTACGACGTAGACAGACGTGGACGATGGAAGAAGCCACAAGGTGTAGCTTCTAACTGATACAACTGGTACTTTATTTCTGAAGCTGCAATATTATGTGGGCCTAACAAACCAGTGGCAACACTCTAATACAAAGCACAAACCAAAAATGATGTTACAATATACCACTCCTCATTTCACACTCTGCTTATGGCTTGTCAGCGGTAAAAAATTCTCTTCCTTTCAGCAGCGCCACAAAAAAAGAGCTCGCTTACGCAAGTGTCTCTCGGATGATTATTTCGTGAGCTTCTATAACTTAATGGGTCAGCTTATCCTTCTTCTTATTGATCGCCGCACACTGCGGAAAACGCGGTTCAAAGGCACAGCTTGTACAGTGTAGCGAGAAGTTGTTCCTTCGTTCCCGTCTATGTGAGCTGCAACCTTTCTTGATGCTATACCAACTAGTCTACCAAGCCATCCGCGTCAATGCGTAATCAAGGCCGTCGTAAGACCACTGAAAGATTACGTGGTGCAGTTTGCGACGCCATCTTGGTTTCGGGGTGAAATTCTTAGATGCTCAGCGAAACACGCAAACTGACCATTGGCGGCAGCACAAAATGATAGCAAACCTCACGACGTGATGACGTAATCGTATGAAGTCACTGCGTAGTCCCAGTTCACCATCACCAAACTCATGACGTCACTGTTATGTCATCACAAGACCTGGTCGCTCAGTCAAAACGTGGCCGATCTCAGAGGTAGGGCAAGCCCTTAATGTGCAAAAACCTGCCCCATTTCCAAATTTGGAGGTAGTGCAATGCTTTTATTGTTGTATGCGTTACCGAAAACAGTAACTAAACGCTTTACTCGTTACGCAGAACAAAAAAATCGGCAGACCCCATGTACAATGCGAGTCCATATTTTTTGCGAAGCGTGCGGACAGAAGTTGATTGCCCAAACATTACGAAATGACGCTAACGCTGTGCAAAAATTGTTTTCGGACATCAACATTCGCATATGTTTTATATAAACAGGTGTTTAGTGCTGCATAACGATGTAAACAACAACATGGCTGTAACCAACACCGCAAGCGGTGACGCGCTATGTATACCGCTTGTGCTTGCGATGATGGTGGCCCTCGCTAGTGCTTCCTAGACGAACTTCAGTGAATGGCGCTTAAGTGTACAAGAGACATTAACCAGGTGTGATTCATATATAATAGCAGCACATATATAATGTTTATAAAATTATATAGCCAGCGCATCAACCACAAGTGACGTTTCACCAACATCACGCCTGCGTAGGGTCTTTTTTCAAAAACCCTATGCAGACCCTAGCTCTGTGGTGGAATACTTGATTCCCATGCAGTATGATTGCTTTAAATTTCTGCTGGGAACCTGGTATTTACTATTAGCGGTCGTGGGGTCAACGCTACCGATGTCAGTTTTTCAGAACTCGTCGCATTTGAAATAGCCATATCTGTTCTCAGTCTTTCTGGTTAGATATAAAGTCCCAATCGCTTAAAACGCCCATTAAGAACGTCATCTCGCCTGTCCCGTACGCACCCTCTGATGACCATAGCATGCCGGATGGTGGCAATGAGCAGTTCATTTTCCTCCCATGCCGTAACACTCTGGAATGCACCGCCATATAATATTGTTTCTTGCAGGGACCGCTCTACGTTTCGCGAAAAACTAAATCTTTTCCAAAATCCAAATACGATGTCCCAACAGCACATTTACTCTTGCGTTTATAGTTGTTTTACTATACTCCCAGAGTTTATTTATCGCCATCATATCTCTTTATGTTTTGTTATGCGCGTTATTTCCGCTTGTGTTCTTTATTTGCTTATTAATTGTAATCAGTGTGTACCCTCATATTGTTACATTGTTCAGGAACTTACAACCTGGATGTATGACCCCCCCTCTTATGTAATGCCTTCGGGCCCTTAAGGTTGAATAAATGATAAATCTACTTTGGCGCATACTCGCATATCGTGGTCCATGGAACAAACAGCTGCTGCCACACGTGTCTGCAGGAAAGGGTTTGACTACCTACACGAAGTTCTTCTCATCCTATTCGTGTCATGACCAGCTAAACACATTCGTCAGCCCCGCCGCAGTGGTTTAGTGGCTAAGGTACTCGGCTGCTGACCCTCATGGCGCGAGTTCGAATCCCAGCTGCGGCGGCTGCATTTCTGCTAGAGGCGGCAATGTTCTAGGCCCGTGTGCTTGGATTTTGGTGCACGTTAAAGAACCCTAGGTGGTCAAAATCTGCGGAGCCCTCCACTACGGCGTTTCTCATAATCAGATGGTGGTTTTGGGACGTTAAACCCCACATATTTATTAAACCTATGCGTCAACCTTTCTTATCCTTTCATTCTAATATTTGTTTCCCCCAAGTTAAGCAGGCGATCACGAGAAAATCCTGACGTAGGCGGCTAGATAGATAAATAGATATGATACGCGGATACAAACACTCAAACTGCATGCAGTCCAATAAGAAATGCTTTGCACTTAAAAGTGGCACATGTTACCACCCTACGTGTCCAACATAAAAAAGTAACGGTTTACCATCACCAAAAACAAGAGTAGCACACGCCACTTCTGCCGCTACTCGAAGGTCACAAATGCTGAACAGTGTGCTCTCGCTGTGGGAACCAGAACAACAATTTAATGAACATCACTTTACATTTCAGCCCCAACCAAAACAACGATCTTAGCTCAATAACTGATATAACAAGGTCTGCCGAACTGTGCCGAAATTTACGAAAGCTTAGCAGTGTTAGAATGACTTAATTTTTACTGTATAGTTGCATATGCTGGCTTCTAACTTTGAGGAACATGATAATGCCACTCCTCACAGTGACATTAGGCATGTAAATGAGAGTTCATCATCAATACTTGGTGAAAAAGACAAATTTATGGTAGTTTTACGTCATGATTGTATATAGGCACATTCATGTAGGAATAAAGATATATTCAGGTTACGCATTCCAGAATGAAAGTATTTTTAGCACAAATCGTTATTACCCTTTTATACTATACGATATTCGCGGAAAGTGGGAGTGTTTTCGCGCAGTGTCACTCGCTGAGGAGTTAAACAGAAACGTATACCCGAGATTAGAAGCAGATAGAAAAGAACATATTTTGAGAAAACAAAAAAAAGCTTACAGAATGCTTAAGCTTCGCCTTCAAGATATGATCGTGATAGCGTAATCACACCTCGTGGGCATCGTCTTCGGAACTGCTGTAGCCTGCTTCGCTACCTGCAGCATACGTAAACCATATCGTCAGAAAACGAAGGACCATGGGCGTAACATTGGCCGTTTAGAGGTATCATTCGATGCCTACAACAAGGTCAATTGTCGAGTTCCCGCTACGCTATAATTATTCCTTCCGCAATTCAGCGAGGGCCCAAGACCCATCCATAGGGCTACACGCGAACCTAGCTGTTCGCTTTGTCGATGCTTCTGCTGCCGCTGATGAGTAAATCTGTCTTGGCGCTTTGCGAAGACCGATTCGTAGCGCGATTCCCATGTTTTGACACCTGGCGTGATTCTACGCTTCCGCCACGCAATATTAAATGCGTTAAGGAGACTCCTTCTACTACATGAAATACATATAGTGTTTTTCCAAACCACTTTGAACTTATAATGTAGGTCTGTGGTAAAAAAAAAAAACATGCTTCCCACGCAGATGACCTCTTTTCGGTTTTCACTAGAAGCTGAAGTCTTTTTATTTTTACTCTATATTTGTTTTTTTTTCTGAATTCACGGACACGATGAGGATTTATTTGTTCACAACCAATGACGCCGACGCCGGCCCCAGAATTTTAGTGAAGCGAGCTCTTTAACGCTATTGTGTATAAATAACTGATAGACGGTGCTGTAGTATTGCAGGGACGAGAACTACAACTTGAAGAATGTAAGCAACAATTCTATTTCAAGGATGTCGTGTGATAGGTTGCATCGCTTCTTATTGAATACATCCATGCCTGTGGTAAATCGGAGGGAGTGGGGGGATCGGATGGATGCATTAATGTACTCCTATTGTCAACATTTGGAAGGCCGATAACACTGTAGGTAAAGGGTAGCTCTGGGAGTGTGGCGCATACAAGATGGAGGTGGTGTTTGTCAGAATCCCTTGAAGTAACGAGTAACGAGACACCTCACCTTACCAAGAACTTTTAGCTACGTTAACCGTTCCATTCACGAAAGGTTAATGAGTGCGTGCGTTACAAAGTTACCGAAAGAAGAAGCATGTTACCGCCAACATCGATTACCAAGTTAAGTACTGACAGCTTTCGAGGTAGGGGCCTTGGATCAGTGCAATATAACGAGAAAAAGACGACGACTTTTGCTTTCGAGTGATCATACACGAATGCGTAGGGTGGCTTTTTCTTTTCAAACAAATTGAAGGAAATGCGTTGCTCGTTACACTTGCCGGAAATCCGTTAGCGCTCCACGTTACTGACATGAAAAGGTAACGTGTTACCGTGAGCCCCCCACCCGCCTATGAAACCGAGTACCGACGTTTTCTTTTGACTGTGTGACCGTCGTTTTCAGAGCTTGCAAACAGTTCCAAATGTTTGTGTGCAATAATTTGCCACTTAAAAAAAGTCCAAGCCGTAGAGATTCTATGAGATATTGTCGCCTTTTCCAAGTACCTTTGTTTTCCGACTGCGCACAACTTTTCGGCAACAATACTTTCCGACGGCCTCACAGAAACAGCAACGAAAGCGGTGTTCACTCCCAATACGGGAGAAAAGTAGTTTTGCTATTGAACGACATCTACCACAATGTAGAAGTTTTCCCGATTGAATTTGTTGAAACAGTGCTTTACTATATGAAGGGCAATAAAAGGGGTGCACAAGATATGCATTGAACTCACTACTAAAGTTTACTTGAAAAAAAAAGTGTCACCTACACACACACACACACACACACACACACACACACACAAAAAAAAACGCCAGGCCTGCGCGGAAGGCGCAGCACAGTCACAGCGAAAGCTAGAAGAGCTGCCTTTCAGAGGCTTTTCAACACAGTCATTGGGTAACTACTGCAAGTAGACTTGCCTGATACCCGCTAGGGCATTAATAATAAACAGACATGCGCTATGCTATTTTTTGTCATTCTTCTGAGAAGCGTGGTATCCGCTAAACACTTGCAAAGAATTTCGTGCCAATTGTTCATGCAGTGGCTGACGACGATGAGGAATTATGGCTGAAGTTGGTATATGGTCTACAGTCAATAGAGGAACAAGAACAAGCTTTTGTGATGGGTACGAGCATTGATAGCCCACTCGTTACGCTATTCGCATTGTGCGACGACTGGTTGTTCTTTCGCTGTTTTAAAATACTTTTTAAGTCGTATTAACGCGATTGCTTTGCGACATCAGGCCTGTCTAAGGCAAGGTTGCCAACAAGTCACAAGCAGCAGCGTAGCTCAGTGGTGGAATACTGGGATTGTACCCAACCGACCCGGGTTTGAGCCCCACTGTGTCTTTGATACAAGGTTTTTTTTTCCTAATTTCGCAAGATGTGGTTACGGACACCCGCGGCGGCGGCAGCGGCGGACAACCACGCGTGACCCGAGTTGTGATCGCATAACAGCTTCCGCTGTAAAAGATACATGCACAAATATGATAGCATGAAACAAGGAGAAGTTTCTGGGAGTCTTGTTTTCTCTATTATACACAACCGAGGAAACCGACGGAGAAGCCGAGGAAAGCTTATATGACGTTTTCTGTGATCCTCAACTCTATCGTAATAACTGTCATTGAAATTGAAACGAATTAATGTGACAGAAAAATCACCCGTTCAGTCGGTGGGATGTGAACTCACAATCTTTGTATTACGTATCCTATTCTCTACCATTTGAGCTACAACCAAGTGGGCCTCCCTCTTCTGATAGCTCATTGTAAAGTATTTACGCGTGCTTAATACCTGGGTGCGTTAGCATCCCTCATAACTCATGCGGCGAGTGTGCAACACTTCTTTTTTGGCTAAAGGAATCACGGGGTAGCGGCTGAACAATAAACCCTCTCTTGCAGCGAAAACTACAACAACAACAACAACAACAACAAAATATTGCACGCTCGCCATCTACGTGGTGAGTGGCGCTGACTAACACTCCCAGATATTAGACGCACATTGATACCCGACCGAATAAAACTGGTCGAGGGAGTATCCTCCACTGTAGCTTAAACGGTGTGGCATTGCATGCGTAATTAAAATTTTTGAGGATTTGATTCCACCGATGGAAATGGTTATTATTCTTTCGCTTTAATCCCTGTCAACTTAGGTGAGAATCATTGCATTGAAGATTAGAAACCACAAATAGTGTCCCCTATTGTTCTCTTGGTTTAGTTATCTATCGGTTTCATTAGTTTCATACTTCTATGACAGTAACAAGTGGTAGGTGATGCAGAGTCAAATAAAAGAACGTATGTTGATCATAACAACAAGTTAGGCTTAGATAGCTCTTTGAAACATTCTCAAGGAAACGTTGAGTAACGCCCTCTTTATCTCTCCTTACTCTATGCAAAGATTCAACCACCTTGCGTGTTATCTCATTCTTTATTGAAAAGAAATATTCGGTAATTGCCCACGTTTCTTGACCAAATCTCTCTTGACTGTGTTGCTATTTTAACAGCCATAATTCATGAACACATTGAGTGCACGAAAAATACTTGTATGGACCCTATCCGCGATGATTTGTGGCTACGTGACGTGATCTGAATTCCATGCACAAATAGATTTATTGTGAGCTAGGAATCTCGCTGTATCCTGCTTATAATTGTTCCAGTGTTTTCTTTCTTTTCTCGCTTGTTTTTCTATTCGACGTCAATTTAATGATGTTGGTATATCCGACTCTCGTGAAACCTAGGTTTCCACGCCTATGTAGCTGAATAAAGGAACCAATACCAAGCCTGCACATCACACGCCACACAGTCCCTGCGGAAGCCGGATAAGTGGCCTTTCAAAAACCCTTCGTAAACTTTTTTTAGGCTACTACTGCAAGTACAACTGTAGCACACCCACTACACCTTAAATCATAACTTTGTGAAGAAGGATATTACCAAGAAAGAGAGGAAAATAGGCCCCGTATTTCCATGTTTCCCTGCAAATGTCGTCAAAAGTCGATAGTATTGCGTGTGAAAAGAGTGAACAAAACGTTAATGCGATGTTCTGCGCGAGAAAACCGGTGAATTGTATTCTGCAGGCGCTGCGTTAGAGAGTTTCGATCGGTGCAGCGAAGGCAAACGAGCGCATCGAGGCACGTTCGACACAAGCGCTATCTGGCAGTTATCTTCGGAAACGAAGGAAGGCGTGCACCCCTGTGACGGGCAGGTGCCATCACCATGTCGTCTTAGCAAGGCGTTGGAAACACTTGCCTTTTTGAGCATCGCATTGCATTCTTCTTTCTCTGTCATCATGTCTTTCTCGATCTCTCTTCTTTTTCGCTCTCATTGCTGATATTTATTTATATCTCTTTCTGCCATTTTTATCTATATCTCTCATTCTCTCTGTGCGTGTTTACTAGTTTTCTCGCCTTCCAGAGCTATTGCATCTCAAGCCGGACATATTAGCACCTGTTGTGGGATTGAAGCAGGAGATGAAAAAAAAAATGGAAGCATATCCACAGAGTGAATAATGGAGAGTGGGGTGAAGCGTCCGTCCGTCTATTTGTTCTTGCTTCCGTCCGTCCATGCGTGAGTCTGTGTGGCCGCCCGTGCGTCCATCCGCCCGTCCGTGTGTGCGTCTGTTCGTGCGTCCGCACGTCCATCTGTGCGTCCGTCCCTGCGTTCGTCCATGCATCCGCTCCTGCGTCCGTCCATGCGTCCATCCGTCCGTACAGCCATCCGTGCGTCCGTCCATGCATCTGTCATTGTGTCTGTTTATCCAGCTATTCAAAACTCCAAGTACCACCATTTCGCATCTTTTCATCATATATTCCTCATATAGAAGCACCACCATTTAGCGGACATTCCAAGGACTGAACGAGAGGAGGCACACGCACACTTTCTTACGGCTTGCGCTTAGTGTCTACTCCCCACCTTTAACCACCTCGAGTTCATGGTATATACTAGTTCACTGTATTCATGGCACTGCGGCCCAACGCTCGCTAAACCTTTCTAAAACCAAGGAGGTTACACCCAGCGAGTATAACGTAGCAACCATTTCTTGTCAGATAGTGCTCAATGTACATGCCAATGGCTGCTAAGGGGTAATGAGAGACAGGAGAATTCGGCCTTTAGTTAACGCGCACGCTGCGATTTTTTTATTGTTCTACAACGCACAGAAAAAATCTCCCAACGGCACCACCTTTGAGGTCAAAATCTAAAACTGGTTACACACTACGACTACTACTACGAGGGACGAACGGGTGCGCTTTAAGGAGCTTCGCCCCTAAAAGAGGATGGAGAGCAAGAGGAGAATGAAGTAGAGCGCACGTGTTTTCACGATAATGACAGTTTGCCGTTGGTTCTGTCGAACTAAACAAGTTCGCTGGTAAAAGTTAGGAAATTAATCGCACGTTTGAAGAAGTAAGAGCAGCGCCCATGATGCCACGTGCATTTTATGAAGATGCACACGCGGCGTCAACTGTGCTACACCGAATCACAGGTTTTAAGGATATCGCTGAACAGACATTCATCATGCGGTGTGCCCCAACGCGGTGGTCTAGTGGGTAAGGTACTCGGCTGCTGACCCGCGTACCTTACCATCTGCATTTTCGATGAAGGAAAAAATGCTGTAGGCCCATGTGTTCAGATTTGGGTGCACGTTAAAGAACCCCAGGTGGTCGAAACTTCCGGAGCCTTCCAATACGGCGTCTTTCCCAGTCATATGATGGTTTCGGCACGTTAAATCCCACATATAGATCAATCAATCGTCACTCGGTGTATCTGCTCGCTCTGTGCAAAGATCAAAATAAGTGTGATATATAACGTCGTGACGGTTGTGAGTGATGCAGCGAAACATTTATTTTCTTACTTGATCCTGTTTTACTTATCTCCTTTTCGTAATTCGTTAGTGTTTTTTTCTTTTTATAACTTTCTGTTCCTCTTTTCATTTCCTGATTCGGTTAACCCCTCCTGAAGAGTTGGTAGGCGTTCTGGCCCTTCTATAGGTAGCAGTCGTTAAAGTTGCCTATATCCTTTTTGCCCTGGTATATGCGCATATGTTTGCGTATGAAAAAAAAAAAAACATACGTAGGGTTGCTATCTTACACCAGCGTTTCGCAGAGCTACTACTGTGGTCGCGCCGCAGAAAACCTTTTTACTTAGCAAACGCATGTTAACTGAAAATAATATTGCTCCGAAAAATGCCAGCCTTGCTTCGTAAAACATTTGAATATGTTGCTATCGCATCCTTTTCTTCCGCCTTTCGGCGAAACTATTACTTTCTTGCTTACTTATTGATCACAGGAGCATTGCTAACATGGACGTGAGAGTTGTGTACGAATTTCCTTATCTATTGTTTCCTCCATAGCTGCAACCAGGAAGAAAGGGGAAAACATGTGGGAGATAGTTTTAAGTGAATGCATTGAAGCCCAGTCGCAAAGAAAATACGAAAGAAGCCTTGGCTACTTGAAAGGCAAGCGCTACTCTTGGACGGTTGGCTTTGATTGAGTCATATTGCGGCTGCTTCGGGGCCTCCCGTGTGCTCAGATTTGGGTGCACGTTAAAGAACCCCAGGTGGTCTAAATTTCCGGAGCCCTCCACTACGGCGTCTCTCATAATCATATAGTGGTTTTGGGACGTTAAACCCCACATATCAATCAATGCTTCGGGGCCTAATCTTGATCAAGAGGCACCATGCCCTGCCCAGGAGGGGAGGGGGTGTCAGAGGCGGTTGGGTTGCTGAGGTTAGCGGAATCATGTGATGCCCACTGTTAGTATTATCCTTCTTTTGTGGTTAGAGGAGTGCAACTTAACGTAGACTTAACAAATCAGAACACAACACACTTCTATTTGCTAATTGCACCTAGTGTGTCTCGACGCGGTACACATCATCGTCCACTATGAATCATTGTCAACCAGTCATTGCACCGACCTTACCAATTGCGATGCCCGCATGGTAGCTGAACCACTGTGAATCAGTCGTTGCCCCAATCTTGCCCCTTGTAATGCCCGTCATGATCGGCAGAGCATCGTCAATCAGTCGTTGAGGAAAGATTACTGATTGCCATACCTGCCGTGGCAGTTGGAGCATCGTCCACGAGTCATCGTGCCAGCATTACCCATTGCAGTAGTCGCTATGATGGTTTCACCATTGTCAATGAGTCATTGTACCAAAACTACCAATAATACCCACTTTACTACCCGCCATGGTTGCTGGACCACCGCCAATCAGTATTTGCGCCGATATTACCCATTACAATACCCGCCATAGTAGCTGAACAACATCCGTCATTGCGCTGATATCACTCATTACAATAGCCGTCATGGAAGATATAATGCTACGTACGAGTGGCATAGTGATCCACTCAACATAGAGGAAGACGACAGCGCACAAACTGGCGCAAGCTTATTCGTTTTGGCAGCTCAGTTCGATCAAACAGCTGTAAATACATATATTCGCTCAAGTGTGCGCCTGCTGGGTCTGTCTTCCTCGTAACACACTTGCTTCCTCCTAACATATATTTTTTAAAACTCCATTTCAAGTGATTACCTGTCACACATGTCAATAAAAGCCGTCATTGCAACGAATACTTTGTTAAAGTGAGGAAAGGTGTGGAATTGGCATTTTCTCTCCTATACTCTAGATTAGTCTTTTTCCCTTCGCCTTCCGAACTGTATGCCCATTTTGTAGCAGAACCTCTAGCGATCGTTCTAGCGCTCTGAAATTTAACATCATAAACAAGTTTTGCAGTAATTCTGATGGATTCCTTATTGGTGTGTTCTTCTCTCTCAGTAAATGAGGAATCACATGTTCTGAGCACACTGACATCTCTAATTCTGTCCTATATAAGTTTGATAAGGTGGTTCGGCTTCCAGTTTATGAATGCCCATTACTCAATAAAATGGCTATGCGCTCCAAAGACATTTTTGAATGGTTCAGTTACTCATGCCTTGCCAGCGTCCAAATTCATAATAGGTGCCAGAAGAAGAAGAAAAATGTTAGAATAATAAGAGACAAGAGTGGCGATGTGGGCTTGTTGGTGAAACATTTGAAAGAAATTTATGTAGCGCTAGGCGAAAAAACGAACACAGGAAAGAATAGACTGAGAAGACAGAGCCTCTGTCTTCTCAGTCTATTCTTTCCTGTGTTGGTTTTTTCGCCTCGCACTACATAAATTTCTTTCAAAAGTTAGAATGATGCTCCGCTCCATTATTAACGGCCACATTGTAATTTCAGTACCTGAGACACCGGTAGAACAGTAAACTTCGTCAAACAACAGAACTGGAAGTTGCGATCACTACGTTGTCAGACTCCACATCTTAATTTTTTATTTACACAGAGGTGATGTTGTGGCTTCTGCTAATTGTTCTTTTTGCGGAGTAAATGAGTCAACTGAACATTATCAAATTTCCTGCAAGAGATATTCCCCGTCGCGCAATAATACTTTAGGTACCGTTGGGCGACTCCTTAGACTAGATGTAAATGTACCAAGCGTGCTTTCGTTCGGGGTTTTGTCCCTGAGCCACAGTGACGGGAAGGTTGCCCATGCCTTAGCGGAGTTTATTAAATGTGCAGTTATTAAATATTCAGAGAGATTTAGATCGTATAGCTAATTCACTCTCCTATTTTATCAATTGCGTTTAAACTCTTGCTTATTATTTCCTAATTACACAGATGAGACTTACAGCCTATGTTTGTACTCATCTATTGGTAATATTTGCAATTTTGTTACAATCCTACTACTCTCATATTTAGCTGGACGACATTTAATCAAATAATTGAGCACTTCTTGTGAAAACTACCCTGTCCTTTGCCAATTCACCAGCGTGGGCATGCGCCACTGTCGAAGGTTCTTCACTGCTGCTACTACATTGGTGGAGCTTTGCGATCCCCGTCCTCATCATCACAGAACTTCGCACCGGGCACTCACTCGCAGCTTTAAACATGGCCTCTCAGGGCTCTACTTCTTCTCAGGTCGTCAAGTCTCCTGCCCGACGTACCAACCCAAAGGCCACAACAACTTTTGTGACGCTTCCCGCCGTGAGTGCTTACTTCACGGGAAACTCCCCGTTCCCCTGATAGACCTGAACGTCCCACGCCTTTAACACGGTTTCGAGAAATCGAAGAATACTACATTGAGCAACGCCGCTTGTATCCCGCACCAGCGAAGGGACTCTCGAAAACGGAGGAGCGCGTTCTGCGGCGCCTACAGACAAACACGCTGCTCTGTCCAGCCATACTCACATATTACGACCCAAAAATAAGCGGGCAGTGCCAGTACTGTTGAGAAGTGGCCAACCTTACCATATGGTCTGGGCCTGCTAAATGAACCCAAAAACTAACCCCCTTTCCCAACCCCACCAAAGAGGACTGGGAGACGACCCTACTCAATAACTTCACACTAGAGGAACAGCGAAATCTAGTCCAGCGGGTTCGGGTGGCGGCCTCGACTAATGACGTCCCGGACTAGGGATGTCAACCAGCTCGGTGGAAATAAGGGCTACCTGGCACAGCCAGCATCAATAAAGGTTTTTTCCTCCTCCTCCTCCCGCCGTGAAAGATCGTGGAAAATTCTCGGGCCGCGAGGGTTCGGACGCCGACGAACGGCTGCGCCTCTACGAACGCGTCAGTGCCACTTACAGGTGGGATCCCTCACTCATGCTCGTGAACTTCATATTTTATCTCAACGCAGCCCTTTGTGTGTGGTTCAACAACCATGAGCATGAAATCACGAGCTGGGGCAGCTTCAAGGAAAAGATCTGCTAGCTTTTTGGGAACCTCTTTGGTCGTCGTTAAGCGGCGAAGAATAAGTTGTCGATTCGCTCACAAACTTTGCACGCAGTCCTACATCAGTTACATTCAGGCTGCCATCGAACTATGCCACCAAGCTGACGAAAACATGTCCGAGCGTGACGAAGTTGCGCATATTTTAAAGGGTATCGCCAACGATGCGTTTAACTTGTTAGTATTCAATGATGTGTCATGTGTTGATGCCATAATTCAAGAATGCAGCCGGCTCGAACATGCTAAAAGCAAGCGCATCTCACATCAATTCCAGCGCCTTCCGAACACAGCAGCGACGTCATCGTGCCTCGACCCATATCGTTTATCCGACACCCATGACGACTTAACTCGACGCGTCAGGCGTGAAATCGAAGGGGCCGCCCCTGCTACAGTGCCACCAACGTCGCTTCACTCCGCTCCTTCGATTCCGCCGCCCCTTATTCAAGCCGTTGTACGACAGGAAATCAGCAGCATGGGTCTATGCTCTATATCGACGCCTTCTGCATCGACTGCCGGCAACAATTCACGTCCATATGTCCATCACCGTCTGGCTGTCCATCGACGTTTCGCATTTCTTCCACATGGCGAAAACGAAAAACTGATGACAAGCCCATATGCTTCTCTTGTGATTGTATATGGCTCATTTCTCGTCACAGCAGAAGTCATTGTGGTCCTGCTGCACAACCGTTCTAGTGCTCCTTCAATGCTCGAACTGCTTATTGTCAGGAGACAAGCCCCAAACGTTTCGTCCATCAGAAAACTGTGACTGATCGCCACTGCTCCATGCCCTAACACCACCAGACTCGTTCTCCCCAACCCCGCCGCTCACCTCCCCCCCCCCCCCCACTCTCGACATTCCCCGATGGAAAACTAAATGTTGTGGGCCCTGGATGTGGTGCTGCATCGATTGAACTAACCGAAAATCCTCTACTGACCATACAGACAAAAGGAAACCTTATCGACGTAGAAATCGACAGTGTGCCGGTGACTGCTCTGATTGACACTGGGGCTCAACTTTCTGTAATGACCACTCGTTTTTGCCGTAAGATCAAAAAAGGTCTCACGCCTGCGATGACTCAGCTCGTCCTTGTTGCCGATGGCAGAACTGAATCTGTCATTGGAGTGCGCTCATGTAAGCATCGCTGATCGCCACACAGTTGTTCTGTTCACCATCCTCTAAAGGTGTTCGCACGACGACTTCCTGTCGGCACATTCTGCCCTCATTGACTGCTCGGCCAGTACGGTCCATTTCCGACTGCCTATTACAGACCCTAGTTAACAACGATTCAGTCGCCTCTGTACTGCCGGATATACTCGTCTTCCACCTCAAAACACTCACATACGTCCAGTTTGAATCAAACTCGATGGCGACTATGTACGAATCAAACCCGTTGTCACCGGTGTCATCAGCCGCAATATTACGCTAGCTCACACCGTCCTGTCTGTCGCAGGGAACTCCACATGCCTCCCAGTTGTGAATTTCAGTTGGACACCTCAGCTAGGTGCTGCCGCAAGGTTCTGCTTTTTTACCTTAAATAGAAGAAAACGCAGTGGATGTTTTCACTGTGGCCGCTCCTTCCGACCCCTCTGCCCAGCCCCACTCCACTCATCACGCCGACAGTGCAATTAGGTAGATGATTGCTCCTAATCTAACAGCGCAGCAGACTGGAGAGCTCCACCGCGTTCTGCTGTCTTACATCGACGTTTTTGACCTCGGCGGTCGTCCATTTGGGAAATCTACTGGAGTGACCCACCGCATAAACACTGGGAATGAGCTGCCTATTCATAGGCGTCCATATCGCGTGTCGTTCATGGATCATTAGATTATTCAAATTGAGGTCGAGAAAATGCTTGCCAAGCATATCATGAAACTATCCTGCAATCTTTGGGCACCCCTGTCGTGCTAGTCCGCAAGAAAGACGGCATATGGCGTTTATGTGTCGATTATCGCCATTTAAATAAAATTACAAACAAGGCATGTACCCTCTGCCACGAACAGATGATGATTTCGATTGCCTCTATGATGCCCGCTATTTCTCCTCCATAGACCTACGTTCCGGATACTGGCAGATTGAGGTGGATGCCATGGATTGGGAAAAGACGGCATTTATCACACCGGTCGGCCTATATCGATTTAAAGTCATGCCCTTCGGTCTCTGTAACGCTTCAGCCACGTTTCAATTGATGATGGGCTCGCTGATTAGAGGTTTTCAATGGTCAACCTGTTTGTGCCATTTGGATTATGTGATTGTTCTTTCACCCACATTCCAAATCACATAGAGCGCCTATCATACATCTTAGATATCTGTCGTCGTGCTGGCCTCCAGCGGAACACATCCAAGTGTCACTTTGGGTGCCACCATATGACAGTTATTGGCCATTTAGTTGACAACTTGACGTTAACGGCATACAAACCGACTAAGCAAAAACCAGCGCAGTCAAAAAATTTCCTGTGCCACGCTTCGAAAGATGTAAGCAGCTTCCTCGGACTGTGCTCCTACTGCCATCGCTTCATCAAAAACTTTGCAGACATAGCGAGGCCTTTTACGCAGCTCCTCGAGCAAGACGTCCCCTTTTCTTAGGGCTCCGAAGAGGCACCTGCGTCTTCGAATTTAATCGCGCACCTTACTACTCCTTCGATTTTGGCCCATTTTGACCCAACTGCTCCTACTGAGATTTGTACTGACGCAAGTGGCCATGGCATCGGCGCAGTGCCAGCCCAAACGTTGCCACGTCTGCGTTATTGCACACGCCAGCCGCCTCATATTGCATACGCCAGCCGCCATTGTAAAGTAGCAATTGTGCCAATATTAACCACTTCTATGCCAGCCGTGGTAACTGAATGATTGTCAATCAGTCATTGCGTCATCATTATTCATTTCACTACTCGTTGGAGCGAGACCATTGTCAACCAGTTGTTGCACAAATATCACCCATTGCTATACGCACCATGGTAGCTAGCAGGTTTGTAGCCGTGCGGTTAACCTAAGGAACGGGGATGGGACTCCCGGAAGGGCGACCCCATTTGGACGGGAGCAAAATCTGGAAACAATCGAATGCTAGTAGATTTAGGCACCTATTAAAACATTTAATGAATTTGTAGCCATTTTATGCTGACTTAGAGAACTAGGTCTGTTTGCTCTTCTTTCACGCGAGAAAGTTATAACCATTAAGGAAAAATAAAGTCTCATTTCCAGTGCTGCAATTTCTGCCTACCCCAACGCACTCCGTAAACGTATGGTGGTCGTGGTGGTGGTGGTTGGGTGATGATTATGATGATTCCGGAATCACAGGCATCGACCCACTCAGGGGAATCGGCCAAGAGTCGGGCAAATCATAGACTGGGACTATTAGTATTTTGTGAGTAATTGCTGTACCGGGATAATAATGACATCGACGACAACCACGGTGGTGATGACGATGACAACAACAACAACAACAATAATAATACTATTACTACTAATAATAATATTAACAATAAAGTACTTTTGAATAATTTGTTCATTGATTATTACTATCATCGGAAGTTTGCGTCCCTAAACTCCCGCGAGAAGAAGCACGTCAGGAGGCGAACCAAAGAATTTTGTCGAGACCATGGGCAATGCTTTTGCATCATCCGAAAATTGAATGAATAAATAAATAATAAATAAAAATATATAAACAAATACACCGATATTTGACTATGAGAGACGCCGTAGCGAGGGGCCTCGGGAAATTCCGACATTCTCGTGCTCTTTAATATGCACCGGCATCACACAGCACACAGTAGTCTAGCATTTTCTCTCCATCGAAATGCTACTATTGCGGACGGTATCGAGCTCTCGACAGTCGGGACAATACCTGGACCACGGCGGTGACTTGAAACATGCGAATGCACTGTACATATACGGCGCAAAACTAGATTGAAAAGAGAACACTTACTGCGAAGGCTTCGTTGAGTTTCGCGGCAGTAGAAGAACAGTCCTCTGTAGGACAATACGCTGAGCTGGCTCGGAGAATTGCAGACCCTGGACAAAATCTGTACACTGCGGAAATTCGTTCGCGCGATGCTAGTTCTGATGCGGTCGTTCTAGAAGCTAACGAACGCTGGAAGAAATGTAACCACCCTATGGCGATGTTATAGAGTTAAAGTATACCGTGCTTACCGGGTGTACCGTGATGCTGGAATCGAAGTGCGCATGCAAAGATACGTGCGTCACCCGTACTGCTTCCCGTACGCGCGGTATTTTTCAGATTTCACGCTACAGTGGCAGCGTAGGTGTACGTCGTGTACGTAAACATGGCGGCGCTCTCGGACACCCGCTTCGAAGTGTTTTTGGCGTAGTTGTTGAAAGATTCACCTTGTCCGCCACAAACGACGGTTCAAAGTGGCTTCACTTGCCTTCAGTTAGCTTTGATGACCGAGTATTACGGAAAAGTCGGCGTAGTTTTTGAGACAGCTTCCCATTTCGAACGCGCCTAGGCCTAACTATTAGATCGATGTAAACAAATCGGCAACGTAGATGTTTTCGCGTTTGGTGCGTGGTTCGTATTTATTTACTTTTATTATCACTAAAATAAACTTCTAACAATGCTTCGCTGGGTGGCATAGGCAAACATTCTCGTTTTCTTTTCATTTTCACTGCTTAACTTATTAACCATCTGATAGGTGGCGCCACCATCCAAGCTGGGGCACGTAAACCACGTAAACGCTATCCCGCTAAACTAAAAGACGCTGCCCACAACGAACATTTGCTGCACGGTAACGCCATTCCCTTAACCTACGCTATCACGCTAACGCTACGATATAACTGTCTCTTATCTCGAAAACAGCTTCCGATACCCGACGACAGCTTTTCTTGGCATTGTAGCGAAGGCTACGGAGCTGATATGCGTGAATCATACCACCAGTGAATGTGGTTCCACAATAGCGCTTGTAATATGAGCGTGAAACATACGAATTCTTTCTAATTTTCTACGTGGAGCTATTCGAGACAGGACGCACAGCTCACGTCGTTAGGATATTCGTATTTAATTTAATTGATTCGTAGTGACTTCGCGTTTCTTGAACGCGTGAGAAAATCTCGCATTTTCACGTGTACCTCAAATGCTAAGCGGCGTCTGCGTCTACATGAAACGCCGGTAATACGTCCCCGTCACTTTCCACAGGCACTGCGCCGTGCTCCCTACCGGGCTGCAGAAATTAGGTACCTTTTTTCTCTTCTAACCACTACCACCACCACCACTTCCCACAGCGTTATATATACGAAGCGCACGCCGAAGCGGACTACTTCGCGTAGTGCTACATGTGCAGAAGCTCCGCCTCCGTAGCTTTTTCTTCAGGGCCAAGAAATTTGTCGCCGAGTTTAGGGACTATTGCATCGTACAGTGCAATTCTACCCGCAGACCGATTCGGAAGTTTCATCGCCTATAGGGGGCGCATAGGGTGGTTCGATAGGGTGCCCACAGAAAGTATCGGTTAAGGTCGGAGTCGCTGAGCACATATGCGACCTGCACAGTTTTTTTTTTCTTTTGCGATGGCTTTACCCTTTTTGCAGTCGCATATTATGCGCGACTTAGACGCTTCAGAAACTCAGATACGATGCCTCGAAGAGGTCTTAAGTTCTAAACACATCACTTCTTGTGGCGTGAAGGTCTGTAGCCGATATTTTTTACGCAGTTTTGAAAAACTTCACAGCTTTGCTGCAAAGGCGGAGCCATGATTGCAATAGCAACAAATTGGAAGGTCAGTGCCGAATGGCAAGCAGATCAAAAATTGCCCGCAGCTTCCCTCGGGGAAACACTGAGGAGGATGCGGAGCATATAATTGGTTAACGGGGTGTTAAAGTGCGACTTACTTGGGTCGATGGCTAAATTGGTTAACGTGGCTGTGAAATGGGGTGTTAAATTGCGACTTACTTGGGTCGATGGCTAAATTGGTTAACGTGGTTGTAGGAGGGGGTGTTAAATGAGTGAACACGTACACACGTATGCGAAAGGGCGGCGCTGGTCGAAGGGACGTCGATCATTGTGTTTGTGGATTCGTTGGAATTCATTTCACCGCGACCTTGGACGTCGACGCGCCGTACAAACCAACCGACGAGCGGCAACTGAGCGAGCGAGCGCCGACCTTGAGTATATATACAGCGCGACGGCGCATGCACTGTCAGCTGTTGAATGTTCTCGAAGCGCGACGGCGCATGCGCGTCCACTGGAGAATCAGGAGAATTGTAGATGTCGAACGCGGTGTGTAGAGGAGGAAGGGTGCACAGATGGTGGAGGCGTGAAGTGCGCGCGGTGTGTAGAGGAGGAAGGGATGCACAGATGGTGGAAGAAGGAGGAGGAAGCTTGCGGACGGCGCCGCACTACAAGCCTCGAGTATTAGATGCTCCGCTTCTAAAAGTGCCCCGCGTTTTTCACGCAAAATGAGGCAACAAACGTACTCACAGGTACAGATGAACGCGAATAAGCGTCTCAGTTGTTACTTCGCTGTGTCTAAAACACGCACCTCTTTCGCAAACGAAGACTGTGCAACGACTGCAGTGACCTTTTTGTGTCCAGTAACTACAACAGAAACACTCTAGTGAAAGCCCAACGCCAGCCAAGACGTACATGCACATGCTATGAACGCCGCTGTCCCACCGCTACTCCAGTACTCTACGAAAAAAATTACGCTGGTGGCCGCGGAGCGGCGTGACAGTCTACGAAACTTGCGAATAGGGGGATGCATTGGGTAGGAGGTAAGAGAGCGACCACTCCCCCTCTTCAGCAAAAAAAAGGGGGGGGGGGTGACGCAAGGTCTGCCTTATGCATTGACTTAATGAAAAGGGGAGGCCGCTGCGAAGCTTTCTTCTTCTAAATGGAAGAATAAAATAAATAATCCCTAAATAGAAAACGTAGATGTGCCAAGGAGGCTTTAAAAATTTTTAAACCTCCTTGAGCTTATCTTGAAGACAATGATTTTTTTTCACACACCATGATTGGCTTCTGCAGATGTCTTTCAACGCAAGATCCCATGTTGCAGCTCAAGCATCACATCATAGACAATACAGGACGCTCCACTAAGGACATACCTGGTCTACAATTTTAAGAAGGCTTTTGATACTGTCACACATAACACCATTCAAAATCTGATCAACACTCTAAACTTGGGGCTTCGCACGTACAACTATAAGAGCACTTCTTACTGGAAGAACGGCCACAGCCACTGCGGGAGCACTCAGATCGTCATAAATAACCATGGAAAGCGTGGGCACTTCCCCCCCCCCAGGCTCTGTGATCTCTCCCTTGTTGTTTAACCTCGCCCTCATTGGCCTTTCGTCTAAACTACAAACCATCCAAGGGCTCAATCACATCATTTATGCCGAAGACATCACCCTCCGACCCTCTGGGTGTGTGATGGTAATGATGGTTTCATTGAACAAAGATTACACGAGGGGATTGACACAGTAGAACAGTATTTACAGGGAACTGGACTATCTTGCTCATCGGAGAAGTCTGAGCTGCTGTTATATCGCCCTACACTCAGAGGTCGACCACCCAGACAACTTCTCCAAGCGCAGACACACACCGATATAAAACTCACTACAAGCGACGGTCACTTAATACCAACTGTGGATAAAATCCGAGTGCAAAGTCTCATCATAGAAAGTAAGGGCACCAACGGAGAGACAGTTCGCAACATTAACGCCAGAGTGTCGAACATGATGCGCATCATTAGGCGCATTACCAATCATCACAAAGGCGTGAAGAGGCTAGCATCATACATCTTGATTGATATGTGGGGTTTAACGTCCCAAAACCACTATATGATTATGAGAGACGCCGTAGTGGAGGGCTCCGGAAATTTAGACCACCTGGGGTTCTTTAACGTGCACCCAAATCTGAGCACACGGGCCTACAACATTTCCGCCTCCATCGGAAATGCAGCCGCCGCAGCCGGGATTCGAACCCGCGCCATGCGGGTCAGCAGCCGAGTACCTTAGCCACTAGACCACCGCGGCGGGGCTAGCATCATACATCTGATTCAATCGTTCGTGTTAAGTCACGTCACCTGTACGGTCACGTACCACCGATGGTTGATTGCAGAAAAGTCAAAACTCAACAGGATAATCGGGAGAATTAGCGATTAGCGATAACTAAGCCAGGCCACCAGATTCTACATAATCTTGGAAATACCTTAACACATCAACACAGAGACAAGCACGACATACCACGCATTATTCGTGCTAAGTTCACAGTACCAGCCATACCAAGAAACATACCAAGAAACACAACTAGTCCAGACGTGGCAGTAAAGCCAGAACCTTGTCAAAGATTTTTGGGCGCAACGATGTGGCGGTCTTTGTCGACGCAGCACGCTACAAGAAACATCACCGCTTCGTGGCTGTTGTCGTAGACCACACACAAAAATGCAAAAGCAGCGCGTCAATAATCAAACGAAACGTAGAAACGGCGGAGGAAGTGGCTATTGCGATAGTCATTGGCCACACTAACGCCTCATATGTAATCAGCGAGTCGCAGATAGCATTCGAAACTACGCGAGCGGCAGAATCTCCGCCGAGACATTGCGGATCCTAATTAATACAGGCAAAATTCACGAGGTGGACAAATACGTGCACATCCTTGGTCACCTGCCCCCACACCACTAGGTAACCCGGAGGACAGCCCGAATGAACTGTCGCACAACGTGACTCGAGGTCTTGTGTTCCGAGTCGCGTCAGGCAAAGCGGCCACCCAAATAGACTTTTCTGCACCGGTGTGGAAATGGGAAGATCTGCTCTATAAATTTGGTAACATAACTCAATACTATCGACTGCAAAGGCGGGAGTAACCCCCGCCTTACGTCGTGCTGAATTGGGCCAAGTTCGTTCAATGGCGGCAACTACAAACATGCACATACACGAACCCCGTCATCATGCATCACATATGTCCCAACATTTATAGCTTCAATCTCTGCCAGTACTGTACCACCAGAGGCACTCTTAACCATATCCTATAGAAATGTTCAGCATTAATCAGAAATTCTCGGGTCGCGGCCTCCAGTTAAGACCTTCGGGCGCGTTGGCGGACAGTACTGCTCTGTTCGGGCCTGGACAAGCAACTCGGGCTGATCCAGTAGGCCAAGGGAGCTGCCCAGAGACACGGTCTCTTCGTCAGCTCCTAGGCAGGAGCTCAGCCCAGCAATCTACCGGGAATCAATAAAGTTTACCTCTCTCTCTCACCTCCTGAGCTGTGAACGCTTATGCGTACATTTTTCAAACCGCCGCAGCTCTATAGCGGTTACGGTGCTCAGTGTCCAACACAAACGTGACGGGATCACATCGCCACCACAGCGGCCGCATTTACATGGAGGCTCAAATGCTCGACACTCGTGCACCAAATTAAGGTGCACTTTGAAGAACACCAATTGGTTCAAATTTCCGGAATCCTGCATTATGAAATCTCTCATGAAACATAATGTGGTTTCGGTGCGTCAAAAATCGCCAGGTATTACGCTTACCTGTCTATATTCCGATCCCTGAGTAGCAGTGCACCTGGTAGAGGCAATCGAAGCTTCTTGCAGAAGGTGTGACTGCACCTGAAAATGGTTTATTCGCATTTCGCAACCACAATGGGATTTGTTCGAGCGTCAATTACCAGAATAACAGATAGCTGCGCTACATGGTAAGTATTTATTCTTAAAGACTCAGCATGCAAAGATGCTCACGAGAAAGATGTGAAGACACCACACACACTGAATATTGTTTGTGGGTTACATGGGGTTAGAGTAAAAGAACTTTGTTGTGCACCCATGAATGTGTCGCATCTTCTCTCTTAACGGTACACGGTTGCTGCTATAGGGCGGTCGTTGAAGTACTCGTCCAGGTGAATCATTGAGGGACGGCTTTATGCTCTCCCATAGTAGAGTATTAAGTACTCAAAATTGTTAACCACATTTTTCTAAACACATATGGCTGTTGATGGTGAATCTATCTTAGCGTTTTTCTAGAGTAGGTGACGAGCTAAGCAGCATGGTTCAGGACGTCCTTGAGCTGGTGGGTGCCCATCATGGCAAGCCAGCCACCGAAGGAGGCTTTAGCTTTCAACGTGGTCGTCCCTGAGGGGACTGGTCCCGAATACGTCATTGACGCGACGTCTTCAATTGTGGGATTCAATGAAGTTTACTGCGTGCAGCACTTTGGAGGCTGGAACTACCAAGTTACCGTCAACAATGAGGCCTCACTGGCCCAAATCGTGGACGTGTCGCACCTCATCATCCGAAGAGAGCGCGTCGCCAGTGTACCTCTAGAATCCCCAAGTGACCGTTCTGTTCCTGCCATGCTGCGTACCTAGTGCGAAGTCCTAGAACACGCGCTATACCCTCACGGGAAGCTGCTGCACATCAGCAGAGGACTTATGGGGTCGCGTCCGACCGTGACCACTGAAACGCGATACGTTCTTGTGGAAAGGAAGACCTTGTCACCGGTGCCTAACTACCTCAAAGTCACAGACCATCATGTTACTTCTGACTACAAAGGAATACAACAGGTGTGCTGCTGATGTGGTGACAGTGGGCACTTTTGTTTGAACTGCACAGCCCCCTTTCATGGACGGTCCGGCGTCTGTGGTAATGATGCGATGTTCGCTGCTGTGCTGCCGCTGCAGCGAACCACATGTAACCGTCGCCTGCACCATCCGAGAGTAGTACTCTGAGGTGGCATCCAAGGACTTCTCACCAATTCAGCCAAGAACTTTGTCCAAGAACAAGGACGAGGGTTCGTCATTACAAGCCCCGGTCAACGGCCAAAAAGACCAAGAGGCGGGAATCACAACGCTGCACCAGACGGCTACTGTGTCCTCGGCCAGCCCGGACCTGGCAGTTCTTCCAAATTTGATAGATTCGTCCAGTGCCCCACGTCCAGTGATCATGGCCGCAGAACAGGCTGAGCCTTCACCAGACAATGCGCCTCTTGGGGAATTAGCCGCAGGAGGATATTCTGCATCTGCCGCTCATCCTACAGCTGCAGCATCAAGCTGAAGTCAACACGTCATCAAGGAGACTCCATCCCAAGGCGACGAGGTCTGCATCATCGAGGAGTCGAGCAGCACTGCGAGTGAGAAGCCCCTACAGATCGATGAAGACGCCAGCCCCAGCGACGTCAGCCAGGAAAGTTTAGATTTCTTTGTTCCATCTTCACTCAAGAGCCCTGGCATCAAATGCCAGAGAGTATCTACCAGTGATTCGGAAGCCCCCTGCAGCGACAGAAGTCCCCTGTGGACTTCATCGCGGCCCCCGAAGCCCCGTGCCTCCGGTGGGTCGCCTGGCCGTAAAAATGACTGAGCTGCTCGCGGGGCACCTGCTCCCGCGTCTGCTAAAATTACGTCTGATTTTCTGTATATTCATATTGAATTTTACTTCTCGCCATGGCTCTAACTTTAAAAGTTCCAACCCCTACTTTCAGGGTTTCCGAAACTCACAAAAACAAGTTGAAGTATTGCATTTTGCGTGTTCAGTGTCGTGTGACTTACTGTTCGTACAAGAAACTAATTTTCTAAAGCTCTCTGATGTACTCGCTTTCAAACGCACGTTCAGTGTCTATTGCTTCTGTTCGTGCGCCAGCACACGTTCAACTGGCGTCGGAGTTATTATATTAAACCAACGTCCTTTGCGTGACCATCATGTTTCTTTCAATGCCTTTGGTCAAGAGCCGGCGTTCGACTGCACCTTCTTTGTGTTGCGTATAATATATGTTGTTGTGTATGCCCCAGCGGCGTCTGTGAAGTCTAGCACTTTTTTCCGCTCTCTTGAAGCATTCCTTTTAAATTCACGGCATATGGTACTCTTAGGGGACTTTATTTGCGTCTTAGACTCGCACGCAGACGTTCGAGGTCCGGGTCGCGGCCAGCCAAACTGGAATGCCAGAGAACTTGAGCGTCTAATGCAGCAATTGGAATTGACTGACATACATGAAAATTTACGTGGTAGCAATTATGCTTACTCTTGGCAGCAAACAGCGTTGAGACGCGGGATTGATCGCGTATACACAACCCCCGGTCTTACTGCCTATGTTCATGACACTGGAGTTAAGTCATTGCCACCGACACCAGTGTACATTAATGACCACCGTCCCGTTATGCTTTCTCTCCGCCTGCCAGCGTAGACGCCGACGATTCACAGACCGTGGCATCTCGATTGCCACGTCCTCCAGGACTCACGGTCTACGGAAAAACTGTCCAGAGCGTTACGCGCATCGCTCATTGGGGCGGATATAGCTGATTAGGATCGCCTCAAAAAACAGTGTCGTCACCATTGCAGTGCGTCAGGCAGGGGACTTCGTGCACGTGCCTCATAAGATGCTTCATTGTTAATCAAAAAAAAAAAAATACGCATTGCCTACCGCGATCCCAGCCTTTCCTTCGTTTTGCGCGCATGGCAAGAGGAGCTCGTGGAACGATATCAACGTACTTTGCGCGCTTCTTCACTCTCCGCTGCAGCTTGGCGCTGTAGACGTGCACTGTGTGCGCACCCTGAGGTGTGAGGTATACACGCAGAGCTCTGCTTCGTCCACCAGGCTCGCCTGCCCACTCGCTAAACCCTACCACATTAGCTATTGTGGGTACACGTGAATTTGAGGCGTTCGCTTAACACTTTCAGACAATGGCTCAGCCTGTTGCTGGTGTCAGTTACCCAGGATCCATTTCTTCGCATCCTCTGTTGAAAGACTTACCACATGATTCGAACATGTCATATGACATCCTACTAGCACTACTTTCCGACGACGAAATAAAGGGTGCATTGGATGCAATGAAGAAGGGTTGGGCCCCCGAGCCTGACGGACTCCATGCAGAGTTTTATGTACATGTTCTGGCCTATTATTTGTTCATTTATGTCACGGGTCATTCGCAAGTGTTTCCGAGATATTACCCTTCCAATCTCTTTCCACAGAGGCCGTATAACATTAGTCCCAAAGAAAGACCAAATGTCCACGCGACCAGAAGATTGGCGCCCTATTACCCTATTTAATGTAGATTACGAGCTCTTAACCAACATTCTGGTGCGCCGAATCAGGCCATCTTTTGCACCATTAATCCCTCCCCACCAAGTATGTTCCGTTCGGGGCTGAGAAATACACACTCATACGCGGTTAACGCGAGACATCATTCAGTGCACCACTAGCCAATGTGCACAAGGACTGTTCGTTTTCTCAGATCAGGAAAAGGCTTTTGATTTCATAAAACATGGCTACCTACTAAATGTTTTACATGAATTCAGATTCCCGGATAAGTTCATTGACGTCAAGGGTGTTTCCTCTCTCCAGTTCTGTTCATCCTGGCATTAGAGCCATTCTTAAGGGCCATTGAACGTGACCCACAGATTCGAGGCTTACACGTAACACTCAAGTAAATATCACTGCTTATGCAGATGGTATTACTCAATATGTTCATAATGACTGTCGCTGCAGCATGCGCTTGATACTTTCCATCATTTCGGCATTATCTCCGGTGGAAGGTTAAACTTTTCTTAAAGACAGTATTTTTTCATTGGCCATACCAGTGGTCGTATGAGCATCACGTCGCCTTTACAGTGATCTCCTAACATTGCAATGCTTGCAGTTACTTTCACTGCATTTGGTGTTCAGGATAGCATCTGGTCATCCATTGTACAAACTCTTCAAATTGATATTAAAGCAGCCAGGCACTTTGAACTTCCCCTCTTGGAACGCCGATACTTAACTCAAACGGGGTACCTAGAAAAATTTTGGTACCTTTGCCATTCTGTTAAAGCACACCACCGCTCCACGTCTGCAGGAACGTACAAAGCTGCATCAGCTAATGTTTTTTTTTGGTCTGGTGGCACAGAATTGTTATCTTTTCCAGATTTAGCTCAACCGCGAGATCTAGGCGGTTTTGCATTCTCCGACGTTTCTGTCACGGCTTCTACATTGTGCCTTCGCACTCTATTGCGAATACTAAGCAATGATGGCAGGCCCGCTTAGACACTGGCTCGCTACCATCTGGGGCCATCACTACTTGTCTTCTTGCCGGCTAGCAAAATTAAGCAAGGTCCCCAATAATTCGAATCAATGTCTTTCTATCGAGCCCTTCTGGCATTTCACTGACGTTTGGAGGCTACGTGCCCAGAGATAGAGTTGACCGAATATAAAGTGGTGGACCCAATGGCCACCCTGCTACAGCCCTTAATGCCCCAGCATCGCCAATCTATAATGAACCGCCCTTGGAAACCGATAACTGCAGTAGTGTTGCCAGGGCATCTGTGGGGCTTTGTCTGGTGGTTGGGTTGGGGATTGCTGCCTACGTGAGATTGGTTGCAGTGATGGCAGGTGGTTCGCACTTCCACTTGCCCCAACTGCGTGATAGTTGAGCCCAATCGGAATGCGACGATTTAAATAGTGGGGTGTGACGTACAACAGTTATCTAAAAACTATTGAATGACTTCAAAAGTGTACACTGAAAATCATAAGCCAAGGTAAATCAGTATGTAATATTTTCCAATCACAACGCATTCTCTCGGTTCCGATGTTGTACAACTACAAAATTGCTGTTTCAGTAAATAACATAATTAATAGAGATTCACCTTTGCCTGCTGATCTTTTTTTCAATTTTTTAAACGCAATACGCGACATGCTTCGAATGGTAATTTCAATCTGCCCAAATGTTTTGATGTTTCCGGAGAAAGACTGATACAATTTAATGGAACGAAAATATGGGACACGGTCCCCCTAAAGATTAAAACGGCACGTAATTTCCGCATGCCATGTAAATCATTTTTTTTTCCGTGGAGTCAAGACGTGTAAGCATGTGTTTGATTGATTCAATTTTCATTGTATTTTTTAATATGTGCCTATGTATAGAAAGCTAGCTGCAAGCTAATAAGTATGCTCTGCAGGAAGAAATGCATTACTGTGTTATCTGTATTTATATGATTGCTTTTGTTCGTTACCTCAAAGCTGATCTGTACACTTTTTTATGTTGCACATTGTATTGGACCATCCACTAGCCACTGTAGGCTATCGGTGCAAATAATCTGTAATTGCACATTCATGAAAATAAAACTTCATTGTATAATTGATTCCTCAAATGTGTGGTCTTCTCCCTTTCTTTTAACGTGTGGTCTGTGCTGGTTTTCGGGGACAGAGTGTGCGAACATTCGTGTTGAACGGCCGATTCCCGCGCGGACGCTTCTCGGCTCTTTTAATAGTTGCGGGGCTGTTCAGCCTTCGGCGAAACCGATGCGAGGCCGTAGCTGCGAATCGCCGCCGGCGTGATTTGTGGCCAATACTGCGGGGAATGAGAAGAGAGATCCTCGCGTTCTTCTCTGAGGAGCTTTTCTTCCTCGGGGCGCACGAGTTTCGGCGGCGTTGGTCGTGCCCTTTCGTCAAGGTTGAACACGAAAGGGTACAACTCATTTATCGACCGACGTGGTGCTAGGCAGCGCCCGGTGAGCCGTCATTCATATTCGAATCGCGTTTCATTGCATCTATTGTATCGTTATACCATTGTATTTTGATATCACATTGAGTTGTTGTGTACTTGTATGCGAACATTGTCATGTATATTAGAACAATGATGTCTTCACTGCAACGTAGTGATGTTTGTTGTGGTACATAGGTGTGTGTGTGCCATTATTACTGAAATGTTATGAAGCCTCTGTCTTCTGTACATAGTGTGAATAATATTTTTTTCTTAACAGAGTACGAAGTACTGTAAATTGTTAAGAACTTTTTCGAAACACACGTTGCGGCCTCATCAAGTATGAGGCCGAAGGGACGGATTTCATATCTTCTATGGTGGAGTGCCGAGTCATTATCCATTAATCATTAACCACTTTTCCAAGTGGCTTTATTAAGGTCAGAACTGGTTATGGCTTTCAAATAAGAACGATCGTGTGGTGCTCTAAAGCGTGCACAGTTTCTGAACACATAATCGACGCCTTGATGCGTGTGTTTTTGCTTGTATTAATGAAACGCTGCTGTGGGACGCGACGAGTGATAAATTTTGCGAGCGGAACTCGTTCCGTAGCTAGTGGTGACTACTTACAAAAGAAATTCTGTGCGCACTTGGTACGCTGGTTAACATGCCACACAACTTCTGAAGCCCGAAATCTGTTCACAGGATATGAATTGTGGCTGGAGGTATTCCACGCATTCCAATTAAACACCATGTTTTTCTCTGTTAACATCTGTCGTTTGTTCTGGTTAATTCAAACTAGTTATGAGATTTTTTCTTCTCGAAATCGTCAAGCAAAAGAATGCAAAAGTTGTTAAATGCAGACATTTTAAAATAAAAAAAAAAGATCACCTCAATCGAGATCAAAGCGAGACGACACAGGGGGAAGCTGTGTTTTATGAGTGCTATTGTGCATGCGCGAGCGTTGGATAATGCATCCAGTCATCTGGCAATGTTTTTTCATGTTGGTAAAAGTACGCATGCCATTTTTCTTTTTCAAGCACATCCAATTTAGAACTTTCTGTTTTTGAATATCAAAAAAATGTTATAAACTAAAATCGATATAAGATCAATGATTCCGAATCAAGCTAAGTTGTATTTTGGATACATGAGATGTGGGAGAAAAAGTTTGCTAATGACAAAAGCCGATTAAGTTTTACAGTTATTACGAAAATCAATAGCGCAGGTGGTTTCCTTGTGAGCAGCTGTAAACGTCGTGACATCTGGAGGAGCAGACCTTAACTCTGCGCTTGTTTTGCGTTTACTCCGAGATCTGCTTCGGCTTCGTCAGGGTTGGCGAAACACAGGGTTAAACAAAGGAATACACAGGGGCGCACAAACGCTGACGCGCCACCACTAGAAGCTAATGTGAACCAGTGAGATCGCCTGTATTTTTTTTATCTTGCAATTAACTGTAGTAATGCCTGAAAGACTAGTCAATTCCTCTTACCTGCAATTAAATCAGGTTCTCTCTTTCTCTTTTGTCGCTTTGAAATAGCCATTTATACTTGAGTATGAACTTTCGCGAAGTGCGTTACGAGCTGCATTTAATATTGCGAAAGCTTGTAACCTGTATTGCTTAAAAAACAAACAAGCGTACCAGTCTACGAGATAAGCTCAACCTAATGAGTTCAACAAGTTAAGCCCATAAATCACAGGGGACATTTTTCGTTATTTTTAACTATCATGTCTTTATGAGATAAATTGGATTCAATTTATGCAGACACAAAAACGCCATCGGTGTTGGCAAAGCTCAAACCCGCCACATTCAGATTACGAAATAATGTCAGCCATGGTTTTCTTAGCTCAATTGTCAATTGAATTCGTTAAGTTGATTGATTGATTAATATGTTGTATTTATCGTGCGAAAACCACCATCGATATAAGATCAATGATTCCGAATCAAGCTAAGTTCTATTTTGGATACATGAGATGTGGGAGAATGTGTTATTGATATACGTCATATCATAGGCGTCTATGATATAATTATCATAGACGCCTTGTGAAGGGCTTCGAAAATTTCGACCACCTTGGGTTTTTTAATGTACACCCAAATCAGAGCACATGGGCCTACAGCATTTTTGCCTCCATTGAGAATGCAGCCGCCACAGCCGGGATTTGATCCCACAACCTGTGGGTCAGAATTCATAAGGTTGGGCTGCGAAGAAGTACCTGAAATAATTCTTTTTTTTTCGTTCAGCCTACGTAAGGCCCGTGCTGGACGTCCACCTCTGAAGCAGCAAAGAATCACGAAAACAAACTTTTTTTCTACCAGAGCTTTAATGAACCATGGCATCCTCACGTGGTGAAATTTATTGGCGGGATAGGTGGAGAGATCGAGCCCTGCACAGTGAACAGCACCCCGGTAGTACAATCCACAATGTAGTTCAGGAGCAGAGGCGGTCACACACAAAAAAAAAACAGAAAAGACGAACCAGAAACAGAACAAAACTCCAAGGTGAATCTTTGGTTTCAGCAGGTAGGCTGGCGAGAACGCAGTCGGTAAGGCACAACAACCAAAAAAGTTCGGCGCACATCTCACAACACGGATTCCTTCAGTGTCTCAATCAGGAGGGATCTTCGGCTGGCAGCTTCGTGCGTTCCAAGTTAGGGTCTTAGTTTATTCGCGTCGTGAACTGCGAGAGCTCACGGACGAAACCAGGCCCTGTCACGTGAGTTGCCAGAGACGATGCCAATTTTGGCTAACCTGCTTCGCACTGAATTTGGAGACACAGGCGTGGCCGTAGTACAGGTATCCCCTGCCCTCTGCATTCAACGATGTAGTCATGGGACCATGTACAAGCCGGCAGAGATGGCGTGCACAAAGTGCAAGCACGAAAGATAGATAGGTGCTGCCAGCATCGCGAGAAACTGTTTGCAGCTCATCGCAAGTGTGAGCCCATACTGACAATTCCAGAGTCTAGAATTTGGGGCACCCTTCACGTGCATCAACACTGACAGTCTCTTTTTGCGTGAGTCGCAGTACCTTAGTATCACACGTAATAACGCATGAAGTATTCCATCAACTCTGTTCGCACAAAAGCTTAAGTACGATGCTTGAACTGTGCATAGTTCTGTCATAAAGGTTTATAGGATCCAAATTTATAGACGAGAGCACTGAGGACTGTGTAAATCTTGAATTGTGCAAGGCATCCTATGTACACCTCTTTTTCTGCAATGGTACATCGGGGACAGATGTAAAAAGACCACACGTTGTACCACAGTCATACTAAGATAACCTTTAAATGCACCTTCCTTCTCGCAGCAACGCAATTGCAAGATCGGTTTAGGTTATCCTCTAATTCCCAGCACTTCTTGTCCCTAAACGGACTTGACGAACACGCTGTAACCAGTTGTTCAACGCTCGGAAAAAGCAGAGAGAGTTCACTATGACTTGTGGACACCACGCGGCACCTCGCTTTAGGAAACACTCACGTCATCGGCGTTGGCGGCTACGCCACGCGCGATACTGCAGCGTATAGTCAGCGGTGGCGAATTTTGCTTCCAGGTGTATCCATCCCTGTCACAATTCTCGAATGTCCGTCGTCACGTCACACCACAACGTTTACAGTCCTTCGTCACTTTCGACAGCGAGAAGCCAGGATAAGTACCACCGTGTCGTCTGCGCATGGCTTCGACACACAACAATGCAGCGAAGAGTATTAACAGAATACGTCACAGAGCAGTGCATGAAGTCTCCAACTGTACAAGCGAACGAGGTTTATAGATTACACAAGCTTGCCGTTGATGTCGCAAGTGTAGCACGGTCGTACTTCAAACAGAAATTCGAATTCCTTCTCACTTTCGCCTCCATTTTCTCCAACCATAGTTCAGGGAAGCGTAAAACATATTACTCTTGGGGGGGGGGGGTACCTTCCTCCCTTCCTCTTCTCTCTCTGTTTAAGCCATTTTTTGGCAAAAAGAAATGCAAATAACTGCCACATACACCTTCTCTGGGATATCAATCTTCATTCAGGTGGCACGCGTGAAACTGCGATGACATTCCTTGCGGTGCTCATAAAGGTGAGCAGGTGTTCTCACTTCTTTCCAACTTCTCATACTAAGGGCAGTAGAGTAGTTGCGACGTTCGTGGCGTACGAGATGAGTTTACCTGATATAAAGGACTGCTGCCATTCGCCTTGTGGTAACACGTGTGTAATTACCACACGGTAATTGTATGGTTTACGGGTATAAATTAGCAGCAGCAAGCACAGGACCGAGTTAACTGGCGGAACATGAGAGAGGTCTTTGTCCTGCAGTGGACGTAGTCAGGCTGATGATGATGATTTTATGGTGCTATCGTACAGTCAGTTCAAACAATCGTAAATGGTTATAAAAGAGGTGACGTTATTGACTGCTCACATGTCCATGCAAGCGCTATAGACGGCACGCGCCCCCGTTCGAAAAGCACACTACACAACAAAACTATGCAGAGGGGCTGCGTTTCACGTGATGCACAGGATCAAGGCGATGATCCTCGAATGGCGTGTGCATGAAGTTATGACGTGCGCACACATTTGGAGCTGATTGCTGAATCTCTGAAGTGCTGAAGCCTTGCATTTCAGGTTTTGTTGCACATCGTCTCAGGAGTACATCTAGGAATTGCCGACAGCCAAACCTCACTATCAGTCATTTGGCCATGTAGATGAGGGTCGTAACAGCACTTTCGCGCACCGCTTCTCACTGTAACAAACTTTCACCCAATACTTTCGTACGCCAGAGTGACAAGTGCAGCTACAAATCCACGGCAAAGGTCTGTACAGTGATTTTATCGAACAGACACAGTGCAACACTGTTAAGGTGGTATCCATTTTTTGGTGTCAATGTTGCACTGCGGGTACACGTCCCATGAAACAATGGCAGAGCAAGGCAAAGCTTCCAGCGGTGTTATTGAAGTGTGCCCGCACTAGCCCAGTTCATCACCACATACTCAGCGAAGACTCGAGTCTTCTCCAACGCTTTATCTATGAGCCGCAGACGATGGCCCACCATCCAGCTGTGTAGAATCCACTGCCGATATGTTTTACAGGCCCGCAGGAACACCGGCACATTATAGATTCCACGTTGTTGTAAGTGCCATAAGTGCTTCTCAGGGACTCATTTAATTGCGCACCGATCAGAGGATACCGATCGTACACGTCACCAACGGCACACGTTCTTGGTCACACACCGACGATTACACATTTCTCATGCTCAAAGGCACACTGTCTGCAGAGCACATCTGCCACACTTTCTTCACGACGCTATCGGGGGGACAGGAAGTGTCCAGCCAGAGCCTGCGCCGTCCCGTATGCGCATGCACCGGAAGAAGCGTCCATCATCTGCGTCCTACTATCCGCACCGAACAGACCCTGGTCCTGGGCCGTGGTCTGCACGACGTGCGTGAAGACTGGGCAGTTCTGGACGCCCAATACGCCACGTGTGGAGCAGTAGCCGTCCGCGTCGACGAAGCCGGCTGGAGCAGACCGCCGGAAGTCGGCGGCAGCTGCGGCTGCCGCCGCAGTGCCATAGTTGTGGTTGCGGTACAAGTGGTGGTGGTCCACGACTCCCGCGTTGGTCGACATAGCACCTGAGTTGGCTGGGTGTGAGCGGTCGACGGCGGCGGCAGCCATGGAACCAGCCGAGCCGTCTAGCGGGTGTTCTTCGCGGCCGAAGCAGGAGCCCATACGGAACCGGTCTTGGCCGAACTGGTCGGCAAACCTGCACGAAGGGTAAGGTTGCAATTCATTGTGAAATCACTGAGAGAATGGGCAAACAGATGACAACCACTGTTGTAAAAGCAATTTCAGTTGCTCAGGCATCGCACTGACTGTTAAGAAACGCGCGTAGTAAGTGCAACGAAATTTTCACTAAGTTTGCAATCACTGTAAGCAACAGCGGTAAAACCAGGTGTGATGTTTAGGACGGTTCGAGCACTTCCACTACTGTGCACATGCCCACGTCTCGCCCGGCAGAACGTCTCACTCGTCCGAGCTCGGAATCGCACGCCTTGGCCCGAACACTGCGAGCGCGCCTCGTGCTAACCGTGCCACTACGCTCTTCTTTGTCCCTCAGTGCTGCGTGGTCCACGTCGACGTTTTTGAGATATTTACACGTGACACCAGGGCAGGGTTTTAGCCAGAATCTTTCTTTTTTTGATAGATGGGGTCGAAGATTTTCAGGAAGCGGCTGAACCCCTACACCATCCTCTCTCCCTCCTCCTTTCTCGTTTACGCCAGCGGGTAAAATTGTACGCAATCGCTTGCGTTTTTAAACGATTGACATTCAGCGCAGTCACGAGAAAACGAAGAGAACAGGTGCTTGTTATCACCTGTTATAGATGGTACTATCACACGACGCGTTTAACTGCACAATGAGCTGTGACGTAGCGCATCGCTTCTAATAGGTGACCGGTAAAATGGGAAATCGCAGGGAACTGTGGAATACGACGGCTTCCAGTTCGACGCACTACGCGGGTCAGCAGCGGCACGTGCGCATTTCTGCAGCACTCCGTTGAAAAAATGCACCTGGCCATGCAATGTCAGTGCTTTAGAAGTTTTTTTTTTGCCAACCGTGACTGTGACGATGACAAGCTCCAAAAGCCATGAACGGTCCGGAAACTTTTTTGACGCACTAAAACGATCTGCAATGCTTTTTTGCTGCTCGGGGGTATTGTCAGTTTGGCTAGCAGATCAGTCGATACATAAAACAGTTTTCTTTTTATGATATGGTACTGCAGATAAAAAGTCACCATTTTAAAGATCTCAGGGGATGGAAATGACTGTAGCAGTGTGCTAAGAGTTCATTTCGGGATCGCTGCTTCGGCGGGCATCGTCAATCGATCGGCATGAAGCGCAACACTTATTGAACGCGTTGAGATATTTTTTTCTAGCCTTCAGCGCGCTATAACATGCATTTCTTAGGCGAAGCCAGATGCTTATTTGAACGCTGATCTTGATCAAGCTGCGCGGCACGGCGGCACATAAACAATGCAGTCATACATAAACGGCGCCGAATAATCAAAACCCTGCGCACTTCTTTCTTTGGGTGCCATCCTGGCGCACAGTTTGACCAAGATAATAGCAAATGGACTCGTCCAGCACTTCCTGTAAACTCATTCTTGACTGAAGCTTTCGCGTTTTTAGTCATGTATATGGGTGCAATGGCCGGCGCTAATCTCGTATGGCAGGTGGATTTCGCCCACTCGTTTCCATAATATCTTTGCTATAGGCACGCCTGTGCGACAATTTGTTTCTCAATATATTATACGCAGAAAAGTCATGCGTAAGCTTTTTTCAGTGTGGAATACGCACGTACCTGTGATAAAATGATTTTCGCTTACTCTGGCTACAAAGTTTCGTACTCAAAGGCTACCTGTCGCGGTGGCTCTCTGCACAGTCGCGGCCCACCTCGTTTTTGTCTTAATTACATGAGAATTGATATCTGCGTTTGCCTTCCACGCTCGAGTTGGGGCAATTAACGGCTGAACAACCGACCATGGTTTATCAGGACAAAGATAAACGGGTGACCAAACCCTCGAATCCCGAATAATCTGACGCTTGTGGCGAAGCGGTTTGCTGTTGTCTACTCTTCTCGAACTGGAAGCCGGTAGCAGACGGTGTATCCCACAATCCCTCGCTCTTTTGCTGGCCCCCTGTTCTCCCAGGGTCTCTCTTGCATCCGCTTAGAATGACTAAAAGCTATCCTTTCCCTCTCAGTCAAAGCTGTTCATCAATATCCCCCCCCCCCCCCCGTTATTGAAAGCTGTCGACACTAGCAAGGTGTTGCCCTGCATCCCAGGTAAGAGGCATTGCAATATCTGTGCGCCTGACGTCCTTCCGGAATCTGCCCCCCTGTGAGCAAGCAGCGATGTCATGTGATGACGCCATCATCAGACGTCAGTGACGCTAGAATAACGTAAAATTTTTCGGTGCTTTGGGATGTCACGTTGTTGTCACATGGTGAAATCATCACATCATGATGTTTTTTTGCTTCACTCGTGTTGACGCGGACGCTGACCTCGCAAAGTATCTTCAGGTCTCGTCAAACATCGAACACGCAGACGGTCGATTTTCGTGTTTGGTGACATATATGAGGCGTGCACCTTAATAGAATAAAATACAGGAAGTGAAGAAAAATTTGTACGTTAACAGAAAGACAGGCATGTCTGACCTGTGTGCGTTCCAGGGTCCGGGACATGGTCCGTACTGCCCTCCACCGGCTGGGTTGAGCCCTAGGTGTACGTATGAGTCGACCGTTGTCATAGCAACGGCGTGTGCGGATGCTTGTGCGGCCGTGCCCGTGGGATCTACTCCACCACCGTATTTGCACGTGGCCAGAGACCGACTGGTTGCGCCACCTTCATGGCCTGAAAATATTTTTTGTGAGTGCGAGATGGAAGGAAAACAGTTAGGTGGATTGTTCAAATTCAACAATGCTATATTAAATACACTGTCTGTACAATGAACGTCACAGGAAAGTGAATCCACTTGCCACTATAGCAGTGTGTCCGACTGAAATCTGGTTTGCACGCCAGCAGATTTATTATTGTGGATCTCTCTTTAGTTTACTTAGCTGTATGCAAGCCTGTGGTGATGTAACACACCCACGCACACATACAAAAAAGAAGAAAACAATGTCCGGAATTCAGTACTTCAAATATTTTAAGCTTAAAAATTTGATCGGAGTATCGTGGCGCAAAATTGCAAATGATGCCGATGTCTTTTTTTTTACGTTGTGCGAAAGTAGCTGAGACACCTCTGCTGTCTTCCCTAGCCGTTGGAGGGCTACAAAATTTGGGGCGGAAGAGTAGTTACTCGTGTTTACAACAGAATCCAAGTAACAGCATTCAACCACTAAAAGAGTCGCTTGCTACGTAATTCATTTGCATACCCTTAAAATGCCCGACTGCGAAAATTCTTCTCAGAGGTAAGTTCACTACGGCAGAGGTGTGATTCACCTAGACTGTAGGATGCTTTATTTATAGCTTATGCCAACAGGTGATAGTGCTTGGTAGGTTAGCTAATTACATATTGTATGCTAACAAGCTTTCGTTGGATATTGTGCTGTGTACAGTATGCGATACATACGCATTACATACTGTATACGTAAATCATTCATTTTTAGTAACAACAAAGACAACTTGGTTGGTGGATCTGCTTAATGTTATGACAGTGACAATAGGAGTGCTCAGGGTTGGCCTTCATTAGGAGTGAAAGCTCATCGCGGTACCCCCCTCCCACCCCTATCAAGTGAAATGTGTGGAACGAACTTCACGCCCCCCCCCCCCCGCCCCCTTCTTCTTCAGGTGATTAGGGGGGGTGCCTTTTCCCGCCTCACTGAGCACGCCTGTCGTGATGAAAGTGCAAACGAGTTATACCTCATCGCCCTCCATGCTTGAAATTTTACGGGAGATGAACAACAGTGTGTGCATTCGTGAAATCGCCACTATAAGTTGGTTAGAAGTAGATCTATTGGCGATACAATCTCAGCAGGGCTACGTAAATGTTTGATAACATCCGCATATGATGTGTTCTTGTTAGAGGTACAACTTCCTTCAATACAACTTCTATCACACTTATTCCCAAACTGCACGAAAGCAGCACGTTTTTAAAACAAAGAACTTTGTACCACGATCACCGACAGCGCATATACATGACCGACCAAGGAATTTTTTTAATGGGAATGCATTTGTCGGAGCTAACACGGGAAAGATCCAGCCCTGACAGCGTTCAGTTTTTGAACTAATTTTTTTATTATCGCGTTGCACCCGCCGCGCGGCCCAAATGCCAACTTCTTCTTCCTTGACGAGCGGTGCATTGAGACGCTACAGGGCTCCCCCCCGTAGAGCGAGAGCCGTAGGAATCACCAGAGGAGTCGCCCAGTGGACATGCTTGGATGTTGGCATTTGGACTTTAGATTGAAACCCCGTGGCCGCGAGAGCGGCGATATACGCAGGTTTCAGTCGATCAGCAGCCACGACGTCTTCACGGCCATTGATGTCCAGCGTGAACGTCTTAGGTGTACGATGGAGTACGCGGAATGGGCCATCATAGGCTGGTGTTAGTGGTGGCCGTATTTGGTCACACCGAACGAAGACGTGACTGCAGTCATGCAGATCCTGGCTGACGAAGACAGACTGGGGGTGTCGGTCGGCAGGAATCACAGGAGCAAGGTCCCGAAACGTGGTGCGCAGCTCTCGAATGTACGTGGAGGCATCGTGAGTGGAAGGTGGCGATGATGGCTCGAAGAATTCTCCTGGAAGACGGAGGGAAACGCCATAGATTAGTTGGGCTGATGAGCAGCCGAGATCCACTTTCAATGCTGATCGGATGCCCAGAAGTACGAAGGGGAGGTGGTCGAGCCAACGTTCCCTTGGCTGGTGAGCAGTGAGGGCAGCTTTCAGTTGTCGATGAAGCCGTTCGACCATGCCATTGGCGGAAGGATGGTAGGCAGTAGTGTGGATGTGTCGAATGCCCAGGATATTGGCAAGTGCGGTGAAAAGGGCCGATTGAAACTGACGGCCGCGGTGAGTGGTGACGACAGAAGGGCATCCAAAGCGCGACACCCAGCCGTTTGTGAAAGCCTTGGCAACTGTTGGCGCTGTAATGTCGGAAATGGGAAAAGCTTCCGGCCATCTGGTGAAGCGATACACACATGTCAGCAGGTAACAGGCTCCTTGCGATGACGGAAGAGGACCGACGATGTCGAGATGGACGTGCGAAAACCTTGCGTCTGGAGGCCGAAACGGGGATGTTGCCGTGACAGTGTGACGGTGAACTTTAACGCGCTGGCACTCAAGGCAGGTTCGCGCCCAGCGTCGGACATCAGCATTGATGCTTGGCCAAAGGAAACGAGATTTGACTAGCTTCTGAGTCGCACGAATACCAGGATGGCTCATGTTGTGCAATTGATCAAAAATTGCACGACGAAAAGCTGAAGGCACGAAGGACCGAGGGACACCAGTAGACGTTTCGCACGTTATTAATGAAGTAGAAAATGGAAGCGGGCACTCCGTGAACGATAGAGACGTGGATGAAGAGCGAAGACGATGCAGCTCAGGATCGTTGCTTTGGGCAGCTGCTAGCTCTTCCATGTCTAGTGGTGGCTGGGTCGACAAGGCATCGATGCGGGATAGTGCATCAGCAGCAGCATTTTTCGCCCTATGTACGTGTCTGAGATCCACAGTGAACTCGGAAATAAAGCATAGTTGACGGATCTCCCGAGCAGTATAATTGCTGTGATTGCGATGGAAGGCAAACGTCAGGGGCTTGTGGTCTGTAACCACGTAAAAGTCCCGGCCCTCCAATAAATGGCGAAAATGTTTGATGGCGAGGTATACCGCGAGGAGTTCTCGGGCAAATGTACTGTATTTTGTCTCTGGTGGCTTCAGTTTTTGCGAGAAAAACCCAAGGGGCTGCCAACCGGATACGTGCTGCTCGAGAACAGCGCCAACTGCCACGCTTGATGCATCGGTGATGAGACGAATTGGGGCATCAGGGACGGGATGTATGAGCATGGTAGCGTCTGCCAGAGCCTTCTTGGCAGTGTCGAAGGCAGATGAAGCGTCCTTGGGCCACTCCAGTGGCGCAGCCGGGTCTTTCTTTTTAGCCAATCGGTCGGTCAAGGGCTTTAGGAATGTGGTGCACTTTGGAAGAAAGCGGCGATGGAAGTTTAATAGGCCCAGAAATTCTCGGAATCTCTTCAGTGAAGTCGGGGGTGGAAAGTCTTGAATAGCCTTCACTTTGCTGGCGAGTGGTTGGATACCCTTTGGAGTGACAAGGTGGCCTAGGAACTCTATTGTAGCGACGCCGAAGAGGCACTTATTGGGATTAATTACGAAGCCGTAATCATCCAGGCGGTGGAACAGGGTGCGCAAGTGGGCTTCATGCTCAGGGCCGGATGAGCTTGCTACAAGGAGGTCATCAAGGTAGGCAAATACGAAATCGAGACCTCGCGTGACCTCGTTGATAGTGCGCTGAAAGGTCTGTGCAGAGTTGCGCAATCCAAAAGGCATCCTCACATATTCAAACAGACCGAATGGGGTGGTGATGGCCGTCTTCGGAATGTCGGCGGGTTCTACAGGAATCTGATGGTAAGCCTTCATTAAGTCAATCTTAGAGAAGATTGTGCACCCAGCCAAATTTGATGTGAAATCCTGTACGTGAGGAAGTGGATAGCGGTCTGGTAAGGTGTGGGCATTGAGAGCGCGGTAATCCCCACATGGTCTCCAATAAAAGCTTGCGAGGCGTCAGCGAGGATGAAAATCAAGCGGAACGTACGGCGTAGTCCAAGGTCAAGTGTAAGAGAGCGTTGGCCGTATGTGCGAATGGCGGAATTGTTGATCGCTTGGAGTGGGCAGGTCTGTTCGTTGCGACGGCGATCTGCACACGAGGTCGGGATGACGCTAACCTGAGCTCCTGTGTCGACTAGGAAGCAAGCGCCAGTGATCTTATGAGAAACATAGAAAAGGCGGCATGACTTTCGACCAGTACCACTTGCCGCCGTCAGTGGCCGGTCGTCGCATTTCCCGACCAGGAGCATGGGCGAGTGCATTTGCGAGCAGAGGCACCGAATCGGCGGTGGTACCAGCACACGGTTGAAGATGAAACGTCCCGCGGCGCGTCGGGTGGCTGAAGTTCCGAAGTACGTGGGGGCGTCGAGGAGCGACTGTGTATCTGGAACCTAGATGACGGTCGACGATGCGCAGGTACAAAGTCATCGAGGCGCCTGACAAGGGCGTCCAATCGGTTCTCGATGCTCGCGAGCGCCGGGTCTGCAGCGGTGGCCGGTGGCGGTGTGGTAACGGCGTTGAGGCTATGTGCCCGCGAGTAGTCCGCCACTCGATCAGCCATTTCAGCGAGCGTGTCTAGTGGGACATCTCCTGCAGCTTCGAGGACCGGGACCATGCTCTGCGGTAAGCGCTGGAGGAACAACTCACGTAACAGCTTCTCCTCTTGAGGGGCGGAGGGGCCGCCAAGGAGCTGGCGCATGCGTCGCAGGAGCTGTGATGGGCGACGGTCACCGAGCTCTGTAGCCGTGATGAGCTGTTGGAGTCTGCTGTGTTCGGACTCAGACTTGCGGGAAATGATAGCTGCCTTCAACGTGTCGTAGGGATGGCTCGGGTGCGGCGACGCTAAAATATCAGCTAAGTCGTCGGCTACGTCCGGAGGTAAGCAGGACACCAGATTCCAGTACCTGGTCTGTTGGCTGGTGATCTGCCGTAGACGGAAGTGCGCCTCGACCTGCAGAAACCATGTGCTGGGGCTGTTGGGCCAAAATGGCGGCAGGTTGACATGTTGAATCGCAGCGACTGCAGCACCGCTAGGTCTGGCGTCTTTTTGGCCGTCAGGACCGGTAGGATTGGTGGCAGAGCCGGCGGGATCCATGCGGGATGATCGGGGCTGTGTGTTCTTTATCGGGTCCCCATTAACTGTCGGAGCTAACACGGGAAAGATCCAGCCCTGACAGCGTTCAGTTTTCGAACTGATTTTTTTATTATCGCGTTGCACCCGCCGCGCGTCCCAAATACCAACTTCTTCTTCCTTGACGAGCGGTGCATTGAGACGCTACACATTTCTTAGTCGGGGTTGTCGTGCGTCCCCGGTCGGCGTGCGCACAGATCTCTCAGCGCGTGCTCCTCCTCGCACCTAGCAACAGCTGCACCTTGCCTTGCAACAGCAGCAGGTGGTGAGTGGTGGAGGGTAACGGAAAGGAGGAGCGCGCGGTTGTGTGATGGCGCTCGCATCGCGGAGCAGCTAAGGTCCCTAGATGAAATTTGTTAGATCTAGGGACATTAGGAGTAGCGGTACTGTGCCTAGGACACTGTAGCATCAGAGGGTAAGGGAACGGAGGAGCGTACCCGATGAGGGCGCTCGCTCGGCGGAGAGCTCGGGCGCTCTTCCCCTCCACGCTCGGACCTATATATATCATGCCACGGCCCGACTCGACTCCTCCTCCGGCGCTCCCCTTACGGCCTTCGCATTGGGGCGTTTTGCTGCCTGCCGCCGCAAGTTCGGGGTGGCGCTGCTAGACCACTGTTGCTCAATGATCCCTGTGATCAGACGGTGTCCATACAAGGCCAAGAAATACCGAGGGTAAGCGAATACAAGTACCTTGGAGTATGGGTAAATGAGAGTGATAGATACATGGAGGTACAGGAAAAAGCCTCGGCAGCAAAAGGAAAGAGGAATGCGGCAATAATGAAGCACATAGCGTTGTGGGTATACAATAGGTATGAGGTGCTTCGAGGTCTGTGGAAGGGTGTAATGGTTCCAGGGCTTACTTTTGGGAACTCAGTGGTGTGCATGAGGGCAGAGGTGCAATCGGGAATGGATGTAAATCAAAGGACTGTGGGACGCCTCGCGTTGGGTGCTCACGGGAAGACGACAAACGAGGCTGTAAAGGGCGATATGGGGTGGGCAGGTTTTGAGGCGAGGGAAGCGCAGAGCAAAATAAGGTTCGAAGAAAGGCTAAGAAATATGAAGGAGAGTAGATGGGCAGAGAAGGTGTTCCGTTATTTGTATAGGAAGAGCGTGGACACACAGTGGAGAAAAAGAACTAGAAGACTCACTAGTAAATATACGGCTGGTATTGTAAGCCATATGTCAACAAAGAGCGTTAAGGGAAAAGTCAGGGAGGCGGAGAGGATTTACTGGATGACAGCTATGGAGAAAAAACCGGCCTTGAGTAACTACCGAAAGGACAAAAATGAAATAAGGAGGGAGGCATTTTACGATAATTCAAGGGGAAGCGCTTTACTGTTTGAAGCGAGATCGGGTTGCCTTAGAACGCGTAGTTATAAAGCAAGATTCAGTAAAGAAGAAGAACAATGCACATGCTGCGGGAAAGATAAGGAAACGGCGGAGCATGTTCTGATTGAATGTGGAGATATCCACCCAGGTGTACGTTTGGGCACGAGCCTACAGGAAGCCTTGGGTTTTAGGGACAACAATGGAAAGCTGAACACACCCGCGATTGAAATAAGTAAGAGACGGTTAGAGTATTGGTGGCAGAAAATTAGAGAGAAAGGACAAAAATAAATATTGGAAAAATAAAATATGGACAGTGTGCCGTAAATGGCAGAGAACTTAAGCTGAAAATTTACCTTTTTTTCCATTAAGATAGAATTTATCGAAGTAGAGGCATTAGGCCAACATCAAAAAAGAAAAAAAGTTTTTTTTTGTCGAGCCTGGTGGCATACTTGTCACCACCCCGTTATAAAGGGGACGCTCATAGCATCCATCCATCCATGCTCCGCCGTCTCCAAGCGCGTTCACGGGGGCAGTGTGCGCGCCACAGCGCTATGGCCATCATAACAGCGCTGAGTACGAGGAACAGAACCAACTGCGGCACCTGAATTCTTGAAGATGAACTTTTTAGCCACGCAATACAGCTCGGTCGTTGCATGTGATGAGTTAAAATGGTATAGTCGACCTCTGAGAGCACCGCTTACCCAGTCGCCACCATTCCGGCAGCTTTCCCGGATTTTCGCACACGCGTGTTGTCACAAGCAACAGTAATCCATTACAGCGCACAAAATTCAGAGAGAAAAAGCAATATTTATTTTGTCGTAAGGTGGACTAGAACTTCCTGTAGGTAGACGGCGATGACCCCGCTTTCCGTTTCGTCGGCTGTCGAGGAGCCGAGGTGGTCGAGGAGCCGAGGTGGCCGAGGGGCCACGCGCTGCAGGATCTTTACGCGGCCTCTTCGTAGCCGGGACCATATACGAAGGATACTGATCGAAGACCGTGGGCACGGCTCCTGGACGCAGTTTCCGGATACGATATCCGGGAACATAGTCATTTTCCGTGAAGAGTTTGCTGCACACTACAGTCGATGCGGACTTGTCATTGATGACGAGGTTTTCACGTGAAACATTTTTACTCCACTTCGAACACAGTTCCTCATCGCTAGGAAATTGGTGGTACGACACACCCGGCGTCTTCCCTTGCTGTGACTTACACAGCGGCACGCAACAATAAACCATGGCTACGCTAGTGCAGTTAGCGTGCCTGAGCGTGTCTGATGCATTGTTTACCCGACGTCATCGAACGCAGTCAAGAAAAGTCGCAGTCGGTGACGCGGGGAGCCGGTGGAGCTTACAGTGAGGTGGTGCTGCCCTCTACGCGTCAGAAAAAATATATGTGCGGCACCGGTATTGAGAAGGCCGTAAGGAGCGTGCTGAAGGAGCGTCGAGTCCGGCCGTGATCATGCACAGAGCGTGCGCTTTGGTGTCTTGATAACAATGGAAGTTGGTGGAGTCGAATCACCCGCGGCAACAATATACTAGGACGAAGTGTAACACAATGCAACTCGAGCATTACGCTTCTCCCTGGTGCTGGCGTCACTGCAGTTGCTTCAACGTCATCATCGGTTGGAGAAGAAGACACTGCAGCGAAGCGAAAAGCGCGTAATGCCGACCGCATGCGCTTGAAGTGAGTTGCCGATGCGGAACTCCGTGCTCGGGAAACCGCTTTTAAACGCCAACGTCGAGTCGAAGATCCTGACATGTGTACACTCGCATTTCTTCACAATCGGGGAGGCGCGGTATTTTTTGTTTTCAAAGAAAAAAATGGCTACCTCACGTCGCTGATTGCATACTCATGTTTTAAGCATGTGTAGCGCTGATATTTTCCATTCCTTCTAGCCCCCGTTAAGTTGTTGCCTAGATGTAGGATAAGAATGCGGAGTCTCATTGCCTTGATATAAAAATTTTATTGATTGCTTTTTTTCCTGCTTGGTAGAGGTGATACAGAAGTACTACAAACGTCCTAACAACTTTCTTTGAAACTTTCAAGCTGTTCGAGCCGGGCTATCAGAATATCATTTCTACTTTCATACACACACAAAGTGTAATATATTCTCCGTATTACTGCAAGGTCACCATAATGCTTACTTTAGACAAAACTGGCAATTATGCTTTTTTTTTTCAAAAAGAAAGTTTTCTAAAGAATAACTTATTCATTTAGCCATCATTTTTGTGACGTGCAAAATAAGTCATCTTTCTAAACGTTAAACAGAGCTACTGTACATGTAATCAAGTGGAATTTCCCGAAATCGTGTGATTAACACAAACGGGATCATCTAAGTGACGTCAAAGTGTAACTCCACTGCTAACGCGATGTTTACAGCGGTCTTAGTTGAGGGAAGGGCGAATCTTTTTTTGGGGAGACAAATACAAAATACCTTAGTTTTGTTAGATTCTTTAGCGCTTCAGTCTGCTGCTATGAGGAGGATGAAGTAGATAGCGCCTTGGCTACTCTACTTATCCATGTGATGAGGAAACAGAAATTTCATTTTACTACCACAGAAGACAAGCGATCAAACATCTTAATTTTTTAAACAGCCTCTTGATATTGTAAATATATGATCGCAAGAGCTTCATGACATGTCTTCTTATGAATACGCTGCAACGTTATCCGGTTTCACCGGGCGTTTCTCGAGTTCTGTATAAGGCCTCATTTTTACCGTTGTGTCCCTTTTTTTACATTTCTTTCATCGCTCTAAAACTGATTAACACAAGGGCTCGTTATTTAAACCGCCGTTGATGAATTAACAACTTATATGTAACTTTTTTATATTGTATTCTTGATTTTTTTTCTGTTTTTTGTGATGTATGTCTTAAGCACTATTCGTGGATGTCGTTTATTAAAGGGGCATCCACCTAGTCAAGCGAATACGGCGAGTAGGTTCTCGCAACAGCTCCTTTTCTTGAGCGTTGAATGAGAGATAAGTAAGACGTTCAAATTATTTTAATTTATTCTCCATCGCGTGTGCCTGCGTCACATAACGATATGCCAACTCAGTGGCCGCTGGCGCTCACCTCGTAGCTGTGATGCGCAGTCGATGCCACCAGTTTGCGCCACGGAGCTGAGGGCGTCGTGCGCCAAGGTGGCAGCAGCCGAGGCACCCAGGAAGCGACCCGTGGCAGCCGCAGCAACAGCCACGTGCTGCGGGGTCGTCGGAGGCGTCGGTGGCGAGGCGCACTGACCTGCGTGACACGATGTGAGAGATTGAGAGAGAGAGAAATGATATAGAAAAGAGGAAGGCAGGGAGCTTTACCGGTCGCTAGGATCTGGTATGCTACCCTGCACTGGAGTTAAAAAGTAAGGGGTTGAAATAGAGATATAAAAAATAAGTAAGAACAGAAGGTGGACCCAGGCAAGAACACAAAAAAATTACGGGCCATCTTTCCGAAGAGAACCTATATGGAATGCGAAGCAGCAGCGGTGCGCACGACGTAGGCCCGGTTGAGACGGGCGTCGACGCTGGTGCTGGAAGAACGATTTGAACGGAAACTCGTTGTAGCGTTTACTTGAATAAACGTTTCTTTGAAACGCAAAGACACGGTAGATCCAATGGATTTCGTGCAAGTTTCATCGCAGATAAACGAGATTTAGTCACGCATCTGCAGCAGTCATACGGACGCTGCCTGCTAGCCATTTGCGGTGGCAGGCCGCGTCCGTACGGCTGTTGCGGACGCGCAACTAAATCTGTCTAGTGTTCCCACTCGACGTGTGGTCGAGCATTGCCGGCAGAGGAGAGGGTGAAGCGAGAGAGAAGTATGTTGTGAGCGGGCAGAGGAGGTGGCAGCTGCTGTGGATGAGGGAGAGAGTGACGTCAACGCGCAGCTGCAACTTGCCCTACTTTGCACCGCTCCCACACCTGCAGCGAGGGGGTTGTGCGGACCCACGGGACAGCGTTACAAAGGCTAGTGAAAGAGCTGCTTAGCATCTAAAGCAATCCATTCATGCTGAATTTTAATAATGGAGTCGGAGCAGCTGACGGGCTCTGCGAGCGAGCACTCGGCTTTGGCGTAAAGCAAGGCCTTAAATTCACGATTTGTACACAATCCACGCTGCCGGAGCAAGTATGGGGAAGTAGAAGCTGAAGTCCTTGAGTTCCCCAGGATGCCTTGCGTGTAGCATTCCATTCCGCTTATTCCGCTGTCTAATTCCGTTGAGTTTCTGTTCGTACGCGGTTGTCCGCTGTCACTGTGCAACAAAGTGATTTGCCCTTTCGGACATGTCGTCTACCATTACTGCTAAAACGTGCGACAGCTTCGACAACCCCCAAGCCAGCGTCACTCACCGAGCGGTCAAACACCCCGTCCCATCACCGGAGTACGGCACGCCAAGTACCAGCCCACTCCGCCGATTTTGGTGGAGCAAGTTTTCCTGCTCTTTGGAGTAACTCCTGCTGTGAATCCACTCCGACCTTCTCATTGGAACACTTCATTCCCCGCTCACTCAGCCATCGAAACACACTTGCCGCAAAAGCAGCAGGCGAGAGACAGCGCTTGCATGGCCGTATTCTGCGACGTTGAGTCTGGACGATGACGTAGTATTCTTTCCTCTGATAGACGCTGGTCATCTAACTTGTTGAGTGTATAGTGAGAGAATCAATGAACGAAAGCGCTTTGCTCTTGGAGCGTGTAAGTTACCATCATCACCACCATCACCCTCTTGAATACATTCACTGGAGGGCAAAGGTTTCTCCGATGTTCCGCCAACCAATCCGATCATCTGCCCTCTACTACCACGATATCCCCGCAGGCTTCAACCTCGTCTGCCCACCGAACTTTCTGCCTACTCTTCGTGATCTTGCCTTCTCTTGGAATCAAGTCACTTCAAGTGCCTAGTGGTTATACTGCCTACATGCCCTGGCCATGCCCATCGCTTTGTCTTGATTTCGAGTGAACTGTATTTAACACTTCTTTTTTTCCCTGAGACACTCCGCTCTATTCCTGGCTTTTAAAAGGACACCTATAATCTTCCTTTGCATCGTTCGCTACATTGGCCTCAAATTTAAGTTTAACCCTCTATGTAAGCATCGAGGTTTCGGTTGCGTAGACAAGTACCGATAAGATGCAACTGTTTTAAAACTTCTTTCTGATGAATGGCCTGATGGGACCAAAACGATACTCGACCACATCTACCTGTCCAGACTCCGCTTCAAGTCGAGGAGGTGCCCCTCGCCTCGAAAAAAAAAATTCCGCCCACGCCCATGGTTGACCAAGCTGCGTCGTCATGAGGTGACGCACGTGACGTCAAGGTGCCGTCATAATTGCGCCGAAAATTGGTGATCTGTGACGGCATGATTACGCCACGTGGTCAAGTCAGCACGTGATGCTAATTTTTCGCGTCACTCGGATGGACGCCGACATGGGACGCCGGTTGGCTTTCGCACTTGATGAGACGTATAAAGCTTTCCCATAAAAAAGAAAATATGTCGTTGTACGTGTTGCGGTTTCCTGATGACGCTCGTCGTGACTGGGGACATTCGGGTTAATTTTCAGCAAAAGCGGTTCTTTAGGACAAATATTGTTTTCTCAAACAGTCTATAGTGTCAAGACTACCTTGGCTATAGGTCGAAAACATTTTGAGTGCACCAGTAACGAGTGACGTGCTTTGCTATCATCCATACTGCCTTGTGAGGTATCGGTATGAGTCATCCGAATACCTTCATTAGAAATAAATATAAAATTTATTGGTTTATATAAGAGTTGCATATGATTGGGTGCACAATAAGGTATGTAACCACTTATTTGGTGTCGCATACTTGGCATGAGTTAGTGTAAGAAGCAATGTTTATAAACTGTTCGGTAATACGGGTGCAGAAATTATGGTTGTGGTTAAAGTTGAACGATACATTTTCACGCAACAGCCTTAGACTCATCGCCAAATTTAAAAAAAAAATGTGGCTGGCTGCGTCAACAAACACCGCAAAAAGTCACGTGATCGAAAGTACAATTTAATTACATTATGCGACCGCACATGCATGTTTGCTGGAGCATGGGGCGACCACGGTTGTGCACACTCGAGTTTGCACATTTACAGCTTCAGAGCGACTTATGCTTCGTCGCATGTGCTAAAAACAATCCCTTTAAGACACACCAGGAGATGTGTTCATGAAAAGTGTATAAGTTTAAAGTACATGCACATGGTTTCCTACTATAGAAGAACGTTAAGCCGTTCCAACATGTTCAGGTAAAGCTAAGAACTTCGCCATGTTTAGAAAAAGTGGGTAACGATTTAGAATACTGGGTATTCTACGATGGCAGAGTGTGAAGCTGTCGCGTAACGGGATCCTGTAGCGCTGCCGCTGAAACCAGTAAGGCGAGGTCACAGTTCGCTTAAGTCATCATGAAAAGCACTCATGCTTGATCTAGTTATACTTCTGAGTTCGGCTGCCTATCAAAATGCATTTACTTATTGCATACACAATGAAGAATACGAAAAAAAAGAAATTAAGTTTCCATTCTTTTCATTAAACAAAATGTGCTTGGCGCATGACAGTCCCTAGTTGCTTATCCGTTATTAAACCAATCAAACAAGTGGGAATGTTTATAATTTCGTATCTTGTGTCACTGGTGTTGTCTTCTCCATACCCTTGTCATGCAATTGTGAATACGTGGGTCAGACAGGTCACTGCGTAAATGTTAGGCTTCCGGAACATCTTAATTATCTGAAAGGCCAGTCCGGCCTTCATTTAGCAGCCCACTGCAGGGAATGCGGCTGCGTGCCACTCTTTAATGAGACTTCTGTGCTGTTTCGGCATAAAAACCAAAGAGTGTGAGAGCTTATTGAGGCTGTGCATATTCGCAAGATGCCTGAGTCGTGCACCAGTGTTCCCTCGGTGACCATACATGATAAGAGTTGTCCTATCTAGGTTTTGCATGACGTGCGTGCTTTCCTGATGTTGCCGAGGTTTTAAATGCGAAGCATTTCTTGGCGAACTTCGGCGACTGTGAGCGTATCTATCTATCTATCTATCTATCTATCTATCTATCTATCTATCTATCTATCTATCTATCTATCTATCTATCTATCTATCTATCTATCTATCTATCTATCTATCTATCTATCTATCTATCTATCTATCTATCTATCTATCTATCTATCTATCTATCTATCTATCTATCTATCTATCTATCTATCTATCTATCTATCTATCTATCTATCTATCTATCTATCTATCTATCTATCTATCTATCTATCTATCTATCTATCTATCTATCAAGGCACCTACGACTTTTAGCTCTCCTGGCCGTTTCGATAATAGTATCGATACCAAACTTGGCATGACATAACATGAGTGTATGAGGAACATATTTGACTAGTCATAACAAGAAAATCATGGCATCGATGTCATGAATGACATGATTAACATTTCACGGTCCTGTAGCTCTTGCAGCGGTTTCGATCAAATGGTGTGTTGCAAAACTGGTATGTTATGACATGATTGCATGGCGAACACAAGCGACAGACCCTAAAATGAAGATCATGACATGCGTGTCATGTAACAACATGACTACATGCCACGCTCTCGAAGCACTGGTGGCTGTTTCGCTAGCATCACTTATACCAAATTCGGTATTACGGGACATGAATAGATGACAGAGGTATGATACTGGTGCAAATATGACTAAACATAAGATGCGTGTCATGTAACAACATGACTATGATGCGCTCGCGGCCGTTTCCCTAGCTTTCGCATGTACCAAACTCGGTATTACGCGACACGAATTGACGACATAGGTGTATGACACATTCAAACATGATAATCACGACATGCGTGCCATGACACAACATGACTACATGCCATATGGATAATACACTCGCGGCCGCTTCACTAGCTCCACATATGCTAAATGTGGTATTACGTGATGCAATGGATGACGAAGGTATGTGACTGGCTGCAAACATGATAATCATGAAATGCGTGTCATGTGAGAACATGACTACATACCACAGTCAAGGCGCCAATACTTGAATCGCAATACATGAAATAGGAATCGTGGTGTGACCGTGTGACGCACTTGTTCGTGTTTTGAAGTAGTGAAGTCCGATTTGATTCTTATTATGCAGCTGCGTTGGCTGTAGAAGCGAGCTGATGATTGACAAATACAAGAAGAATATCCTTTGAGTTGTGCCTAAGGGATGCGCAAGCGTAGTGTTATTAAGGTGAACGGTTAAGCGGCATTGCCAAATAAGCAAAGCGACCGTTGTCGTCGGTGACGGAGAACAAATTGCGATGTAACTGTATACTGAAGTGTTCGTGGCGTGACGACAACTTCACAAAAGATGAAGTCACGTGAATACATCATCGGCAAATTCTGGCACGGTCGAAGGTGTGATAATAAGGGGTGCCATATAGAACACCAGATGAGTTTTTGAAAGCCTACGAGGCTCTTGATTCTGGGAGCCGTACAGAACTACGTCAGATCAAGAGTCGTTGTACGCAATGCAAAGGAAGACACTAACTTCAACGCTGGAAGGCATCGCATGTACATCACTTAGTAAAAGCAGCGTTTTCGCCAGTAATTAGCGGCTCAACGGCATCAAAAACTGCTACAAGGGCTGTTCTTTATTGTATCAAAAGCACTGGACTGGATACTAAGCTGTGTACTGTGCTGGCTACTGTACATACGAAACACCTCTTTCTATCCCCATCCCCACTCTTAATCCCCCTTTTTCTTTCCCTTTCCCTTATTCCCTGTGTTGAGTGTCAGACTAGAAAGCGCACTAGCTCCAGCCGACTTCACAGCTTTGTAATAAATTCTCACTGTCTCTTTCTCAAAAGTCATTCAGAAAGGTTGGGTGTCACAAACGAGAGCTCAAGAAAGCACACGCCGAATTCAAGCGACGGTGACAATGCCAGGCGCCGTTCGGACGTGCCAGAAGCCAGCATTAAAGAAGAGAACAAGCATCGAAAAGACTCCTCAAGCGTGCGCTGTCGCCCTATTGAACGAATGTCACACGCGCGTCCAGCGCTATATATATATATATATATATAGATATATATATATATATATATATATATATATATATATATATATATATATATATATATATATATATATATATATATATATATATATATATATATATATATATATATACATATATATAAACTTCGTGAATAGTGCAGTATAGGAAACAAAACAATAAAATATTTCTTTAATCCTAACAGCTTCGGCTGGTGAATCAGCCTTCTTCCGATGATCTAGGCGGAATGATACAAGTTCCCGATGCAGAGGGCCACCCTCACAGTTTGGAGACCCCCAAAACAAAAAAAGAATAAGGAAAGAAAAAAAAACGAGACAAACGGGCGAACGAGGCAAGCAACAGACAACAAGAAGAAGAACAAGGAGAAGAAGAAGAAAGGATCGACGGAGAGCCGACGGAAGCGGGCGGGTAATCCATGCATTGTTTCTAGGGGTAGATGAGACGCGCTGCCCGCTGAGGCGACCAAGGAAAAGGGAAAAAAATTCCGCCATATCCACGAAGTGAATGATGATGAGTGGGCGAAGCTCCGGAGGTAAACCTGGTAAACCATGAATCCTCTGTACATTTTGCCCACTCGATTTTATTACATCGCTCCCCCTAGCGTACGTCGCCGCACTAAATCGAACGATTGCCTTCAACCAATGACACGCGCCATATGTGACATCATTCCTATTTTATAAGATCTCGCGTCTTTCATCAACTACAAGTACCGCTTTCCAGTTTATAACATCTTGCATCTTTTCATCATCAGCTACAAGTACCACCATCTAGTAAACACTACAAGAACTAAACGAGAGGTGGCTACATACAGGAGACGGTACCGCCATCTAGTGAACACTGCAAGAACTAAACTAGAAATGGCTACATACAGAGGACGGTACCGCCATCTAGTGAACACTGCAAGAACTAAACTAGAGGTGGCTACATACAGGCTACAGGGGACGCACAGCCCACGCCCTAAGGAGCTTCGCCCCTAAAAAGTGAAACATATTGCCGCTTAGTCGCATCTGGCCCGCGGCGTCGGCCCACACACACACACACACACGCACACACACACACACACACACACACACACGCACGCACGCACGCACGCACGCACACACGCACACACGCACACACACACACACACACACACACACACACACACACACGCACGCACAAGAAACATGCGACCCGCTCCAGCTTTAGGAAAACATTGGCCACGATGCAAAGCTAATGTGACCCCATCTGCCCTCTGCTGCAGAGAAGTGCATAACGAGTTATACTCAAAATAAATGAATGGATATTTTTTTAAAGGATAAACAAACAAAACATAAACAAATACATAAAGTTACCTAAAATAAAAATATAATCTAGTAATACTAACACGGGCCAGTTGATGCACATAGCATCGAATTCGTTTATTTTCACGCGTTATATTGATCATCCTATGTGTGCAAATTCAGGTATGTATAAATAAATTGAGTATTTCACTTTCTGTATTTTCCGATGGAGGCGGAAATGTTGTAGGTCCGTATGTTCAGATTTGGGTGCACGTGAAAAAACCCCAGGTGGTCTAAATTTCCGGAGCCCTCCACTACGGCGTCTCTCATAGTCATATGGTGGTTTTGGGACGTTAAACCCCACATATCAATCAATCACTTTCTGAGTTTCACAAAACTTCTCAGAGGCACGTCAGTCACCCAGGGCTCTTGTTGATTCTGTGGGTAAATGATCTCAATTTCTTTATGAAGTATAACTCCCACTGTTCGCGCTTCCGTATGTTCTGGAAGCCGGATTGTAGGAGTATGACACTTACGCGTTCGAAAAAGTGACTAGGGAGGTTGATATGTTTGGAGAACGGCGAATTGGGGAGGCCCTTTACGTGTGTCCTGTGGTTGTTGAAGCCCAAAAGGAGCGCGGTTTCCGTGTGTCCAACATATTCCTGCTTGCGCACCTCACAGCGAATTTTGTATATCACGTTGGCTGAGTGACAGTTAAGGTCGCCTTTAATTTTGTACACAAAGACTGAACAGGAGGCTTCGGCCGTATCTGTGGTCACCATGTGTGTGCGCACCCTGCAGCGAGGTTTGGGTGTGCACACCCTGCTGCAACAGCACCTACAACACGACTCGGGGCCATGCAGAGGCTGCCGGTGACAGTGCTTCTCCCCCACGCAGGGACTGACTCAACAACCCGTCGGGTACGGCCTGCTGCAGCAGATTTTGGTCTCGTGATTTCATGGCATTAAGAAAGGATGTTGATAAGCGCGTGAGGTTTGAAATACATGCTTCAAACCTGGAAACATATATTTCATCGGGATTCGCACCAAAGGCACTCACTGTTCAGCTGCAACACGCAATGTAACACGTCTGGACGGCTTCTAGGTGACGAAGCGCCACGTCGCTTTGAGAAAAAAGGCTAAGATAAACAGGCGTACCTGTTATTTTGTTTAGCTCATACTGTGTTAAAATCTAAAAATAATTTATTTATTTATTTATTTATTTATTCAGGTTACCCCTAAAGGCCCTCTAGAAGAGGTTATTACATAGGGGGGGGGGGGCAATACAACATGGTTTGGAAAAAAATAAAAAAATAAAAAATTTTACTAACATTGAGTGTTTGAAGAAGTGTATTCTTCAGGGCAGACGACAACACGGGTGATATCCGAAATATCGAGCAGTTTGCTGAGCCGCCATCTTCTTTGGACAACAAAGTAGCCTGCATCGCATTTGTCTATGATGCCGTATTCTCGAAGCGGTCTGTTTGCCGGCTACATGAAAACTGGAATCAGACTTAAGATAGCCGCCGTCCACTTAGCTGTCTATTTAGCCGTCTACAGTGAGTATTGAAACACACTCATAGCCATGATTTCTCTTTAGCATATTTTTAATAGGGTACCCCTATGGCCACAGTGTGTTGATTGGTTGTCGTGGTATAGAACTCAAAATACGTCGAGAATTCAGTCACATTGAAGGTTGAAATCGGCCATACTCATATATTTTTTGTATTCTTGGTGCTAATCTTTTCCGCAGAATTGAATTTCTCTCTATAATACACGGAAGAACCCTGCAAATAGCAACCCTTTCTGACATTTTGTACAAACTGCACCCACCCCCTTTCCTATATTGTTTGCTGATTGGCCCTTGCAGGAATAAATTTTTCTGGCTACACCCGCCAGCTCGCTTTACCCAGGACGTTCCCAATGCCGTTCCTTGTGCCGTACCCAGTGGCGTAAGCAGAAATTTGTTTCGAGAGGGGGGGGGGGGAAGGGGTCGCAATCTGAATTTTAGGGGGGGGGGGGGCGTAGGCAAGCCTAGTTCAGTGTCATTCCGTGCTCTGTCTTCCATCGCAGAAAGAGCTTTCTGAAAGGGCCCGTACTCAGCATGCCAACCCCCGGATGAAGTCACTGGTCGTACCATACATAGCCAACGTGATCCCAGAAAGTACACCTACCTCGGTTGTAGGGTGAGCTGGCAGGAGGGCAAGGTCCCGTGTTGAGCATGACCGGCTGCAGACCACCGGTCGTCCCGCAGATCATGTCCACCTGATGCTGCTGCTGTGTGTGATGCTGCTGTTGCTGTTCGGCCAATGAGGAAGGAACGCACAACTCTACGGACGCCGCGGATCCGTCAGGGGCAGACGCCGTGCGCTGGGATTGTTGCTGCTGTTGTTGCTGGCTTTGCTGCGATTGGCTGCTGGCCCTGCGCAGTGATGAGTGTACGCCGACAATACTTAAATCAAGGAAATCATTCAGGAGCCATAAAATAAAAGCATGCAAATGCAGAGAACAACAAGGTAGAAAGTTACGCTTGTCCCTGTCTCGCCTCGTCTATCTATCTATCTATCTATCTATCTATCTATCTATCTATCTATCTATCTATCTATCTATCTATCTATCTATCTATCTATCTATCTATCTATCTATCTATCTATCTATCTATCTATCTATCTATCTATCTATCTATCTATCTATCTATCTATCTATCTATCTATCTATCTATCTATCTATCTATCTATCTATCTATCTATCTATCTATTCTAGCTCTCCTGGCCGTTTTGATAATGGCATCGATACCGAAATTGGTATGGTATGACATAACTATATGACGAACAATAGTAACTAGTCATAACATGGAAACAATGACGTGTATGCCATGATTGTCATGATATACATTTCATGGTCTTGTTGCTCTTGCGGAGGTTTCGTTCACATGCCAAGTTGCAAAGCGTGTATAATATGACATCACTGCATGACGAACACAAGTGATGGACCCTCACATGAAAATCATGACACGCATGACATGTAACAACATGACTACATAATACACTCATGACGTGGTTGCGGTCGTTGCAGTAGCTTCGCATGCCAAATTTGGTATTACGGGACGTGAATAGATGACAAAAGTATGTGACTGGTGCAAACATGATAATCATGAGATGCGTGTCATGTACGAACATGATTACGTGCTACACTCGAGGCACCAATACACTTCGACGTGACCCGGCTGGCGTGCGCGCCGACGTTTGTTTCATCGCGTCATTCCGGCGATGCCACGCCAGGCGCCGATCTGCCTGCTATATACTCGTTGGCTCGTGCCACGCTGCGTTGCTTTGGCGCATGCGCGTTTAAGCGCACCCGGCGTCCCTCCGTCAAGAAGAAAGGCAGACTCGGTGCTGTCCGGGTAATGTCGTCGGCGCGAAATGCAGCATGTCGCATATCGCATTGGTGGCCGCCGCGCCGCGCCGATGGACACTGCGTCAGACTATAGAGTGCTCGCGTTTTGCTAGCGTAGCGTCGCTGCGCCCAGCTTGTGCGCGCGTCCACGTTACGTCGGGGTGATTGGACCCTTCATGATGCGGTCGCCGCCGTTTCGCTGGCTTCAAATATACCAAGTTTGGTATTACAGGTCGTGAATGGACGGCGAAGGTATGCAACTGGCGCAAACATTGTGATCATGAGATGCATGTCATGTAACGAGATGACTATATAGCACAGTAATGATGTACTCGCGGCTGTTACGCTAGCTTAACATGTACCAAACCTGGTATTGCATGGCGCGAACGGACGACGAAGGTAAATGACACGCGCAAACAAGATAATCGTGGCATGCGTGTCATGTAAAACTGGACTGCACGCTACGCTCATAGGACGCTCGCGGCCGTTTCGCTAGTTTCACGTATACCAAATTTGGTATCAGGTGACGTGAATGGAAAAGAAAGGTAAATGACACGTCCAAACATGATAATGATGACATGGAGGTGATGTACGGCGTAATATACCTCCAGTGACGTGCCAACTCTTTCGGGAGGAGGGGGGGGAGCAGACCTACCATACTTGACAGCATATATATATATATATATATATATATATATATATATTTGTGTGTGTGTTAAAAGAGATAACTTCGTTGACGCGCTCGCACTTTGATATGAAGCATATACAGAGGTCTGATGTTACCTGATCCTCACCAGGAGCTTTGCCCCTTTGCATGCTCTCCAAAGCTTTTCTGACTTCTTCTATCATTACTGGTGGGGTGTAATCTGGGTTACTGCTAGTTCTTATAGTATTAAGGTCGTGGTTGTCTCGGCTACTGTACAGATCTCTGTAAAACTCCTCCGCTATTTTAACTATCCTATCCATATTGGTAGTTATTTTGCCTTCTTTGTCCCTTAGTGCTGCTGAAAGATGGAGGACAGATTGTGTTAGAAAAACTAGCCACCCTGTTTACGAGGTGTCTCCTGACGGGAAGAGTACCAGAGTCTTGGAAGAGCGCTAATATCATCTTAATACATAAGAAAGGAGATGACAAGGACTTGAAGAATTACAGGCCGATCAGCTTGCTCTCTGTAGTATACAAGCTATTTACAAAGGTAATTGCTAACAGAGTAAAGAAAACATTAGAATTCAATCAACCAAAGGAACAAGCAGGATTTCGAACAGGCTACTCAACATTCGACCACATTCATACTATCAATCAGGTAATAGAGAAATGCTCAGAGTATAACCAACCACTATACATAGCCTTCATAGATTACGAGAAGGCGTTTGATTCAGTAGAAATATCAGCCGTCATGCGAACACTGCGGAATCAGGGCGTAGATGAAGTATATATTAACATTCTGGAAGAAATCTACAGGGGATCAACTGCTACCATAGTGCTTCATAAAGAAGACAACAGAATACCAATCAAGAAGGGTGTAAGGCAGGGGGACACAATTTCCCCAATGCTATTTACCGCGTGCTTACAGGAGGTTTTCAGAAGCCTAGAATGGGAACAGTTAGGAATAAGAGTTAATGGAGAATACCTTAGTAACCTGCGCTTCGCCGATGACATTGCATTGCTGAGTAACTCGGGGGACGAATTGCAACTAATGATTACGGAGTTAGACAAGGAGAGCAGAAAGGTGGGTCTTAAAATTAATCTTCAGAAAACGAAAGTAATGTACAACAACCTCGGCAAGGAGCAGCGCTTCGAGATAGGTAATAGTGCACTTGAAGTTGTAAAAGACTATGTCTACTTAGGGCAGGTAATAACCGCAGAGCCGAACCACGAGATTGAAGTAACTAGAAGAATAAGAATGGGGTGGAGCACATTCGGCAAGCACTCTCAAATTATGACAGGTAGACTGCCACTATCCCTCAAGAGGAAGGTATATAACAGCTGTATCTTGCCGGTACTTAGCTACGGAGCAGAAACCTGGAGACTTACAAAGAGGGTTCAGCTTAAATTGAGGACGACGCAGCGAGCAATGGAAAGAAAAATGGTAGGTGTAACCTTAAGAGACAAGAAGAGAGCAGAGTGGATTAGGGAACAAACGGGGGTTAAGGATATCATAGCTGAAATCAAGAAGAAGAAATGGACATGGGCAAGGCATGTAGCGCGTAGACAGGATAACCGCTGGTCATTAAGGGTAACTGACTGGATTCCCAGAGAAGGGAAGCGGGTTAGGGGGAGACAGAAGGTTAGGTGGGCAGATGAGATTAAGAAGTTTGTGGGTATAAATTGGCAGCAGCAAGCACAGGACCGGGTTAACTGGCGGAACATGGGAGAGGCCTTTGTCCTGCAGTGGACGTAGTCAGGCTGATGATGATGATGATGATGATATACAGAGGTGGCACAACGTGCTTTTTTAGATACCATGATAAGGCTGAAGCCGAAAAATGGTGCCCTTAGCCCCATTTCCGCGTCCAATATGCGACGCTCATCTTGCTATCGCGCCTCTCTCTCTCTCTGATTAAGCTTTGGTGGTTAACATGTACAGATAGCACTGTAGTTTGTTTAATAAATTTATCATGGATGTTAGTCGTCGGGATGGAGATGTACCAAGCGCCAACGAGGATACATATATACACGTTAAACAGAGCTATAGCTGCCAAATACAAAAACATGCATTCGGCAAACCCTCATTTATCAATGTACAGTAAATATTCAATTACCTCTGTAAAGGCGCGTTTTACTTTCGTGTTTAACTGCCGCTATAGCTCCATCTTCCAAGTTGCCATAAGCATGGCCGATCAGTATTATCAGAGACAAAAAATATTTTTTTCGCGTTTCATAGCAGAAAAACTTGAACATCAAAAATGATTCGTCACACTCATCGGCTCGCCATAGCTTCGACAGGGCAGCGGTGATGCTATACGCTTTTCGAAGAAAACTATTTTTCGGAAGCCGCAAACGATTTGGCTGATCCATATAACATTTGCTCCTTCCGATCCGTAACTGCATCAAGTCACAGCAGAATAAAAACTTGAACAAGTGATGTAATATTAAAGAGCCCCTGTTCAACGCTTGCCTGCTATGCAGTACTACAGCACGAGACGTGAAAACGTCCCATAGGCGACCCGAACCGCAAAAAAACCTACAAGGAAAATCAGCACAGCGAAAATGTTGGCAAAATTTCACTATGTTTTGACATTGCCCCATAACATTTCCATTCTCCCGTAAGAACATAACTGAGTTATTATTGTTGTGATGGAAAACTTTGCCTTACTTGTTGGTTTTCCTTGCGTGCAGCCAAGAGTGACTACTGTCAAAAGGGGGGGGTGGTAAAGCCTCCCTAACGTTAATTTGTGGAGGAATCGCGACCCCTTGCCCCCCCCCCCCCCTCCCCGTCCAGCTGGTATGCCTATGTATACCTCGGTCTTGTAACATTGTGCTGATTTTAAAGTGACATACCAACATTGCTCGTTCGTACTTCGCGTGTCGTCGATTCCCCCTGTACGTGGGATCTGGCAATTTTTGTAGTTACCCGCCTTTTCCTAACCTTTGTTGTTGTTCACAGATATTACGCTTTCTACGTCTGCTGTAAGCGCCGGGTGGTGGTTTATGGAGGGGGGGGGGGCTTTGTGCGGTGCTAAAGGGCTTCGTCCGTAAAGCTGACTCTGGTAGGCAACATTGTTTCTGTAATCGTGCGTTAACTGAACGAGGGCTGTCGTCTTACCTTGACGACGACGCCTGAGAAGCTGACGAGGATCGCCCCTTGGACCTCGTCTGTCCCTGCTGCTGTTGCTGTGGTGGTTGCGGGGTTGGCGGTTCGAATCCTTTCAGCGGTTTCCTGCGGCGAGGCTGGTACTTGTAGTCCGGGTGGTCCTTCTTGTGCTTGCAGCGCAGACGCTCCGCTTCCTCCATGAAGGGTCGTTTCTCGTCATCGCCAAGGACCCTGTTCGGGAGGTTTCGAGATAATCAGCATTCGTAACTACAGTAACCCAGAGACGTTTAGCCCGTGCACGTTACATGATGGTTAGACGTTTTGTAAACATCATCATCCTGACTACGCCACTGCAGGGCAAAGGCCACTCCCATTATCTGCCAATCGACCCGGTATTGTGCTTTCTGCCTAACCTTATCGGCCCATATAACTTCCTCTCTCCCCCTCGCACTGTTCGCCCATGTCACGTTTCTGTGGCCTGAGTGGCATGCGAGTCTGAGTTTAAGTAAATTATCCTTATTTCAATCACGTCTCGTGTATTAGACAACGCCGGCATTGAATAGACGAGGCGTTTTAAGAAGAAAGATAATTTACCTAAACTCAAGACATACATGTCGCACAGGCCACACAAACGCCACGTCCAAAGTATCAAGGTAATGTTCATTGTCGATTTCCATGCTGTACTACCTGATGGCGTGCGTTACATTTCGAACGCTGCGTACTAAAAGCAAAGCGATTATTCCGTACCCGATTCTAAAACTACTGACGAGACAGAAACAAACAATACTACACAAGGCTATGCTATGCCCTGCTGCGATGTCTGAACAGCCGTGCGGTTACGCCGCTTGCCTTTCGGATGGTGGGCGTGCGGGATGAAATCCCGCTTTGCCGAGAAATGTTTTCGCCAATATTTTCTCCCTTGCCTTCGTTTCTATTTCTTTGTCTTTCTGTCTTCGCTTGTGCCCGTTTTATCATCCATCAAAATTATCGCATCCCCTGCCCCTCCCGACTAATAGATGCATTGTCCAAGGAGCGAAGCAGATGATGATAAGAGGGTGATGAGAACGCGAGCCTGTTCTGTCGTACATTCAGGACCAACTGGGACTCCTGCAGAGCTGAAACAGCTCCGTTGTTAAAATTCCTTTTTTAAACATCGTTGGCCATACAGATGGCGCCCTCGAAATGTCATTTTAAAGAAAGCCACTACGTATCCATACGCTAAAGTATTGCTTAGCCTACTCTGAAAGGAGATTTTGTATATTTTCCCACTGCGTCCCTAACGCTGATTATGTCTGCGGTAACCTTGTCCTTTACGTTTCAAGGCGATGGAGCTTTGTAATGCGAAAACCTTAGATACCGTAAAAAGTGCCAATGTTGACCGCTCTATGCTTCTCGGGTCTTTCCCGCGTGATGTGAAAGATAATTGTCATGTGATGAGCACACGTCATCACAACGTCACATATCTCTGAAATTTTTTTGTCACCATGACGTGACAGTGAAGTTAAATACGGTGACTTCGCACGATGGCGTGGCCTCATGAAGGTGTGCCACTCAAGGAACCACTGAGGCAGCTCGAAACTATAGGTGAGGTGCGAAACGTTTGCGATGCCTCTGATCTGGGAGGGAGGCAATGCGAAACTGTCTTATCTGCAGAAAACTTTCGGGGTCGAGCGGAGGAGAAGCAGTACAGATACACAAAGGGAAGAGCGTGATTTTCACTTACGAGTCACCTTTGGCGATTCAATGAGGGACTCTTGTGAGCTTAACGAAAAAAAAGGAAAACAATTGGCTGCGCATACGCGTGCCTCGGTGCAAATGTCGGAAGACGATATTTATGTGCCAGACTTTGTTTTTTGTGCGTGCACAGCATCTTATTTTCAGCACTGCCTACGAAACACTAGGGTGTTTAAGATTATGTACCTTTCAGTAAAGGAACACACCACATAATACTTACTCGTTGATGGTGTGCCTAAGATAGGCATTATAGTTGCTTTTTGATCGGCAATGTTCACAAGTATGAACGCAGCAACCGCTTCAAGATGGCTGGGCGTTTAGCACGTGAATAAACGTTGGCTGGGTGGCTGAATCGTGTGACAAACAGACAAAGTTTTCTACGTAGAAGTATCCTAAGAAGTATTATCATCTAAAAATAATACGGAAAACGTGGGTTTGGAAAAAAAGTGTTTAACAATTTCAAGTACTTTCGCATTAAACTATGGGAGAGCAGTAAGCCGTTCCTATAACTTGTCCATTGAGTGGTTTGCTTCCCAGGCCCTACGTGGAAGGGGAAGAACTACACTCGTTCGTTTAGAAAAAAAGCTATCAACGAGTTCGAGTGCTATACTCGGGGACAACTTCCTGTGGCAATGAAGGGAAGGCTACGTAGGTGGAGCTACTGCTCGTGTACTCCTCCGCGAAGTAGTCTGGTTTGGCTCGTTTTTCGAACTATTGCCGCGTTTATTTAATCCCACGGCACACAATTTGATACGCCTGCTTTCACAGCCGTTTGTGAGAGAAATTCGACGCAAGCTCCTTCGGAGACTCGTCGGAATAGATGGAGGGCAACGTGCGCTCACCTAAACACGAAGACGCCATTTTGACTGTGAGGTGCACGTAAAAAGTGCGACGTTTTCAGACGCGTGAAAACGCAAATGACTCTTCAGAAAGCAACAACACATAATTGCATCTCCTTGGCGCGTGCAGCGTCTCTTTATGAACAGCAACTAGTACAAAATAATGTCGTTCTTTTTTATTACTTTCCCGCCGAAAACACCGACCCATTCGTGGCACTATATTCTACAGCGGTTGCACATGCCCACTTTGGCTCTGTAGCCTCCCTTCATTGCCACATAAAGTTGTCCCCGAGTATAGGTACTCTACCATGGGAGAGCAAAAAGCCATCCCGTGGGCGTCAGTGTCACATAAGCGGAGGCAATCAGCAAACGGCTGTATGCAGCATCAAGCGTTCTGGGCCCTGTGGGTGTCACGGAATAAAATCTGGCGCTCACGTGCTTAAATCCGGCCATCGAAGGCCCGCCGGTCTTGTGCGCAGGTTCGCGCGCCGCGTTTAATAAACGATCGATGCTCTACCGATCGTTGCTTTGCCGACAATCAATCGCTTTTCATACACGAATCTTATCTTTCATCGAGGTTATCGAAGCTTCACGTCATTGCACGTTGTCACGGATAATTGTTACCTGCACGCATGATCGTTGTTTTTGCCTCAAGCTACGAAAGCGCGCGGATGACTGTCCCGTTTCCGGCACGGAGGCAGAGAACCAGTAACGTAGCCAGAACTTTTTTTCGGGAACGAGGCCGGCCTCGGTCATACCGCATGTATGTCCATGCATCCGTTTGTATGTACACGGGTATGTATATACATGCGAACGGAAAAAAATCGGAGGTGGTTGACCCCCCCCCCCCCTTAGAGTTTAATACAATAATACCTAGAGAGGAATCTGGCGCTGCGATCGTGTACCACCATGGGAATTATGGGAAGTACAGGCTTCGGATCGGATAGTGTTAGCTAGCGAACTGCCTACAGATCTTTTTCTACAGTTTCAGTATCGTTCTTCACACAGCGCGGGTAATGTGTGGTGAAAGACGCTGAAGAAGTGCCTTTGTTGTTCGAATTAAGAGGCTAATACAACTAGGTCTCTTGATTTGCTGCCACGTTGAAGCTTTACGAGTCGTATTTGTCAGTTTAAACAAATCATCGTCCACTCTCCGCTGCGCATAGATGTAGCGTTTCATGCCAGGGCAGGATATTCCATCGTGTTCATGTTTTTTTCCGGGGCTCGTCTTGTCTAGACCCATTCGAAATGACTGCAAAACGAAGGCGAAACAAAGTAGACGCACCGTCACGCTCCGTTGACTTTCATCATCATCATCATCATCATCATCATCATCATCAGCCTGACTACGTCCACTGCAGGACAAAGGCCTCTCCCATGTTCCGCCAGTTAACCCGGTCCTGTGCTTGCTGCTGCCAATTTATACCCGCAAACTTCTTAATCTCATCTGCCCACCTAACCTTCCGTCTCCCCCTAACCCGCTTCCCTTCTCTGGGAATCCAGTTAGTTACTCCTAATGACCAGCGGTTATCTTGTATACGCGCTACATGCCCGGCCCACGTCCATTTCCTCCTCTTTATTTCAACTATGATATCCTTAACCCCCGTTTGTCCCCTAATCCACTCTGCTCTCTTCTTGTCTCTTAAGGTTACACCTACCATTTTTCTTTCCATTGCTCGCTGCGTCGTCCTCAATTTAAGCTGAACCCTCTTTGTAAGTCTCCAGGTTTCTGCTCCGTAGCTAAGTACTGGCAAGATACAGCTGTTATATACCTTCCTCTTGAGGGATAGTGGCAATCTACCTGTCATAATTTGAGAGTGCTTGCTGAATGTGCTCCACCCCATTCTTATTCTTCTAGTTACTTCAATCTCGTGGTTCGGCTCTGCGGTTATTACCTGCCCTAAGCAGACATAGTAGCGGAGACAACCACGACCTTAATACTATAAGAACTAGCAGTAACTCAGATGACACCCCACCAGTAATGATAGAAGAAGTCAGAAAAGCTTTGGAGAGCATGCAAAGAGGCAAAGCTGCTGCATGGTGAGGATCAGGTAACATCATATCTGCTGAAAGATGGAGGACAGATTGTGTTAGAAAAACTAGCCACCCTGTTTACGAGGTGTCTCCTGACGGGAAGAGTACCAGAGTCTTGGAAGAACACTAACATCATCTTAATACATAAGAAAGGAGATGACAAGAACTTAAAGAATTACAGGCCGATCAGCTTGCTCTCTGTAGTATACAAGCTATTTACAAAGGTAATTGCTAACAAAGTAAAGAAAACATTAGAATTCAATCAACCAAAGGAACAAGCAGGATTTCGAACAGGCTACTCAACAATTGACCACATTCATACTATCAACCAGGTAATAGAGCAATCCTCAGAGTATAACCGTTGACTTTACTTCAGAACAAAACGAGAAGTAGGTTTTAGGCAGAGTCCCAGACGACCACTTGGACAGATGCGCCTACATCGTAGCAGACGAAATGTTAAGTGTGTGTCACTTAATGCTGTACTGTTAATTTCATAAATAGATAATGCGTACTTTCGAGGACAAAATAAGCATGTTTGTTTTTAAGTGTTGTAAAAATAATTCATTATATCTTGAGGTAAATCTGGAACGCAATGGCAGAACAATGCTTACCCTGGTGGATAAATTTGTCCAGATTTCACTTCTGCCTCGTGGCGACGAAAACATTTGGCAACAAGATTTACACACAAAAGAATGAAGCAATTTTCAATGGATGGATGGATGGATGAAAAACTTTTATTGGGGTCCTGAAGGATTCCACCCCCGTTTTATAGGGGTAGGTATCAGGAGCAGCCAAGAAAAGCCCTATAATATATTTTTACAAGAAACCCTTTCACCGCAAGCAACGTTGCCTGGATTCCGACCTGTAATAGGGGATACTGAAGGGAGGGGAGTCTGCACCTTCGTATGCAACAAACTAACGCACGTAACCCACGACCTCAAGATAGAAGCAGGCCGGTTGGAACACGTCATGGTAGAGATCGTGCCAGGTACCAGCAACCGTCAGAGCATTTTCATTCTTAATATATACAGCAGTCCAAAGGAACAAAAGCAAGGGTTCAAGAGGGTTCTAAAGAAAGCTGTTAATATCGCCGGGGAATGTCCACTCGTCATAGCAGGTTATTTCAACGCCCCTCATCATACATGGGGTTACAAGTACAACACCGGGAAAGGTAATCGACTTTGGCGAAGTGCCAGTTAACTTGATCTCACCCTAATCACAGACCCCAGCCTACCAACAAGGCTTGGCACATCTTGCTGCAGGGATTCCACCCCGGACCTTACATTTGTAAGGAACATCAAGAAGGCCCAGTGAATGAACCTTGCTGTAGACCAAGGGAGTGACCACTGCATTCTTGCCACTACCTTCTCCGTGGAGCGTAAAAAGCAGAGAGAATTCCATTTCACAGACTGGGATAAGTTCAGGAAGATAAGGATGGAAAAAGAACAAGATGATCACAGACAAGGCTTGGAGCAGTGGGTCAAACAGATTAAAGATGACATCAAATCCGTCTCGTCCACCATTACCACCGATTTTCCAGTTGGAAGAATGGATAGCCGGCTCGCTCATCTTCTTGAGGCAAAGCAAGCACTACTGAATCGTTGGAAGGGTCAGCGCCTGAACCGAAGACTGAGGAAGAAGATCGCTGAGGTAAACAGATCAGTCGAAGAACATTGTCGTGCACTATCCAGGCAGCAATGGGACGAAATCTGCAACTCCGTCGATGGTCAGATGCGCAATGGTGAGACATGGAATATGTTAAAGCATTTCCTCAACGAAAAAACCACCAAAACAAATCAAAAGCATTTATCGCTCGAATTTTGCATAAAAAGATAGGGCGCACTACAGAACAGAGAGTTGTGCAGCAGCTCGTGAATAAGTACCTCCCAATCAAAAGAGGATTGGCACCACCAAGTAGACAGTACCAGGGCAGGCCCAATCTAGGTCTTGAGGGCGACTTTAACATCGAAGAGATCAGAAGAGCCTTGCATGATCTCAACGGCAGGTCGGCCCCTGGCCCGGACGGTATATCAAACAAGGCCCTTCGTAACCTTGATGATGATCCAGTTGAAATCCTGAAGGATATGATCAATGCAGCATGGAAAGAAAGCAGGGTGCCAGAGCAGTGGAAGCTGGCCAGGACTATCCTTATTCCTAAGCCAGGAAAGCCCCCTAACTTGGACAACATGAGGCCAATATCCTTGACATCATGTATCGGCAAGGTTGCAGAACATGCCATACTGCACAGGAGAAACAAGTACTTGGAAGATAATGACATATATACACACAATATGGTTGGATTCAGGGCAGGGCTATCCACACAAGATGCATTGAAGCTTATCAAACACCAGGTCATCGACAACAAAACGAGAGACGTGAGAGCCATTCTGTGCCTAGATCTAGAAAAAGCGTTTGACAACATCCACCACTCATTCATACTCCAAGCAATTTCCAAGCTTGGTCTGGGGAAAGCCTTCTATGACTACGTATGGTCCTTTCTTACAGATCGGAAAGCCGTGATGAAGATTGCAGATATCGAGACCGCAGCAATCAAACTAGAAGCAAGGGGCACGCCGCAAGGGGCAGTGATTTCACCAATTCTGTTCAACATTGCCATGATTGGACTGTCAAAGAAATTATCGAGCATTGAAGGATTGAAGCACAGCATCTACGCAGATGACATTACCATCTGTTGCACAGGTGGAAGCGAGGGGCAGATTGAGAGCGACCTGCAAGAGGCGATTGACACCGTAGAAGAGTACCTTCGTCCTTCTGGGCTCAAGTGCTCCTCGAGTAAGTCAGAACTTTTACTGTATCGGACCGCACGCCGGGGACCGAAGCACAGGGGAAGGAAGCCGTTAAACCAGATAGACATCCACCTCCGTACAAATCAAGGGGATTCCATCCAGAGTGTCGACTCCATCAAAGTCCTGGGCATGCTGATAGAGTCTACCGGCGCCGACAGCAAATCTATAACCAAGTTAACTTGTAAAACAGACAGTGCGGTGCACCTCATACGCAGAGTGTCCAACAAAAAAAATGGGATCAAGGAAGACAACCTCATCAGGTTGATGCATGCGTTTGTTCTAAGCCACTTCACGTACGAGGCAGCAATGCACAACTGGTCAAGATCAGAGTCCGAGGCACTGAATGTGCCCCTCAGGAAAGTTATCAAGAAGGTCCTGGGCCTACCCATACATACCAGCACCGAGCGTCTGCTTGAGCTTGGCATTCACAACACGCTCGAAGAAATAGCAGAAGCCCAAGAGAGAGCACAGTTTGCAAGGTTATTTACAACAAGGTCGGGAAGAATGATCCTGCAGGAGCTGGGCCAACACCCAATGGCAATCAGGCACAATTACAATGATATCCCCGACAACATCAAGGAGGATATCACGGTGTCTCCTATACCAAGAAACATGCATCCAGAACACAACGTCGGGAGAAGAGTAGCGAGGGCCAGGACTATACTTCGTCAAGTCTCAAACGAGGAACGAGGGGTCTTATTTGTTGACGCGGCTTCCTACGCCAATGGGAAAGCGTTTGTGGCAGCGGTGGTCGATGGGGCTGGCCATGTCGTCAACTCAGCGACGGTCAGGACGAAAGACCCAATCATTGCGGAACAGGTGGCCATCGCCTTAGCACTCAAGATGGATAACATTGAAGTCGTCTACAGTGATTCCATGGCAGCACTACGGGCGTTCGCCAAGGGGACGGTCTCTGAACAAACGCTGAGAATACTGCAAGGCAAGAACATAACGCATCATCTTCTGAGTTGGTTCCCAGCTCACCTTGGGCAAATCAACGATTCCCCTCCCAGTCTCAATGAAGCAGCACACGAGGCAGCGCGAGAACTCTCCAAACGCGCCTCCCCTGGGATGCGTTCTACCGGTGAAGGGGATATTCGGGAAATTCTGACAACATATAACGAGCTCACTAAACACTTCTACCTGTCTAGAAGGATTTCCCCTCCACCTCACAAAAATCTAACCCGGCCCCAAGCACTTACATTAAGGCTTTTGCAAACGCGGATGTACCCTACTTTGAAAATGTTACACATCATGTACCCAGACCTATACCCAAGTAATCTTTGTCCACATTGTGAGAAAATAGCTTCATTAGAACACATGCTCTGGCAGTGCACCAAATTCGCTCATATATCGAACATCACCTCTGCCAGATGGGAGGCGGCAATCCGCAGCTCATCCTTGGTAGATCAGCTCTCGGCTGACCACCAAGCCCGCGAGGCAGCTCAGGAGCTTGGCATCTCAGTCCCCACGTGGGAGCTGCCCACAACACAGTGATCTGTGTTTTGGAGGACCAAATAAAAGTCTATCCAATCCAATCCAGTAGGGGTAGGATCGCGGGCCGCTCTCACGTTGGGACGGGGAGGCCCAGCCTCACCGCCGCATCGTGGGCCTTCTGGACAGCCTTGAGTTGTTGTAAGAGAACCGAACTCGTGAGCTTTAAATAAAAGGAGTTCTCAGAAAATTCATCGTTTTTCATTTTGTAAAGAGGGGCACCTCCAGAGCATGTGGTTAAAATCACTGCGATTCTGGTAGTCCGGACAAAGTTCTGAAATATCGGAGTAATGGCTATAGGTTATGAGGCTAGGGTATGTTCCCGTCTGAAGCATGCGAAGAGAGATTGCCTGTGGCCTAGACAACTTTTCGTGTGACAATGGAAAGGACCTACGGCCTAATTGATAATGCTTCGTGATCTCGTTGAAGGTAGTCAAAATGCCCGTAAAATGAAGGCTGGGGGCTGACTCCTCTGTCTGAGAAGCACAAGTCCCGGCGCGGTAAGTGAAGCCTCGCGCCTTTTAGTGGGCTAGCTCGTTGACATTGGGAAGGCCCCCGACCTTCAAGCCAAGGTGAGCAGGGATGTAAATGATAGTGTGGTGGGTGAGTTTCTTGTGAGCGAGAGCTCTAAAAACTTCCTTGCACACGGAACCAGAAGCGAAGGCCCTAGCAGCGGATTTAGAGTCCGTATAAATATCAGTCCTTTGTGGACCAAGGAGTGCTAGTGCAATGGCCATCTGTTCTGCTTTGTAAAAAGAAGCGGTTCGAACCGACGCCGAGGATAACATCTGACCCTTAGTATCTACGGATACTACCACAAAGTGAGCGGAAACGCCATACTGGGCGGCATCAACAAAGCATGAAACAGACGAGTGTTTGTGAGCTTGAGCTAAAAGAGAGGAGGCTCGAGCGACACGCCTGCCCGCGTTGTACTGCGGATGCATATTTCGTGGATGGGGGCACACTTTGATGCGAGAGCGTATATAATCATCGAGTGGCGTATTTCGCACTTCGAGCGTCAGGGGCTTGACTCCAGTGTCAACCAGAATTTTTCTCCCCGCTGGTGTGATCGAAAGCCTGGCAACCTGTGCCGTTTGTTGAGCCTCGATAACTTCTTCAAGCGTGTTGTGGACTCCAAGTTTCATAAGGTTCTCAGTGCTTGTGCGCATAGGAATGCCAAGGAATTTCTTGATGCTTTTCCTTATGAGGATGTTCAATTTATTTCTTGTAAGGAGTTGCCACCTGTGCATAGATGCGACATAGCTTATGTGGCTCATCAAGAATGCATGGTTTCCTTGATAGTATGCTGTGCCACACGTGTACGGTTTTGTCATGCGTGTGGCATCACGTGGAATGAACCATATAATGTGATGTAAGGGTACGCAATAAACAAAAGTTGGAAGTTAGCGCTCACATTGTCGTCTGTTTGTTCCCCTTCTTGACTGCATGGTATCTTTCCATCACGCTCAAACTGAGCTGCGCTAAAGCAATATCATTTTATGACTACATGCTGCGATCATAGCATGCTGGGCCATTTCGCTAGTTCCACACATACCAAATTTGGTGTAACGTGAGCGAATGGACGACGAAGGTAAATGACACGTCCAAAGATAAAAATCGTGATATGCATGTGACGAAAAAGATGACTACATGCTACGCGCGTAGCGTGCTCGTGGCTGTTTCGCTATCTCAGCATATAACAAATTTAGTATCACGTTACGTGAATAGACGACAAAGGTAAATAGTATGTCCGAACATGATAATCATAACATGGAAGTCAAGTACGGCATAATTTACGTCCGCCTCGTAACGTTATGCTGAATTTAAAATGACGTATCAAGCTTCCTCATTCGTTCTTCGCATATCATTGATTCCCACGGTACGTGCGATCTGCCAATTTTTTTTTTCCAAGGCCGAGCCTTCGACCATCCGTCTCATGACGTCAGAACAGAATGCGCGCTCATTGTATCAGGTTTGTGTGGTTCCGCCTCTCATGAGGAAACGCTGTGGACTTGTAAACTTTTATTTGACTATATATATATATATATATATATATATATATATATATATATATATATATATAGATATATATATATATATATATATATATATATATATATATATATATATATATATATATATATATATATATATATATATATATATATATATATATATATATATATATATATATAGATGCCCCGTTCAACCCAAAAACTGGCTAGCGTCCTGCGTCGGCGCCTTCCATCGGCGGCGTCAACACGAGTGGCACACGAAATCATCATCACGCAATGACGAAATCATATCACCTCATTGTGGAGTCATGAATTTTAAAAAATTTGAGACGTCACTATGGCGTCGTAGTGACGTCACGTGACCACACAATCGCATGCAAGATGGCAAGATGGCCAGTTGGTTGAGATTCATCTTGAGCTTGGTACACAGCACAACCATAGAGCTAATATGCAGCCATTAACTTTATGAGCGCAACACTAGACACTGAAGAACACAGCGCCGTGTTGTTCTCTTCCTTTGTGGCTTGTCTAGTGTTGCGCTGTAACCACGTTCAAGATCAATCCCAACCAACTTGCCCAACCTGCCATCTTGAATGCGACCATGGCATCTCGTGACGTCACTACGACTCTATAGTAACTAACGTCTAGCATGAACAACACAGCGCTGCGTTGTTCGCTTCCTATGTGTACTTGCCCAGTGTTATGCTGTAACCAAGTTCAATATGAATCCCAACCAATTGGCCCAACTTGCCGTCTTCAATGCGACCATGTAATCACGTGACGTCACTATGACGCCATAGTGACGTCTTGCACGAACAAGACAGCGCCACGTTGTTCGCTTCCATATGTAGTTGCCTAGTGTTGCGCTGTAACCAAATTAGAGACGAATCCCGACCAACTGGCCCAACTTGCCGTCTGCAATGCGACGATGTCATCACGTGACGTCACTATGACGCCATAGTGACGTCTTGCACGAACAATACAGCGGCGCGTTGTTTGATTCCTTTTGTGTACTTGCCTATATAGTGTAACGCTGTAACCAAGTTCAATATGAATCCCAACGAACTCGCCCAACTTGCCGTCTTGAATGTGACCATGTCATCACGTGACGTCACTATGATGCCACAGTGACGTTTTGCATGAACAACACAGCACCGTGTTGTCCGTTCCTTCTTTTTTGTTTCGGCTCATGTTGCGCGGTAACAAAGTTTAAGATCATCGCATGCATCTTAGCTTGGTCAGCGATGGTCAGCGATCAAAAGTAATCTTCTGCTTTTCAAGGTGGAGTTGAACAAAGAAGCGAGACCACTAAAATTATTTTTCTCTATTGAACGAAAGAAGAGGTCTTTATAGGCTCGTTTCTTTGTTAACGCAATTGTAATAAAAACCAATGTCAAATGGAGACAGATAAGGTATATAGCTTTATCTATATTGCTCTAAATACGTTGCCATTGTGAAGAAAGTCAAGTAGATGGTAAAACACCTTGCCGCCGACACGGACCGAAGCTGCCAACTTTGGATGACTTCGGAACATGCGACCAAGGTGTCTTTCCGTCTACTTGACTTTCTTCACATTGGTAGCGTGATTAGTGCAATAGGGTTAAAGCTGTACAGTTAACGTGGCGCATATCTTCACTGGTTTTATTCTCTGTTTCTTCTGATTTAGCAAGTAATACAGGCATAAAGCAAGCACGGGCATTTCTTCCTTACTACAAATGATTGTTTAGTGTTTTGTATTTATTTACAATATTTAACAAGAAAGACCCAAGGCTATTTAGATGATTGGCATAGTGCAGAACTCATGTACTGCACGCAGTCATGACGCAGGAAGGAGTGTCTGCAGGCGCTTTCGATAGATGGCACCAGAGTGTTCTCTGGCTTTTGAGCACGCGGCCGTTTGTGCTTCTAAACGCGATTAAAACTGAATACTGCCTTGAAGTCAATAGCAAGCGTCTCAGTGGCTAGTAAAGTTCGCTATGTAGCGTCCATGTGCTAATGGCGGCTAATGCAGAGCCCTTGCGGCCGAACATTCTAACGCATATGTCTTATGGTTAGAATTTTGTTGTGAGGCTGTGCTGGCCCTTTGTCATCCCCGGAGGAGCTATCTTTAACGGTACTTCCTTCTAACTGTCGCATTATCATGGCAACTGCAAAATGCAAAGAAAATGTGCTGCTTTGCAGCTACTGTCTTCATCTGTTTCATTGAGCCCAAGCATGAACATCTACTGCCACCTAGGGGAAGCCGAGAAGAAAGACGAGAAAACTGTATTCACTAAATTGTCCGTAGAAGCGTCAACCGTTGGGATAGCTGCTGCAGTATTTATGAGAGCATGAACGAAAAATCGTCGACAAAGAACTGCGCCGATGAAAGATTAGGGACAACAAACAATCAGACAATAAGTGTATTTGTATTTATAATTACTTACATTTTAAACTAAAAGACAAGCTTCCATAGGCAGACACCAAACCTGCAACCTACAAATACGCATCCAATGCTGTGCTAATCGAGATACGTCGGCGAAGGTTGATCCCTGCCAATGGCAAAAGCGTTTTGGTTAATTTTAATTTTTTTATATTGCACGCTAATAGGCGCTTCGTCCTCGAATTCTACCATCATCACCTGCTCTTGCTGACAGTCATCATCGTCTTTTACGTGCACTTCGCCTACAAAATCCCCCTTGGGTCTGTGGCGCGTGTTCGCTCCCGAGTTCACGGTCAATGAACCCTGTTAAAACCGTGTCGTCATAATATTTATATCGTACTTATGCGTATCTTATGCTTTCGTTTGCCTTTTGGTTGTAATTAAATTGTGTCGAACAAACGGAAATCACCCTGAAGTTCTGCTTCTTTCGAACATTGACAAAGGTGGCACGTGATGACCGGAAATACACTGAACTTGTGACTTTATTATAGGACAATTAGTTTGGTTAAGGGAGGGATATTGCCCCGCCGCAGTGGTCTAGTGGCTATAAGGGTACTCGGCTGCTGACCTGCAGGTTGCGGGATCAAATCCCGGCTGCGGCGGCTGCATTTCCGATGGAGGCGGAAATTTTGTAGGCCCGTGTGCTCAGATTTGGGTGCGCGTTAAAGAACCTCAGGTGGTCTGAATTTCCGGAGCCCTCCACTACGGCGTCTCTCATAATCATATGGTGGTCTTGGGACGTTAAACCCCACATATCAATCAAGGGAGGGATATTTGTCAGACAATATTCCTTGCAGCTGCCTCCTAAGAAAACTAGCTACGAGTTGCCACACATGAGATAGTGAGAATCCAAATTCAAGACAGCTTCTATGTCAAATGTTACACGTGGTTGTTAATTCTGATACCTTGTGGTAGCTTGATGGCCACTCTCCGAACCATGCACTTAATTATACACGCATTCGCTGTGCTCAAAAATGCAGCAGGCGTCAAATGTTCATGTTCCCTGGAACGCCAATTGCGCCTTGTAAGGTATCAGATGCTGTTTTGAGCGAAGTACAATTACACACATTGGACACATTCGATTGTGTTCTATATACAAACCATTTCGATCTTTTAACTAAAGGTTCTTGCGTATAACTACCGCTTTACTATATTATTGAAACTGAGTGACAAGAAACTATTAGTATATCCATTTTTTTCATAAAAATCACTATTGAACATGTGTCACTTTCTAGGTCTGCGGAATGTTTTCTCCACCTGAAACGTTGCAAACAGAGTCAGCGTTCGAACACCTCAAGTAATTTCGTAGGATGTACTACAGCATCGTCACAATGGCGCTGGGTAATTGGGACGGCTTTGTGCTCTCCCATAGTAGAGTATACGATGTACTCTAAATCGTTAAACACTTTTTCTAGCCACACAGTAGAGTACATTAAATACACTAAATCCTTACCCCCCTTTTTCTAAACACATGTGTTTAGAGATACCCTAAGGGCGTTTCTCTCTGAGGAACTCTTCTCGGGAGAGCGCGAGGTTGTGCGTCTTTGGTGTGCCCTTTTATCAACGTTGAGCCCAAACGGGTACAACTTATTTCAAGGCTGACATGGTGCTACGCCGCACCGTCAGGTTAGAGCTGATGCCATTCTCGCCGTGCCCTTTGAACTGTGTTCGCCGCCTCGGTATTTCATGCCCTGATCATTACACCACCAAGTTGATGTGCACGATGCAAGGGTATATGCACATACGCGTATTTACCCATTCCGTGTTTCGTCATTTGTGAGATATGCGCATTTGTAATTACGTTCACACGTCTTCTGCTGTTCGCTTTGTGTTAAAATGTTACTTTTTGTGTTGTGCTGATGTCATGTGAAACTGTGAGAATGGTAATGTATTCCTGAACACTGGTTCATCACGCATAATTCAAGCTCTGTACATAGTGTAAATAGTTTGTTTCTAAACAGGGTCTCTAATGCACCTCTGTCAGTCGGCTTCAATGCTAGAGCCATCCTCTACATTTCTTTTTAATCTCAGTCGATGTACGCCCACTCAATCGTTACGCCTATGAAAGGCGTCTGCAAGTAACAAATTTTTGCGGGGCCACCCAAATATGAGGTTGTGCGCCCTTTCGGCATCAAATCTCATTTTTCACTGCCTCCCGAATCGGCCCACTTCTGCCCGAGAAATGTCATCATGATCAGACGTTGCCCCACCGCGGTGGTCTTGTGGCTAAGGTACTCCACTATACGTGACCCACAGGTAGGGGGATCAAATCCCGGCTGCGGCGGCTGCATTTGCGATGGAGGCGGAAATGCTGTAGGCCCGTGTGCTCAGATCAGGGCGCATGTTAAAGAACCCCAGGCGGTCGAAATTTCCGGAGCCCTCCACTACGGCGTCTCTCATAATCATGTGGTGGTTTTGGGACGTTAAACCCCACGTATTCAATCATAAAATGATTAGGCGTCAGGAAGGTATGTCACAGTAATGACTCATGATGATGTCAGCATTTTATAATTATTTTGTAACAATCGTGTTCACGCAGTGCCGACGCGAGACGCCGCTTAATTTTCGCGCTCGATGAGGCATCTAATTAAGGCCCTAGTAATTCAGTGACGCCCTCACAAGTTGAATTACACGAGGTCGGGCCAAAAGCGTGTACAGCGTTTGAGAAAAAAAAAACGTGTGAATACATGCTTCTCTCGATTGTCGCAGTCTTCCGTTAGAAATTTCCGCCGCCTAATGACCACAATGGACGCGTTATGGTAAGTCATTTATGCTAAATAAAATGGAATTCACCACTCCACGGCGCTGTTGAACATTCCCCGAAACAGACAATGGTTACAACATTAGCACGGTCTGTCATACTGAGGTGTAAACGAATATAAGTCTGAGAGGTCCGCGCGACACTTCACGTGTGGCAGCTAACTACCACATCGCCAATATTACACACGCAAGAAACCTCGAGTCATGGGTGTTGAATAAAACGAAAATTTTTTGTCATGGTCGTCGAGCTGACGAGTGCAGTGACGTACCACCAATATTTCAGAAGCAATAAATATAGCAATGATAACAATAACTGGTGGGGCTGAACGGCCCCAAAACCACTGCATGGTTAAAGAGAAGCCGTATACAGGGGAGGGCTCCAGAAAATTTTGATGACGTGAGGTTATTGAATGTGTACCGAAATCAAAGTACCTGGACCTCAAGCATTTCGCTGCCACCTGAAGTGCAGCTGCCGCTACTGTGATTCGATCCCGCGATTGGCGGTTCAGCAGTGAAGCTCAATAACCGCTAAACACCACTGCGGTTATTCCAAGCATGAGGAAGGTGTTTAGTGACATAAACTAACTTGGTGATTCGGAAAGTCTTAACTGACGAAATTCAACAAGCCAGGACCTCAATACTTTGTTAATTCATTGCGCAATACATATTAAAAAAAGATGACGTTTATGCGGCAATTTTCACTTTCTATATAGCTGTGCAAGAACTGCATCGCGTTTTAACATAGTTGCCAGAAGAGATGCAAATAGATACAAAAACAATTGTAAAGTCAGCTTAGGTGGCTAAGGAACCGTCGACCAAGTGTACTGGAACCTCATTCCCATGCATCAAGCAAGCGCCGGCTCAGAACTGGGGGAAATTTCTGCGACCATCCCGGAAACGATTGCTTTGTGCGATTGCCTTCGTCGGCAGGCACGGTGCGTGTATAAGTCACAGATGTTCTCTACCTATTCTGTCTGTTTTCTTTTCACCTTACCCCAGCGTAGCATAGCCTATCAGGTGCTTCTGTTGCTATCCCTGCTTTCCCCCTCACCCTTGAGGAGTTGCTCGGAGGAATTCAAGCTGAACGGTTGTGGCGCCAGCGATCTCCAACGCCAGCGTAGCTCTCACCGACTTATTCGCCCTCCGCGACCCCATGACACTGTGTAGCTCTCGCCGAGTGGTGACCTGTCCTCAGACTTTTTTGACCAGCTTCCACTTTCCCATTTCCTTCTTTTGAAGACGATAGTATTTCGTGGGGACCATCGACGCAAAAATTTTGGTCTGTCTGTTTGTCTGTACAATTGTCTGTTTGTCCTCTTTAACGGTACCGGGTACTCTAAACGGCACCAGCCAATGCTCCAAATGGCCGACCCCATCCGCAGCGCCCACCATTGTTGCTCAAGGTTCAGCGTTCATACTTGTGCGGTTGTCAATTAAAAAAACAATTATGGCGCATATCTGAAGCACCCTAACAACTCGTATATATTCTGTATGTGCGTCTTTTACTACAAAAGGCATACATAAGTAATTCTAAGGACCATAGCGTTTATCACGCTGCGCTGATCATGCAACTCTTGCACGAAAAGGGGAGTGTTTCCAACGCTTTGCTAAGACGAAACTGTAGTGGCACCTACCCGTCGCCTTGCGTTCTACACCTTGTCCGCTAGGAGACGGGAGCGCACGCCCGTATCAGAGCCGCGTGCTTTGTTTTCCAAGAAAACTACCAGATGGCGCTCATGTCTCACGTGTGGCGTGACTTGGCGCGTTCGTTCGCCTCCATTGCACGCTCGAGGCACTCTAACGCAGCGCCCCCAAAATACCATTCACCAATTTTCTCGCGCAGAACATCAAATAAATGTTTTGTTCACACTCTCTACACGCAAGACTGTTGCCTTTCGACGACATTTGCAGATTAACATGCAGATACGGGGCCATTTTTTTCTTTTGCTTGGCTTATTCTAGTTGTTTATCTCTCTCCACAATTCCTTTCATCCCACCTACCCTCTTACTCTTCAAGGCACTTCACCATGTCGCCCATGAGCCATGCAGACAGACATTAGGCGCCTTTTTCCTCTTTTCAAGACTCACTCATTCCCCTTGATGTCTGGCTAATAAGTTCCCCACTAGCCCCGGACGACAGAGAAACGTTCATTAAAAGAATAAAACCATCCAATTGTTTAGATTCCGAAGCTAGAAAGGAACTTCCTGATCTCAAGGGCCTCCCGTCATTGTAAAAAATAAGGAATGTTCTATTGGCAATCGGCATGTACAATTCCTTTATACTCTTACAAAAGTTCCGCCGTGCGGGTGTACCAGTTACGTTGCTCGCCAGCTGACCCGAAGGTGTGGGCTTCATTCCGGCCGCAGCGGTCGCATTTTGATGCATACAAAATGGTAGAGAGGCCCCTGTACTGTGCCTTGCTAGTGCACGTTGAAAAACACCAGGTAGCTGAAATTCCTGCAGGAGCCCTCCGTATGGTGTCACTAGTAATCCTTTGGTGGTCTTGAGATGACAAAGCCAAGTCATTATTAATATTATTACTCCTCCTCCTCGTACTACTACTACTACTACTACTACTACTACTACTACTACTACTTCTGCTGCTGCTGCTGCTGCTGCTGTTACTACTACTAATACTTTACTACATTACAATGGGTCACTGCGTCTGGGTGCATTTGCAATGTTTTTGTTCCCTTTCACTATTTCGAAATCTAAGAAGCATGAGAGGCCTCTGTCACAGCCCACGTATGTAAAATCATATCTTTTACGCTATAAGAGACACAGTAGAAGACAAAAAACAACAGCCCTCACCTCCACAGTTTACCGAGGGTCTTGCTCAGCTCAGCGTTGTGCAGGTGCGGGTACTGGTCGGCCAGCTTCCTCCTGGCAGCCTGAGCCCACACCATGAAGGCGTTCATGGGTCGCTTGACATGCATCCGCTTCTTCTCTGATGTTGTCTGACGAGTCGTCTTGGCCACGAGCGACCAGTCGTAGCTCTGCAGCACCTTACTGACTGCCGCCTGGATGCCCGGGTTGTCGTCCAGAGGGTCGATGGACAGTCCCTCGGAGCTGTCCCCCGAACAGCTGTCGTCCTCGTCGTCAAACTGTCTACCCGAAGACGGGGCCATGGAAGACGACGACGAAGCCGGGTGATGATGAACGTGGTGACTGTTGTGCCGGTTGCGGCGGCTCGAGCTCGGTTCCATGGTGACCAGCTCGATCACCTTCTTAGGAAAGAAGGTCTCTTCCGAAAAGCCTCCTCCTCCGCCACCGCTTCGTCTCGGTGTCGACGGCATTTTTAATTGTGTTCGGTGACGTGGCAAGCGTGATGTACCTAAGGCGTTAGGGTTAACGTCTGGAGAAGCTCAATGTTGATGGAGTCGTGGCTTTCGAGGTCCGAAGGTATAAGGTAGATTCAGAGTATGCTTGACTTTAGTGTGTCCTTCTAAAACAGCCACAGTGTTTTCAGATTAGTACTGGGTCAACGAGTGCTGGAGAGCTCACACTTCGTTAAGTCTTCTAGCACAAGATACGTTGAAGTATCAAAGAACTGAACTCTTATCCTTTCCTTGCACGCAACCTAAGTGGAAAATAAATTGTCCATATATTCATCCGTCATGGCTTGAAGAGTGATTTATAACTCCACAAAGACACCTCAGCGACTATTTGCGACCAAAACAATCTCTCAACGAGGCTTCAACAAACGCACACCTTAATTTTCCTTCTGGATTCCTGCAGAACATCCGAGGAACAAGGATTTCTCTCATCTTGCCCCACCAGTGTAAGAAGCGAGATGCCAACAAAACAAGAGGAACTCCCGGTGCGAGATTACAGCGCTGAAAGGCGTCGTGCGTTTCCGAGATTGCTTGACAACCTTGACAATCACATGGAACACGCTGTGACACTGAGGCGTCCAGGAGTAGAACGAGACAGTGCGAAAACAGCCACAGTTCTTTGTGTGTGGCGTGGCCACGACCACTGTGGGATGTACGAGGGGAAGGGGGTTGCCTTCTTTAGTGCCAACTCAAGGGAACAAAAGGGGTCGCTGTTTCATCTCGCCAGTTGATTGATGACCCTTTATATATGCCTCCTTCGTTCCCTGCAGTCACACGTGTTTAAGCCATCGTTGCACGATCAGGCAGGTACAACGCCTGGCTACAGGTGTCCTTTTGTTCCTCGCAATGAACGGGAACCCTTTGCATGAGGCGACAGCAGTCTTACTGTGCACACGAACGTTGATAAGGATCGAGATGCGCCTACTTAGCACCGATTTAACACCTGCGAAGAAGGACTGCCGTTTCTGCTTTGGTTAGCATTGCTTGAAAGGATGAAACGGTCTCTTTGTGACTGAGTGCTGTCAAGAATGCTCTGAAGAGGCTCAATCATGCACTTTTACAGGCTTTCCCGTATTCTTTAATATCGCTGTTTTCTTGAGCACTCAAACATCTACCGTGTGGTGGGGCGCTGCTCAAGAAGTGAAAACGAACCGATACAATGGAGCCTGTTTTTTTTAAGTGAGCAATAAGGACCCTGCAGTATGTTGGCGCCTTGGTCATGCACGATATTACCAATGTGGATTAAATTTGAGAACCCGCAGTGCGTCGTAAAACATAGAGACAGTCCAATGGCATTCTGAATTCTATCAATGGAACCTATGCAATTATGCCAACCCTGTATTCCTAATTGTTGCATTGGCCAACGCTGAAGTTGTCCATTATTGTGTCTTTCTATCTGGCACTTCTATGAGTAGGCTAAAGAACCTTTTAGCGCGTGCAGCTCACTGTGACATTGCAGCTTTTCTATGCAGGGTTTAGCTCATCTCCATAGTAGAATGCTCACGAGTTGTGCGGTTTGTGGACGTTCTTTTTCGGAGGCTGCAAAGAAAATTATATTCGTGTGTATACCTTGTTAATCATCGACTACCTTTAATGGCTACTTAGCTGGCGCTGCGCAGGTGAGTGGTCCAGAACTCACTGTAATAGACATCAAAGTTTCGAACTTGAATCCTTTGTCTTGCAGTGGCGTTCACTCAAGGAACGTTCTTATTACTTAACGCCACACTACCGGCCACTGTGCTCTTTGTTCTCCTGCAGCTCAGCTTTGTGAAGAGCCGATACGTTGAACGGTCACGAGACACACACAAAGAGATCCCACCTGTCCAAGCGTCGTCCACAAGGAGCCTTCTTGAAGCGCGTTCCGCGGTTCCTCGTTGCAGCTGTGCTGAACGCTTCCGTCACACGCACGCACCGCACAACGCCATGCCAGTTATGTAATCCAGGCTTCGATAATACACTGTGCAAGAGTGACGAGAAACACTCACATAACACTCGTCGTCTTCCCGAAGCAGAAAGGCTGCGAAGTAAAAGTAGTGTCCACTGGCGAGCTACGCAGCTGGAGCTGGTAGAGCTTGAAGCCTTTGGCACCGACAAGTCCTAACCTTGGCACTGAGTTTCACCTTCGCTGTCGCCGTAATCCACAGAAGTTGGGTCGCGAGATAATTCGTCCGTTGCTTTATACCACAAGGGCCAATACTTCAGGCGCGTTGTAAACAGAACCGGTTTGTCTCTTCGACAAGCAGCCCGCCAAAGGTACAGGTGCCCTTTCGGATCGGTGGGAGCTGGGAGACTCGTCCCCGCTCAAATCTTCGCACTCGTCGTACACGGACTACTGCCGGGATGTCTCATCGAATATGAAGGAGGAAAGTGGCTCCGTGTCTTCGGACACAGGGCGGAGAGGGCGTCAGTGGAAGCGTGGGACGGTCCAGAGGGTGGCAGCCGGGTACGTCCAACGTAGGCCCTCCAGACGTTACTGCAGCTGGCTGTCAGTCGGCGAGGACTAAGCGGCCGATCGAGCGCGGGTCCCAAACGGCGGCTGCCGAAAATCTTGCACCAGCCAAAGGCGGAAAGGATGTCCTAAGAAGTGAGTGAGAGTGCCGTATCCCACTAAGGCGAGATGCGATGGTTTCGCTCCTTGGGACGTGTCAGCGCCTCCTCACCCTTTCGATATGGACGCAAAGCGCGGCAGCGCTCGTTCTCTCCCCTTGGCGATCGGCCGTAGAAGCCTCCTTCACCGCCGATGGTGAGGCTCGAGGCGACGGCACGTCGCCGCAGTTGTTGCCTGGTCGTAGGAGCGTGCGGGAGGCAGTTGCCGCATACCCGAGTCCTTCGTCCTCGCGTCTATTCTGGTCGCGTGCGCGTTCGCTTGCATAGCGTTGCGATGGTTGCGAGGGAAAAAGAAGGCGGGGTAGTTCTCGCTTAGTCGTTTGCGCGCCTTGGGCGAGGTGCTTACCCCAAACGCGGGGTGGCTTCGCGCGTAGCCGCCCCTCGGCGAGAGAGCAAGACCTGTTTCACCGACGAAGGCCGGGCTCCCTTCGTAGTGAAGGAGGGTGGCTTCGCTCCGCCTTCGGGACGTCCCATGCAGGAAACATACGTGCTGTACGCGTAAAGTAGAAATTAAAGGGGGGGTGGTGGAGTAGGTGTTGTTCGACTAAGCCCCAACCCCCGTTTTTACAAGCATGACACCCGAGTTGTTTTGCTTTCTTTTTGAAACCACACATAAGTGCCCCCCCCCCTTTTCTTTTTTGCTGTACAACTCTCATCGGCATCCCCTCCCACCCACGCCTTCTTCGTATGCACTGCCGTGAGCCCCTTCGTCCCCCCACACCCCTTTCTACAGTCATTTTTTGCAGCTCCCCTGTTCTTGTTGACGCCATGCTGCTCTTGGGCAAGTTCAGGGGAAGACACATGGATGAAAAAACCAGTTAAACGACATTTTATTATATTCTGCTACGCGGCTAGAAAGCGGCCGACGCGTAGGCGCCTTTTTCCGTGGTTTATTTTATTACTCTGGGATGGGAGTTTTCTTTGTTGTGCAAGGGCGACTGCGGTGATGAACCTCCCTCTGAAGGATTACAGAAGAGCTTATTACAGAAGCGATGGCTTCGTGCTGTGGACTAAAAAGGAGATGACGTCCTGAATTTTCCGAGCCTATTTGCGTTGATGTGTCGAAGCTGTCTTTATGTTAGTGGTAAGAGCTCGTTCCTTGACTCCATGCATTGGGACTATTGAATAAAACCAAGTCGTGAGGATCCAATAGACGCAGACGTGGGTCAGACAGGTGTCGGCAACCAGACACAGGCGCAACTTTGGCTAAGATAATGATTTCATTTCTTTTATCTGTGTGGGCACTAATACGAGATGATTTACGTGTCAGTGTGATTACGCTGTCGTGAACTCGACCTGTGACTGTTTCCGGATTAAGGGACCGTTAAACATAGTCATTTTAAATATTATGCCAAAGTGCCATGGCTCGTGGCAAAGTTAAAAAAAGTTATTAATCAGTTGTGCGAAATATGTGTGAAAAAGCGAGGTATGTATAAAAAGGCATGTACGTGCTGTCTCACTCAATAAAAACAACAACACACAATGTCTCCCATTGCCTAGTCCTAAGCAAGTGACGACACAGAGAAATGTTATGTTGGTTTAAATTACACCAGGAACAAAAACTGTGTTTGACTTCGCCTATGTGTCCTGTTGGCGTCACTTCAACCACGGGCATCATGATCAATGTCCTATGAATACTGTTAGCACATGAGCAATAATTAGTGACCCAGGACGAGAAAAATATAACGAAACTGTGTAGTGATGAGGGCATTTGGGTAGGACAAAGGAATACACAATATACCTCTATTGAGCGCCAAAATACATGTCTTGTTTCCTTGTCCCAACTGCATAGTTAAACGGGAAGACGGGCTGCATTAAAGCTGACCAGAAAAGCCAATAGGTGACCAGTAAAAAATGCGAGGGATTGTGGGATGCACCGACTGCTGCCGGCTGCCGGTTCGAGGAGAGCAGAGGACGGCGAATCGCCCCACCGTAACCCTCAGAATATTCGGGATTTGTGCGCGTGGTCGCCCGTTTATCTTGCTCCTGCTAAACCAAGGTTGGCTGTTCAGCCATTGGCTGCTCCAACTCGAGCGTGAAAGGCAAAAGCATGTATCGATTTCCATAGAACGTGGAAAGAAAAATGAAGGTGGCTGCGGCTGTGAAGAGAGCCACAGCGAGCTTTGGGTACCGAACGTTAGAGCCAGAGTGTACGGACACCATTTTATCACAAGTACGTGTGTATTCCGCACTAATGAAAAGCTTACGCATGAATTTGTTGCGATTATTATAGCGAGAAATAAATTGTCGCGCAGACACGCCCATAGCAAGTATATTATGGGAATTCGCAGGCAAAATCTACCCGCCATAACAGATGAGAGCCGGTCATTTCACCCATATATAGGACGAAAAACGCGAAAGCTTCACTCAACAGTAAGTTTACGCTAAGTACTGCACGAGTCCGTTAGCATTTATCACGGTCAAACTGTAAGGAAGAAGTGCGTTAAACATGCGCAGGTTTTCGATTCTTTGGCGCCATCTACGTCTGACTGTATGTTTATTTGCCGCCGTGCCATGCAGTTTGACCAAGATCTGCGTTCAAGTAAGCAACTGGCTTCGACTAACAAATGCATCTTAGCGCGCTCAAGGATAGAAAAAAAAAGTTATCTCAATGCACTCAATAAATGCTGTGCTTCATGCCGATCGACCGACGATGTCGGCCGAAGCAGCGATACCGAAATGAACTCTTAGCACACTGCTACAGTGATTCCCATCTCCTGACATTTTAAAAAGGGTGATATTTTATCTGCAGTAACGTATCATACATTGAAAACTGTCTTCTGTATCGACTGATTTGCTAGCGAAACTGACAGTATACCTCCGAGCAGCATAAAAGCATTGCAGATCATTTTGGTGTGATGAAAAAGTTTCCTTGCCACTCATGTCTTTCCTAGCTTGTCATCGATGTAGTCACGGTTAGCAGAAACAAAAAAAACAACTTCTAAAGCAGTGACATTGCACGGAAAAGTGTTTTTTTTCAACGGAGCAGCACAGAAATGCGTATACGTGCCGCTGCTAACCTACGTGGTGCGTCGAACTCGAAGCCGTAGTATCACACAGTTCCTTGCGATTGCCTATTTTACTGGTCACCTATTCCTGTCGGAGACCGCTGCGTTCTGACAGATATATAATGCAGGAAAAGCTTTGTCATTCAATATGGGTGCATGCCACTTAGCTACACAGGTTCCAAGTTAATTGCAGAAGCGGCACTATAGCTGCGTGTCTTGTATTATATTATGCACTTAGCGCGTACGAACCCCGAATCTATTTTATTTACCAAGAAAACCCAAGCACGCTACTTCTGAAACGCGGCCATATGCTATATGTTATATACCTATGGTAGGATCTATACGTATATAAGCCAAGATAAATAAAATAGGAGTGAGTATACAAAATTATACAACGATCGAGATGTGTGTTACCTCTGGCTTAGATTATATACGGCAGACTTGTCCTCACAGAAGGCACTCTTCGGCTCGTGTCACATGCGCCACCCCTCTCTTGTGTTCTTATACGATCAGTAGTCGTCACGCGCATTAAATGGCTTGTCAAGAAGCACACTTTTATTGTATGTCACAGGTTCAACCCATCACCTTCTAACTGCCCTCGCGTTGCTACATGTGAGTGTTACAAGACATCTAGACAGAGACGAGTGACTCCGCAAATTAATTTGTACCATTAATTACATCCTTTGAATGTACTCAGTGGGATAAGATTGAAACTGACAGAGCGACTGTTTAATTCTTTCTTCATGTTCCAGTTCTTTTACGTGTCTATAGCGTTTCTTTCACGTCTACTTACATCTTCAAAAGCGTCTTTTTTATAAAGACCACAGACAGGCGTTGTTCTACGACCTGACAATGCTGTCAGCCTTACTCAGCCCCTTCGTATTAATCTATCTCAACTGCATAGGCGCGCCGCAAACGGCATAATAACAACCGCGTAACACCTTTCCGAAACCTTATCGCTTGCCAAAACACCTCGTCGAGAAGAGAGTCGAACTTCTCGGGCTGCCGCATACTATGTACACAACGTGGCAAGCAGTAGCTGCGATCATCACAAGCGCGCCACATCCGAAGCTTCTGTTTGGCCGGGTGGGAACAGTGATGTGCCTTGCAGTGGGCACAGAGAAAGCGGGGCCATTTTTCTGGGCGCCGGGAAACAAGGCGGCACTATCTGAGTCATGCATTATACGTATACTATATAATACCCTTCGTTTGAGCTCCGTGCCGCGAATGCTTCGAAGGCCCCGTCACACAGAGGAATGGCGTTCAATCTGCATCCCCCTTCTCCGCGCCAAGCCGCCTATTTCAACACCACCGCCCCAACACAACTATATGTCTTAGTTTCTTCTCTGAATCCGTCGGGATTGTATATAAACCGCTCGTTGGGTGCAGTAGCGGTGCGCAGACAAGACATTGGAGCACTCGTTGTCATCGGTATCTTCAAGATCGCCACGCGTCCACATGGAAGGAAGGAGGCTGTCCCCTTGTTTTGTGGCCCGCCACTGCCGGCGTCTCAGGACAGGCTGCTTCGCTGTCTTTCAGCGCAGGAGTCCAGAGACGCGTGTGAAGGGTGTAAGGTGTATATAGACACAACGTATCACGCGTTGTCGGCGCTCCTATGTGATGACACCTCATTGACAAGTAGGATGGCAGCTTGCAGTGACGAACCTCGTTAACCTTTGTGTAGCGTCGTGCGTGGGCTTGTGCTTGTGCACGTCTTCAGATTGGAGGGCACTCATTCGAGCCATGGCACTCTTCGGAATATGTGTTTATCCGAGCCACAACAGTCAGTCGAGCCCCGTTGAAGATGCGGGCTCGCTGTGGTAACTATGTCAACGTCACAGCGTTTAGACATATGATAAACATGATTCATTGCATGGTGAGTTTCGGGACCTTAATTCACAATGCTAGAAATTTTAAACCGTAGTTGTCAATAGTCGAGCACTTTCACTAGTAATATGCATGCACAGTGCAATGAGACTTGCTGTTGGACGAGTTGGTGGTGAATCTTATATTTACAAATTTTAGCAGAACAATCATATAAAGAGATCATATTATATTGAAAATCTGTAAACGATAATAAACAAATGTTATGAATACTTGCAGACGTACGTGAAATTTTCGTACGAACACATGGCATAGCGCGTGAACGTCTTGCAAATATTTAGCGTTTGTCGTCGTGTACATAATACGCCGAGGGGAGAGTACCACATCGAAACACCATCGGATGGGAGCACATCAGTATACCGTCGAGCCTCAAACTCGCATTAAGTTTCATGCAATTATTCAATCAGGCCTATTTGGATGAGGTCGTTGTCCTGACCCCCATCTTTAACGAAACACATTTGGCGGCGTGCAGCACAAGCAATCAAGTGATCTTTGCTGACGTCTTGGAAACGGATGTGCGAATCAGTAAACCCATTGCCGCAAAGTTCCAACATAGGAGACGCCATCAGCACGGTTTTGACTCAGCTTCAACCATAGTGAAGGCAGCCTCCATTTGCTAAGTTCAAGTAACTGTCTGAATACGCCCCTTTCTCGGACTGTGTGCTATATATTATAGGCGTTTTGTTGTCGCGCACCACAGAGCGTCGAACAGACCCCTTCAATTCAAGTGTTCCATTCATGGGGTAAATGTCAAGTGCAAGCTGGAGAGTTTCAAGAAATGAAGCCGACATCCACGCAATTTGATGAAGATGCCAGTAGTTAAATCCTAGTGCAAGCAGGACATGAATGATTCAGAGCAACGCAATATGAATACCAATGCAACTGATAACTTAGCTGAAAAGTACACATGAATAGCTGGCATAATGAAAAATGGAACCGCGACTCTCACTGAAAAAGGTGAAGCGTGGATTACTGGATGAGATTGTCCTGCAATGGGGATATGTTACGCTGATGACGGAGGAACACGTAGCACAGCCCGCAGTGCACAAGCTGGCGATAGTTCTAGCGCGAGAACAAAACGCCGACACACAGACAAGAAGGACACGAAAGACACGTACGTGAAAGCGCTCGTGTCATTCGTATCCTTCTTGTCTCTGTGTCGTCGTTTTGTTCTCGCACTATAACTATCGTCATGCCACACCAACTAGCCCAAGCTGCCACACTTCTAAGGCACAAGCTGGAGCAGCATTTACCCTTGCATATGTCCGTCTTACATTTACTAGTTAAATATGGGCATCAGTGCATTATGAGCCAACTGTGGTCACCTAATAAAGGACCAGCCTACTTTTTTTTATCCCCCCAAGAAAGGTCGGCCGTTGGTAGAGTATAGACCGCAACCAACACGTTTTCCAAATAAAACAGCGCTGCGCACCGCGCATGCAGAGCCTCCCGTGCTCCTTTCCTACGCCTGACCAATCCTCATTTCAAGCGCAGTGACGCAAAGTAGCCGACCGCCGACTTGACGTATCACGCAGCTTGTCGATTGGTCTAAATCAATCACGACAAAGGCTAAGCTTTCCCCTCCCTGTGAGGCCGAAGAGTGGCGAGGCCGTGCGAAAATTTGAAACCAGCTGAAACGGATGTTCTAACCCCGGTAACTTCCTCAATATAGCACGTATTCGCAAAGTTCTCGCAACAGCATGTTCACAAAGAAAAAGTAAGCATATAAAAGTTTTTGAACGTCGGGGTTGTTTACTGGTCCTTAAGTACTTCCATAGGTCAGCAAACTCATGCATCGACTCACACATACTTACTCAAACTCAGATCGGGCCATGAGTGAGTCAGTGTCGATGAATAAAGTAATAATGAGCTTGGAGCCTAAATGAGCCCAGATGAGGAAAGTTTAAGTTAGCTAACTCCGAGTGAGTCCGACTGATGATAACATAGGTGAGGCTTAGCCCGAGTGGGTACTAAACGCACATTATGTTTTTTTCAGCGACTCTAAATGAGCTTCTTTTATTTCTGACTTGCGTTCCTATCTACTAATCTTCAGCTTCACTGTCAGCCTTATATCGGCTTCTGTTTATAGTCAAGTCTATACACACAAACCTCAATGCACCAGCGTTCATGCAATACCTCAAGATTTATAGAGGCATCAGTTAGGGGTGGGGGGGGAGAATGCCATGACTGCCACCACAAGTTCTTTCATGCAAAGTTCTTGAAAAGAATATTTTATGTGAGTATCGTACCTCATAAGAACGCCCTTGCTGAATTGAAATCACTGAAAACCCGTACGCGAAGGAGCGATATTAAAAGGCAGGTCACTGAGCACCAATTATGTGAGATATCGTCTTTAAAGAGCAATAAAACTGTTACCAAAAGAGCTAATTTTACCATAACGGACTCATGAGTTGACTCACTGAAGCTCGCTCAGACTCACGTCCAGGGTTGAGGCTGTCTCTCATTGAGTTTGGCTTTGTATATTTTGATAAGTCTGTGTCGGAATGAGCCCAGTTGAGAAAAAAATTTGGTGAGTCTGAGTTCGATTGAGCCCTAAGTGAAATATTTATTACTTGAGTGAGTCTTAATTAGTGAGCTAGAATTTGTTTTTGCCGACTCGTGGGTATTTCTTCTTTGTTCGTAACTGTTTATAATTACGCTGTCCTCTTCATCTTCGCTGATGGGAGCTCGTCTTGTTTGTATGCGCCTCTTAGGCGTGCATGGTCGGTTCGCTGGCGCCCGAATCGAGTTGTGTGAACAGTTGCGTTCCATGGAACAATTTCACTTAGCTGAGAATTCTGATGCGAAACCGGCGGATCCAGGATTACATCGCCTCAAAAAACCAGCTGTTACAATTGTTACAGTGCTTTATCGCAGGAAACTGGAACCTATACCTTTCAATGACGTTTGAAATTGCTTTGGCTAGGGATAGTCGACTTGGCGTGCTGAGGGGTAATGACACGATGCGCCAGTACACACAGAATGGTGACCACAAGGTCTTTGTCCGTTTCGTGTTTCTGTCACGATTCGTCTGTAGCGCATCACTGCTCTTCTGTATCACACCCTCTACATTACGCGCCATATAGGCTGTAGATATACCACTGCGCTTTTGAGAAGGCTATATTAAATGCGTGCATCTATATTTGATCGCACGATGGGGGCTGAGGCGCCCCCCCCCCCACCCCAAACACCTTGAATAAGGTGAGGCGCAGTCTTCCTCATAGGCTTAGGCAGCTATGACTACGTGGCGTTTTGACAATAATAACACCCGAAGACCCCTGATGCTGCATTTTAATGCGTTATTACTTACTATCTTCACTTCAGAAGTACCACGGGGGCTTAAGACAGACCTGTGTAAGACGCAGGTCGTAGGCTGAATTTTGTTTCGTTTTGTTTTTCATCCATTATAAAGCATGTTGTCCATTTTGTATTGCACTCGACCAACTGTGAGAGGTATAGGGGGAGGAAGTCTGCGGTGAAGTTTTGATTAGCACTGCTTTTCACTGGGCTATATGGTACATAATGAAGCGAGAGAATTTTAGACACTCAAACCACCACATGAAGACCAAAGGAGCACAAGGAAAGAGAGTCTTCTTGTGTTTATTCGTGCTTTTTGTGGTGTCTGAAGCGTCTAAATATATCCCTCATTATGAATATTCGCTCCCCCTATACCTCATATTGGGAAACCCTATGTACGCATATCGATGCAGCCACTTCAATAACAGTTATATATCCTGAATTGTACATTCTCCAAAGCAGGATAAGTTTATGACGAACGCCGTAGTGGTGGGCTCCGGATATTTCGTCTATCTGGTGTTCTTGAATGTGAAGAAAACTGACATCGTACAGTACAAGTGGCTTTGCAATTCCGCTTTCAACGAAATTAGACCGCCGCGGCTGGGATTAAAAGCGTGACTTTGCGTACACTCTCTGGGATATTTATGTATGCGTTGTAGCAATGACAAAGCGGTCATCGGGCTTAAGCGCATATACTTGGCGGGAGATAGAAGAGAACGAGCCAGATGATAGAACAGCCTGTGGAATTTCCTTGCTAAATAGCATGTGCACTACCTTTTCTTTTTCAAATTTGCAATTGGCATTTCAAAATATAATTAGCTAATTAGCATTCCTAGAAATGAAGGAATACCGAAAGTGTGGGGAAGTTTACCTTGTAATCGGCTAATCCCCTCTATTGGGTACCAGCAATGTTCGGAGCAAAACAACAACAAAAGCAGGTGCTGTAACTATGTCTCGTTCTTCTACAACGTGTAACCATATTTTCCTGTACAGCTTGGCACGAGCGCCCCGCCGCGGTGGTCTAGTGGCTAAGGTACTCGGCTGCCTATTCGCAGGTCGCGGGTTCAAATCCCGGCTGCGGCGGCTGCATTTCCGATGGAGGCGGAAATGTTGTAGGCCCGTGTGCTCAGATTTGGGTGCACGTTAAAGAACCCCAGGTGGTCAAAATTTCCGGAGCCCTCCACTACGGCGTCTCTCATAATCATATGGTGGTTTTGGGATGTTAAACCCCACAAATCTAATCTAATCTAGCTTGGAACGAGCATTTAGCGTGAGCCACTGAGGCGCCTTCGCTGCGCTGGGTGAAAATACTCGCGGTATGGCGAGAAATAAAAACACGGCATGGCTAGTGTCTGCATACATCTCCCGCTAGTTACTCAGCGCCGCGTATATATATAGACCATCTTGGTACGTTGCGAGCTTCAGAGATTCCAGCCAGGAACACCGCATATCGTTGCACTTCCTCCTTGCGGACGAGCGGATCCCTGGCGCCGCGTCAGACGTTTGGAAGATTTGAGAACACGCTTGCGAAAGGAGATATTCACTTTTTACCACCGGGCTATTTTATTCGCTTGGCACGGTGGCGATGACACGAAAGATAAATGAGATTTGTGAACATGATCCAATTTTGTGTGTGTGTGTGGGTGCGTGTGAAGACGGACTGCTTTTTGTTTATTCGTTATTTCTGTGGTGCAAGCCATTTCTACACGTGGGCGCAAGACTAGCTAAGTTTCGTATAAGGTTAGATGAATAATAGCAGAAAAAAAAAACCACTCGAAATCTCACTTATGCTTCCGGAGTATTCAGATAGATCCATTTACAGCTGCAGCTTTTTCCATTGGTTTCGAGGCTGCAACAAAACACGACGAATACGCATATACCGAGCATTCGCCGTCAAATAGAATGGCCAGTGACGCCACCAGTGACAAAAAGCACATTTAAACTATTTCAGTATACTTCCGTGTATTTCCCTATTTCAAATAGGACCGGGCCGACCACATCATAGTGCGTCTGACACAAGTTCTGACCCCGGCCCAAGCGGGGCCCACGATGACAATTCTGATGACTCCTCCGTTGAAGATATGGCTTCGGACAGCGACTACGTGGTCGTACCAAGCCGACGCCTGAAGAGGAAAATCAGCCGGACATCGCCCACTAGCCGGCAAGCACAGACAAAGGCGAGTAGCATGCAATCGTACACCATTTCGTATGTGCCGACATCGAAGACAGACATCTTGAACTCTCTAAATAGGCAGAGCCTGACAGAGTACTTTGAGCTCATCGCTCCAGGGAAAGTCGTAGAAATACGCATAAATACCCGAAAGAACATACTGTCCGTGGAGGTCACTACGAAGGCTTTAATGGACACGCTGAAAGCGATTGTTCGATTAGGAAATATTCCGGTTCGCGCATTCTCCGCGTACGACGAAGAAACGACAACAGGAGTTATATACGATGTGGATGAGGAGATAACAGACTCGAGTCTCGAGAAACTGCTGTCATCGTCGGCTCCCGTGCTTGGCTTCCACCGCTTTGGACGCACGCGATGTGTTAAAGTAGTGTTTCAGTCGAACACGTTACCCACACATGTAAAAGCTGGGTACGTGAGGCACTCGGTACGTCCTTACGTACCAAAACCTCTGCAATGTGATAAATGCATGAAATTTGGGCACGTTAGTGCAGTTTGCAAGGGTGCAGTAACCTGCAAGCATTGCGGTGGCCCTCATGATGGTGATAACAGCAATGCTGTGGCCAAATGCCCAAACTGCTCAGGTGCCCACGACGCAACATCAAAGGAATGTCCCAAAATGAGGAATGAAATTAGTATCCTGAAGAAGATGGTTCGAGACCACTCCACTCACAGAGAAGCTGCAAGGGCTGTACGGCGCCGTAAACATCGTTCGCGACATCGACGCAAACGAAGCAGCAGTGCTCATAGCTTATCGAATTCGGCACACAAAACCGTGCCCTCACCACCTTCTAGCCTACTTTTGTCGGCTAGAAAGGAGGATAGAGATGCTCAAATGCCAATACAGTCCACGCAAGTACAATGTAACCAGTTATTGGCTCTCCCCACGTCGGAAACTCAATGGCCTTCACTACCGTCAAGAGCTACGGTAGCGCCATCACCACATAGTGCCCCTACCTCCAATGATGAAAACAAGAAGATGGACAACACAGATGTCAAGGCTATGCTTAAAAATTTGATGGGTTCGATGCGTAAGATTCTCAGCAGCCTAAACACTCCCGCTGCTAAGGCGGCTGTGCAGCTACTTGAGGTTTTGGAGCCTCTTCTACTGGTTCTTCAGTAAGTGAACATAGCACTGATGTTCGAAGAACGCATGCGCCAGTCGCTTGTTATGCAATGGAATGCTCGTGGCCTACGTGGCCGTCTGTCAGACTTCAGACAATGGGTTTTTAAATATAAATTTCCTGTTATCGTTATATGTGAACCGAATATGGTTTCACCTTTTCGTATATCTGGATATATCCAGATTTGGTCCCGGAGTGATCAACATACGAGCAAAGTTCTCGTTTGTATACGCCGTGATTTGACATTCTTGAGACATGAAGTCGCGTCGCATACCAGCAATGATTACGTGAGCCTGACTATAACACATAAAAAGCGAACATTCTCCGTAATAGGAGGATACATACACCCAAGCGCACAGATGGACTGCTTCCACCTGGGGACCATTCTTCAATCAGCACAAAGGCCACACATTGTGATCGGCGATTTCAATGCACATCATCCTCTCTGGGGTAGCACTACAACGAATTATCGCGGAAGGGATTTAGCCAATTTTATATACAACTATGGACTAAGCGTGCTCAACGACGGATCACCTACATTTGTTCGTGGCACGTCCTACAGCAGCTGCCTCGACCTCTGTTTCGTTTCCAGAAACCTTCTGTCTTCCGCATGTTGGTGCACAGATTTGGACACTCGCGGCAGTGACCACCTTCCAACCTATGTTCAGTTCAGGTGGTTTCGCCGCACGCACACACGCTACATCCGTCAAACCGACTGGACACTGTTCAAGGCATCTGTCAAGTCTGGCTGTGAACACACGACTGATCCATCCGAGGTAGAAGACATCATTGCTTCTTCACTGCGTGACACAACCAAACAGGTTAACCTACCGATGCAGAGATCAGCAGTTGACTCCCAATACGAGGCCCTTCGTGCAATCCGTCGCCGTGACGAACGACGATACAGACGAACGAAGTCACCTTCAGACCTTTCCGCCTGTCGTCGAGCTCAACGACATGTTCTTCGGCATCTTGACAAGATTGACAGGCAACGTTGGAGAAATTTCTGTGGATCTCTGGACCCCAGGCAACCTCTATCTAAGATCTGGCGGGTGGTACGAAGCTTGCAGACAACTCCCCAACAACATCAACCATTTCAAGCTGTTGCTCTACATCAGAGACGGACAGAAGTTGAGATAGCCAGTGACTACTGTAGCCTCATCGTGGACACCACTGATGATCTTGCCACTAATGAGCTTCTTACTACCATTGTGCCTCCATCGTCTGACGAGCGCCTTGATGTACGTTTTACAATACATGAGCTTGACGCTGCGATTTCTGCCTCCCGCCGATCATCGGCACCAGGACCTGACGGAATCACGTATGCTGCACTCAACCATCTTGATACAGAAGCACGACATATCCTGTTATCTCATTATAACACCTCATGGGAGTCAGGAGAAGTCCCAGCTAACTGGAAATGCAGTCGCATTATTGCACTGCTCAAGCCGGGAAAGTGTCCTTATGCACTTTCTTCCTACAGACCAATCGCGTTAGCCAGCTGCGTCGGAAAAGTGATGGAAAGAATGGTACTGGCACGATTAGAGTGGCTTCTAGAGAGCAACAACTCCTTTCCTGCATTTATGAACGGCTTCAGAAGAGGCCGATCTGCCATTGATGGTGTGGTCGACTTGATCACCAGCGTTGAAAAGGAAAGAAGCCGACGCAGACTAGTGGCGGCGGTCTTCTTAGACATTAAGGGTGCCTACGATAATGTGCTGCATTATGCGATCCTTGACGCAATGGAAGATTTCGACATCGGTGGACGACTGTACGCTTGGATTTTTAGCTACCTTAGGGACCGCACCATTTACATGACGACAAGTAACGGAGACACCGATCGATATAAGGTTCATCGTGGTGTTCCCCAAGGAGGAATTCTCAGCCCGATCCTATTCAATGTCACAATGATCGGCCTAGCAGCAAAACTTCCCAGCACGGTGAAGATCACTGCATACGCTGATGACATATGCATATGGGCATCCGGAACTACTCGTCCGCAATTGCGAGCTCGACTACAGCGTGCAGTGACGATCACATACAAATATCTACGACGTCAGGGGCTCACTCTTTCAATCGACAAATGCGCACTGCTTGCGTTCACGCGCAAGCATATGTCGCAATACCCGATATTTATTAATGGGACAGCGATACCTGCTGTAACGCACCACAAGTTCCTTGGGGTTGTCGCACACAGAGATCTATCGTGGACGAGGCATGTCGCCGTACTTAAATCTAAATTGAAGAGCTTTGCTCTCATTCTTCGCCACGTAGCAGGAGCAAGATGGGGCCCACCAGAATCATCGCTACTTCATTTATACAATGCTCTATTTGTGGGATACATTCGATACAGCATGCCGGTGCTTTCCAATATGGGACCTAGTTGTGTGAAGACACTCGAGAGTGTTCAAGCTCAATGCTTACGAAGATGCTTGGGTCTACCACGCTGCACTTCAACAAATGGGACAATCGCAGAGGCTCGGGCTTGTCCCATCAGTGTATACATGCTCTGCGAGCCACTTAGAGTTCACCTACGATTACTGAGCAGACACAGACAGCACCCACTGTCAGTACTACCCGCCACTCACCCAGATTGCAGTTTCTCAAAAGTAATATTGCGGCATGAAAATATTATACCACCAAGGTTTTCTCCGCCAAATGCCCCTGCAGTGCCACCATGGGTTCTGCCTAAACCACATATCTCTTTTACGATACCTGGAATTACGAAGAAGTCGCTCGTTTCTTCTGTTGGCCTCAGACAACTAACCCTATACCACATTTATACAACGTACAGTGATTCTCTGCACGTGTACACCGACGGATCCACCACGCTAAACACCTCCGCCGCAGCCTTTGTCATCCCAGACATGGATATCGCTCGTCGATTCAAAGTGGACCATAAAACCACATCAACTGCCGCAGAGCTTGTCGCTATCCGAGAGGCAATAAGGTTTATTTCCGGAGAGCGACCTCGAGCCTGGACGATTTTCTGTGATGCCAAACCCGCTTTGCAAACCATTAATTGCATCATGAAGCAAGGTCCATATTACTGCTTGGCAATAGAAATCACAGAACTTATTCAGGTTGCTTCAACAAATGGCCATCTTATAACTTTCCAGTGGATTCCCGCTCATTGCGGCGTGGTGGGAAACGAAGAGGCAGACGCTCAAGCTAAAAATGCCTTAAGCAGTGCCCCTGAAGTACGCATTGCGTTTTCACGAGCTGACACGAACGCCCTGCTTCGCTGCGTGATGCGCAGCTACACACTTCAGCACTGGACCAAACCGGAACGGCGACACCAGCGACTTCACAAATGGGACACGGAAATGAGGTTCCGCATGCCTCCTAAATTGAAACGGCAACTCACAAGTATGATCCACCGCATTCGTCTTGGTGTAGCGTACACTAGACGTTACGCACATATCATCGGTCGCAGTGACACCGGTCCTAATTGTGAACACTGTGATGTGCCAGAAACACTTGAGCACATATTTTGTGTCTGCCCAGCATACGCACGTGAACGACAAACACTGATTTCTTCTACTGAACAATATCGCAGTAGGTCATTAACTGATGAGACCATGTTGGGCCCTTGGCCAGACACCAACAGTGCAACTGCGGTCACAAGGGCAGTTTTTACCTTTTTAGAAACAACTGGACTATGTGCGCGGCTCTAAAATGTGTCTCCGCTAGAAAGAACACTACATACTCACCTCTCTATCTCACCATCGTCATCCATTAATCTTTCTTTTCCCCTTTCCCTTCCCCCAGTGTAGAGTAGCAGGCTAGAGCAAACTATCGCTCAGGCCGACCTCTCTGCCTTTCTGTAAATAAACATACTTCCTTCCTTCTTCCTATTTCAAATGGGGATAGTTGAGAGCATATCTGGCGGCGCCACTTCTTCCGAATGTGGGCGCTCCATCAAAAAGGAAAGAATGTTTGCGCTGAAATTTGCACGAGGCTGCATGTCATGGAAACACCCGTAATAACGCAAAAGATCTTTTATCATCGTTTTTTTTAATCCACTGTGGTTTCTGAGATGGTATTTCCAATTGAGGCGTAAATGTTGTAGGCCAATGTGCTCCGATTTGGGTGCACGTTAAAGAACCCCAGGTAGTCGAAATTTCCGGAGCCCTCCACTATACGGCGTCTCTCATAATGATATGCTGGTTTTGGGACGTTAAACCCCACATGTCAATCAAATTATCGATGGTTTCTGAGATGAAACAAAGAGCAGACTAACATAAAAACGGGACTAGACAAAATATAAATTTTGGGGGTCCTATTTTTAAAAAAATGATTATATGACTGTGACGGACGCCCTAGTGAAGGGCTCGCAAATTTCGATCACCTGACTTTATTTTTGCCTAACGTGCACCCACTCAAACGTCTTTGCCTCCGTCAGAATGCGGCATCCACGACCGGAATTCGATCGCATGGCCCTTCGCGTCAGCAACCAAGAAATAAATACATAAGTAACCGTTATTAGACAATACTTTCTCATTGTATCGGGTCCACTGTTTTATTACTATTATCCTTGTTTACTTCGCCTTTAGTTTTTCTGCACTGTGTTTGTCTTGTGGATCACACGTACACATTTCTCTTCATACCCGCAGTATATAAACTCACACATCATTTCATATATGACAACACCTATAGCTGTATTCCACAAGCGCTTATCCAGTCCGCTGTCCACTAATAAGTCTTTCAGAAAGATGTCCGCCTTTTCATGAAGATGTATCTGAGACCGTGGTTCCAGTAATTTCTTTATGTGTGGAGCTGTCTTTCCGAACTTTCAACTTTCTTGCTTTATTTTTCTCTTTCATTTTGCGTATTTAACGCACCCCCAAAAAGAATGTGAGCAGCACTATCATCCTCGTGACCACAGTAGCATTCCGATAAGCTGGACCGATGTATTTTCCGCCGGACTCTGTTTTTACATGCTAGTTTCATTGGAAGTCTGTGAAGTAAAGTCTTTAAGAATCGTGGGATATCTGCTGCTATTGAAAATTTTGTTCGAATTGACTTCATAAAGTAATGACTGCATTGGTTTAGGGCTGTGAAACCTCTTCTTTAAAGATCAGTAATTAACTTCTTGCGTTATGAAATTTCGCGCATCCGTTTCAGACAAGGATTGCACAATCACTTCGTTCGTTCAATGCTTTCTTGGCCAGTATACGTCTACCGTTGGTGCATGTGTAAGCTGCCCTACTCCGACAATGAGGCGTCACCTGCTAAATGTAAGTGAAAGACGAAGTAGCTAACTGCGTCTAGCATTATACTCCCCAACACTGGCTGCATCAAATGCTATAGCGCGTTCAATGCGGCCGTTATTTTCATCGAAACGCTTCAAGCATGGCCTCCCATATTACGAATTGTGATATCATGATTTAACAGCGTCGCTTCGACATCGTGTACAATCGGCGCTATGTAAGTATCACGCTGCAATACTTCAGTAGACCATTCACAGGCGCCAGCAGACCACCCCCTCCCCCCTAGACACTCAAAAAGAGAGCGCCATGCAAGAGAGAATCTGTGAATGAAAGACAAGTGGCGCGTTTGGGGTACTGCGTGTCGCTCGATCGGTAAATTAGTCAATTCTGCGCCGGGTGCTTGGTGTTGCAGACCGTGCTTTGATTCCTGGTGGAGGATCGTTTTAAATGTTTTTATTGCTTAATTTCCATTGTATGGACGTCATATCCGTGACGGAAATGCGCCACTGAAGTTTTGGTGGACTCCGCATAAAACACATTTATTTTAAAAAGTCGCACACTGCATGAGAACAGCTACTTTTCACGAGCTTTTTTTTCAGTATTCTTTGTGGTGAAAATTGGCACCCCCCCTTGAACAGGCAGCGTAATTCAATATGGCACATTGCCGCAGTGGAACCGACTGTATAGGGTTCTGTTTGCAGTGAGCGTCACCACAAGCAGAAGCAATGTTTCGCAATGAAGCTCTGCTGAAATGCTGTATTTAATAGGTTTATTTTGTCTTGCAGTAGGTAGTTAGATATCGCAAAACAGTAAAATGACCCAGCCGCGGCATCTCTCAGTCACGGCAGTCGCATTTTGACGCAGGCGAAATGCTATAGAGGGCAGTGTATGGTGTGACGTCAATGCGCGTTAAGGAACACGAGATGGTCGAGATTATGGGAAGCCATCCGTGCACTATATGCAACGGCTTTCACAGATGGAAGCGTTTGTGGCCGTGAAAGGGACGTTCAAGACAAGAACGTTTTTTTTCGCATATTTGTAAGCTACGATTACACAATAACAAAAACGTCACTCTTACCACGTGACAACTCTTGGTCAGCGAAAAAACGCTCAAAAAGCCAAATGTAACCAATTTAGTATTTCACTTTCTTGTGCCTTTAAACCCCGAAAACCAGCTGAAGAGAGCCATTATTTTATTACGTCATCTCATGTGCATACAGGATATATTTTCAGCAGGATAACCATGCGCAACGAACGCCCTTTCATCTGGCAGTACCAACAAAGCAAAGATGCCACTTACATGATCCGTAGGCCTGTTACAGACGCTCCATTGTCGCGAATCGTGGAGCCACGAACTCTTCTCACGAAATAAAGCATAAAAGTCAAGGGAATATTTCATATGCAAGCCGGAGAGTTTCAAGGAAAGAAGTCGCCATCTTCGCAATTTGACGAAGATGCCGCTTTATAATGAAATCCTAGAGCAAGCAGCAAAGAAGTGATTCAGAGCAACGCTATATGAATACCAATGCAACGGCAACGTAGCTGAAGACTACACAGAAAAGACGGGCATAATGAAGCAGAAAAGATTGCAGATAAAAAATGGAATCGGCTCGCAGTGGAGAGGGAGAAGCGGTAATCGCTGGATGAGCCCTTCGTGATGCACACCCCAGCGGCGCAAAGTGTCGCACCGATGGGGTGTGCATTTACCCTGTATACTGTGCCATTCAACCTCCTCTGTTCCCTCACGTCATTACCGTTACCCACCCCGCTACTTCTATTATTTATCTGTTTGTGTTGCTTCTCGTCACACAGGGGAGAGACGCGGTGTGCTTTACGGGATGTATATCGGCGTCATCTGAAGAAGTCACGGTGCTTCCTCCTGTCTTCAAGGTCGACGATGGAGGCGACACCAAGGGGCACGTTCCCAAAGGCGACCGCGACAGGGCGGCCGCTTCTCTTTGATCTCTGTCGCGCAACCGTGGACCCAAACACCACGCTGGGTCTTGAGCATGCACCCTACTTCCCTCCCTCACTCCCTTCCTTAGCACCATCGCATGTTTCGTGACTGTTTGCTTTGGTTGGTTCGGTATACTTTGCGAGCAGCTGTGAACCCCGGACTTGTCATTTTCTGCGCTCAGCTGACACACGACATCGGAGTAGAGAATCACGCCTCGATGCGTGGCTCTCTCAGAACCGTACCTCTTCTCCGCCCAGCTTTACCCCTCCACGCACATGCGTACCAAACATAGGCACGAATATCAACACAGATAATTATAATGCAAGCATGCGCAAATCACAAACGACAATTTTACTGGTCTACAGACTCCGAAATGTGCGTGACGCACACACACAGACAGACTTTATTTTATACCCTTCCAGCAAGTAGAAGTGTAATCCGTTTAAAATTCGGGGCATAGAGAGGATATTCCATCTGCTTGTTAGTTGCAAGAACATGGACCACTTGTCCACTGGTTATCGAAAACAGCTTGACACACGAATCTCTCTGCCCATTATAAATGGTACTTGACGAAAACAAAGAAGAATGGGAAGTATGGCTAGAATTATTACTAGAAAAGGTTTTGCGTAGTTCGCTACAAATAAAATCGGCATTTGCGAAATTTTATGGTTCTGATCCTACATATGCTTAATTCACTTTTTTGCCATTCCTTAAAGCTTTCCGGACAAGGCATTACTCTCTTAACAGGAGGTGTTAAATTACGTAAGAATGGCCCAACAAGTTAAAGCTTTAGATGTCTCATCAAGTTGGAAAGAGAAAGAGAGAGAGGAAAAAATGTAAAAGAAAGGTAGGGAGGTTAACTAGACTAAGTCCAGTTTACTACCATACACGGGGGAGAGTGGTAAAAGAGAGAGGAGGAAGACATACACGTTGCACATAACACACACAGTACACCCACAGTTCAAGTTTCACAAGCGGTCACACAGTGATGTTGCCTTCAAGAATTGCAGAAGGGCTCGTGTGGCTTTCTGGGCTGAAGTACGTGAAGGCCATGCTCCCAAGATCTTCTACAGAGTAAAGGGTCGGTCATCCAGCCTCCTTAAGGCACACTGGAGAGTCCGGCGATCTCCTTCTAATTCTGAACAGCGGCACATGACATGGTCGAGAGTTTCTATACAATGGCAGTTATCAATGTTGGGGGAGTCAGCCATACCAATGCAATAAACTTACCGTCAGTGTTGGCGGCATGAACACGAGTAATGCGCAAAAATGTCACCACTGATGGCGTCCTCATATGACGTCGCACTTCGCAGAAAATACGCGACGACATGATGAGGCTTATTAGGTGACGTCACATGACTACGTCACCGTATGGCATCGTCACTTGGTCAGTGGTGGGCCGAACCCCGGAAGCCGTGCAGAACGAGGTGAGGTTCAGAAAGCTTGCAATGCAATGAGAGCATAACGCTTCAAGATGGGGTCCGGGAGGTTCACCACAGTCGACGGATTAGAAAAACAGTAAAATGTCTTTCGCTTAGTGTCATTTTAAGAGAAGGCATGTCAGTAGGGCCCTGTGAATTTCTATACACGTTGGCATGGCAGCGTGAAAAAAACGGGGACTCGAATTGCGCGTCTGTTTTTGTTGTGTCCTTGTTTTTTCGGGCTGCCCACTGCAACATGTATGATGTCGAATTCACTCAGAAGTCAAGCAACGCCTGCTTTTATTTTTATTCCACAGTGCGTCATAATCAACGCAAAAAGAAAATCTAAAGGCCTTCAAGGGCAATGATGTCACGTCGTGAAGTGTCACCGTGTCCGCGCTTATAGCAACAGCGTTGAGTGCCAAAGGCCTTTCACGCGGCAGGAATCCCGATCCTTCATCGTTCAGACCCTGCTCCCTCTTCCGAAATCCAATTTTTCTTCCCCGTTCGGCGTCCAGTATTCCGGGTATTTGCCATCAGCTGTCAGACCAAAGATTTATTGTGTGCCAGCCGTAATCGAGTGGTAATTTTAACTGCCACTGAGCTCTCATGAACTTGCCTTCGTCTGCAACGAATATAGGTGGCCGACTTGTTTACCGTGCTGCTCTGCAGTTATTTAGAGATCTCTAACTTGATTTAAACCAGCAGAGGGTATAAACAACGACGCACGTCGTTATTGCTTCGCGTGTCTTTCACAAAGCAAGATTAAATGAAAAACGCACAACGTTATCGTGCCACGTTGTTCGCACGTGCTATGAATAGGGTGCTCCGGATATCTCTACCCATACTTAAAAAGATGCCAATGCCCTCTAGGAGGATGCGACCAGACGTATGTTGGTGACCTTTATATGCAGCAGGCCCCACTGATTTCTGCGTGTTGCTTAAGCTCTCCATTTGGCAAAATTAATCAACCAAGCTCTGAAGCAAATAAGCTGAACGATAACTTGCCGTTAGACTTGTACATCGATTTGCTATACGTTAGATTGCATAGTTTCTAACTTCATGTTTGATGAGATTGCGGCAACACTCTCTATGCCTAGATTGCCGCAGTCTTCTCAAACCTCTAGCCCCGCTTACGTCTTGAAGAAAACAGCAACGTGCTCGCACGCTTTCTTCCGCAACGACATCGTCCGCAGGTCTTTCCAGCCACCCTACTGCAGTCCCTTCCTGGTCGTTTATCGCGACGACAAAATCTTCATCCCGCGCGTGAATGGGAAGGGCGTTCGAGTTTCGATTGACCAGCCGAAGCCAGCTCACATCGCTTCCAACAAACCGGGAAGTTTCATTTGATCCACAGACGTCTGTTTACAGTATAGTTCACAACCATGAACCAGTGATGTCGTCGCCCGCTCCTGTCAAGACATGCCATGGACGTCTGATACGCTTCCCAGATTTCTACAAGCCTCAAGGGCTCTTCATTACGCGGAGGGGGGGGGGGATGATGGGGCGACCCACTATGCGCATAGATCGGCACAGTCTTCGCCTCGTAATCTTCCAGCCCGGCGTGACAGTGCTGCTCATTTCACAAAGACTGCGATAAGTAACACCGCCACCGCAGCGTCACCGGAGGATTACGTCACCGGCGATGGCTACAAAACCAAATTGCCAAGCTTAGAAGATTGTCATTATCCCTCCACTACCCCAGAGGAGCGTAGCATAAGCATGCTCACCCGATGTTGTGGCTTGTCAAAAAAAAAATTGCCCGCAGCTTCCCTCGGGGGAACACTGAGGAGGATGCGGAGCATATAATTGGTTAACGGGGTGTTAAAGTGCGACTTACTTGGGTCGATGGCTAAATTGGTTAACGTGGTTGTGAAATGGGGTGTTATATTGCGACTTACTTGGGTCGATGGCTAAATTGGTTAACGTGGTTGTAGGAGGGGGTGTTAAATGAGTGAACACGTACACACGTATGCGAAAGGACGGCGCTGGTCGAAGGGACGTCGATCATTGTGTTTGTGGATTCGTTGGAATTCATTTCACCGCGACCTTGGACGTCGACGCGCCGTACAAACCAACCGACGAGCGGCAACTGAGCGAGCGAGCGCTGACCTTGAGTATATATACAGCGCGACGGCGCATGCGCTGTCAGCTGTCGAATGTTCTCGAAGGAGAAGCGCGCGCGCGGCACAGATGGCGACGGCGCGACGGCGCATGCGCTGTCAGCTGTCGAATGTTCTCGAAGGAGAAGCGCGCGCGGCACAGATGGTGGGCGACGGCGCGACGGCGCATGCGCGCGCGTCAGCTGTCGAATGTTCGAGAAGCGGTGCGGACGGCGCGGACGGCGCACTACAAGGTGCGAGTATAAGATGCTTCCGCATCTAAAAAAAAGATTTACGTTTTCACGTTGGGATTCGTTCCCTCGTTGACGCGGCCTCCCACAATATTTATTGTTTTCTCTGCAGCGACGGCGAGGGACCCCGCGCACATTGGGTGAGTTGGTTTCCCACACAGCGCTGGTTTACCCCTACTCATCTGAGCATAATCAGAGCCTCTTTGTGGTGCCTTGGTTTCCTCTAAATATTCTATCCATATTGATTGATATGTGGGGTTTAACGTCCCAAAACCACTATATGATTATGAGAGACGCCGTAGTGGAGGGCTCCGGAAATTTAGACCACCTGGGGTTCTTTAACGTGCACCCAAATCTGAGCACACGAACCTACAACATTTGCGCCTCCATCATAAAAGCATAAATATTCTATCCATGCTCTTGAATTAGTTGGATACTCCTACAGCCAGAGCAGCACCGAGAAAGCAGGATTTTTTTTAATCCAAGAGCTTTCAATTGTTTTGTGATAACTGTGACTCACCAACAATACTCCTCTCACGTTGAAGTAAGAAATGCCGTGTATACCCATTTGATTGCCTAACGCAGATTTTGCGTATGCAATAGACAGTTGGGCCTGTGTCCACTTGTACACCCGCCCATTTTTTTCCTGACCCGAAGCCCGCGAGCATCGGCTGCCGAGTGAATAAACGCCGATTCTCGGCGTCTCGGTGTCCGGGTCCCGCAACAGTCTGGCAGAAGGCAGTTGCACATGACAATTTCATCAGGCACATGTGCGTATTCTTGTCCATTTCACCGCCGTGCTTCGTTGTGGGGCGCCTATCGACTCGGCGGTCGACGCTCGCGCGTACAGGCTGAAAAACACGTTTAATCCCTCTGTTATAGGAATTGCTAGAACACGAATGTGAAGCGTGTCCATGCAAAAGTAGTTTAATGTTTACTGTACATTGATATCACAGAGCTTGTCAGTGTCTATTGGTGTTTGACAGCTATAACACCTTCTAACGTAGATGCATCCAGTGGTTAGTCATGCGTATCCATCCTGATGACTGACTGGGGGGTGTTTTTTGCGATGACAAAATTAACCAAACTCGTATTGGAAACGTGCCGAATAAGACGAACGCTTAGAAACGGCGCGTTGAAGGAACTACTGGCAGATGCTACAGTCATGATGAATTACTGCACTTTGCCGAGAATGCTGAGAACAGTGTGGTAGATATAGAATGCGTTTTGAATCGTTCAAAGCACGTTACGGTGGCACGTTCAAAGCATGTGATCGTGGCGCAGTGTAAAGTATTTAGAAAAAAAAGTGGCGCAGTGGATAGCGTGCCAATCATGTGTTGCCACGAAGCCGGAGGGCCCGCGGCAACAGATGACAGGCACGCTATTCAATGACGGAATTTTTTTTTGCTTTCTCTTCTGATCGTGCGTGTTTTTTGACGTCACTTCCGTGACGGAAATACGTCGTTTCAATCTCGGTGGGTCCCGTCATAAAACACTTTCGCGTTAAAAAATGGATGGTTATACACCTGCTCGCGTGCAGTTCTATCCTTCTCTATCTTTCCTGATCCCCATTCCATCAGCACCAGTTTAGAATAGCATACCATGTACTCTTGTCTAGATACGTTCACGTCTTCATTCTTAATTTCTTTCTATGTCTCTCTCTGTCTCCCGGTCAATTTTTGTTCTGTTCTGTTAGTATGCGCACACAGCTGTGGATGGAGGTAAATTGCACCTTGACTAGTCTGCTTCTTTGCATGATGCATGAAGAAAATAAAAGAAAAAATAAAGTGTGATCATTAAAAATAAATAGAAAACGGCAAGCTGAATCTCCCTTGGCAGCCCATTGATGGTTAGCACAGAGTTTAATTGGAAAAAAGTATGCCATTGTGGCCTTTCCAGGTGGACGTTCGCAGACAGCGTCAGCAAGACGTCTTTCATCTTCTTTATTTTTTTAATTGGCTTTAAGAAAGGCACACTCAGCGATAACTGACATCTTTCTTCGGAATTTGCTTTTTGAAAAGTACGAATTCTCCTGGTGCGGACAACACTTCACAGAAGACACGCGTTCATACAAGGAAACAAGAGTGGTGCGTGTTCGCATCATACATTGTGTCATCACTCTTCACTCGGCAAGTATTGGTACATCAGCACATATTGGTACCATGCCCTGAAAGCTGATGCATTCCATTAGTTGAATTGAGCGTTCGCGCTTAGGGGTATATGAAGAACCGTTTGGGGCTAGCGATTATCGCACCTAAGCACCACATGTCCTGCCCATGAATATTTCTTATAGATTTCGACGCGAATGTGCTCAGCATCGTTTCGTTGCCTGACCGACTCTACTATAGTTTTATCCTTCCAAGCAGCACTTATAATTTTTCCTTCCATTTATTTCTGCGCCGCCCTCAGTTTAAGTTGGACCTTCTTAGAAAACCTCGATTTTCATGCTACGTAAGTAAGTTCTGGCGAGATGCAACGGTCATATACCTTTATATTGAGGGATAGTGGTTAAATACGATTCATGATTTTAGAATGCTTGCCGAATGTGATCCATCCCATCCTTATTCTTCCAGTTATTTCACTCTCATAGTTCGCGTCCGCGATTACTATCGGTCCTAAGTAAACCTGTTCCTCCACCACTTCCCGTGCCACGCTACCTATACCACAAAGCTCTGTTTCCTTCCATGACTTGCACAGTACTACAGTTTTCTGCATATTAATTTTCGGACCTACCGTTTTGCTTTCCTTGTCCATTTGGGTAAGCATGAGTAGCAATTTATCCCGAGTCGATAATAATTGTTACCTCATCAGCGAATCGGAGGTTAGTAAGGTTCTCTTCCCTAAATTTCATTCCTAACTCTACCCATCTAGGACCCTGAATAAGTCGTGTAAGTACTCGGTGAACAGTGCTAAGAAGAGCGTGTTTTCATGCCTTAAATCCTTCTCCATTGGAATTTCGTGGCTTTTTTATGAAAAGCGATGGTGGCTGTGAATGAACGCAGATTTAGTCAAGTATTTTTATTTATGGTTTGCCGACGGCTTAATTCCACAGTGCCCTGCATGACTACTGATGTCTCGACCAATTAAAATGCCTTCTTGTAATCTATGAAGGGTCTATGTAGAGGTTAGTTATATTCTGCGCTTTTCTCTATCCCCTGCTTTATAGTGCGAAAATGATCTATTAATTGACCAGTCGTACTAAATCTTGCTTGGTTTTTTTGTTAACTGAATGAAAAGGTGGTATTAATTATATTAGCTACTATACTTAGCAAATGGCTTCCAAAGTAGTCAGCTGATCAGACTCTAAATTGTCAAGTCCTTGAGTCTCATTTTTTATCAATTATGATGGCATTAGCATTCTTCTAATTTGCTTGTAACTTCATTGCGATTCGGTATACAGGAAGGCCAGTTTTTCTAATACAATATGCCCACCGTCTTTCAGCGGATGTAATTGTTACCTGATCTTCACCAGCGCCTTTGCGTCTTCGCATTCCACCCAAGGCTTTCCTTACTTCACCTATCAGTACCGATGGGACGTCCGAACCCTCCACGCTAATACTATACTTCTGACACCATCGTCCCGGTTGTTCCGGCTACTGTTTGCAGCTCTCTGTAACACTCCTAAGCTGCTTTAACTATCCTATACACAATTGAGTGTGACGTTGCCATTATTGTCTATCGTCCACCGAGGTGGTCTAACCCGATAGTGATCAGCTGCTGGCCCGAAGATCTCGGTTTCGATACCGGTCACGGCGATTGCATTTTGGCGGGTGCGAAATGATGCAGGCCCGTGAAATGTGCTATGTCAGTGCACACTGAGTAACACCAGATGGTCGAAATTTCTGGAGCCTTCCACTACGGCGTGTCTGATAGCCATATCGTTGTTTTGGCACGCAAAATCCCGCATATTGATATTATCTCTTGTCTCGTAGCGGACACATATGGTTTTCGCCTATGTGCAGTTTTAAATGCGAAGCGTTTCTTAGCGAACTTCGGCGACTTTGAGTCTATCTATCTATCTATCTATCTATCTATCTATCTATCTATCTATCTATCTATCTATCTATCTATCTATCTATCTATCTATCTATCTATCTATCTATCTATCTATCTATCTATCTATCTATCTATTATCTATCTGTCTGTCTGTCTGTCTGTCTGTCTGTCTGTCTGTCTGTCTGTCTGTCTGTCTGTCTGTCTGTCTGTCTGTCTGTCTGTCTGTCTGTCTGTCTGTCTGTCTGTCTGTCTAGCCACCTACGACTTTTAACTCTCCTGGCTGTTTGGATAACGTTATCGATACCAAACTTAGTATGGCATAACATGACTGTATGGCGAGCATATTTCACTAGTCTTAGCATGAAAGTCATGACATGTATGTCATGAATGTAATGATTTACATTTCATGGTCTTGCTGCTCTTGCGGTGGTTTCGTTCACAAGACATGTTGCAAAACTGGACATGATTGCATGGCGAACACAAGCGACAGACCCTAACATAAAAATCACGACATGCGTGTCATGTAACAACATGACTGCATGCCGCGCTCATGATGCGCTCGCTGCCGTTTCGCTAGCGTCGCATATACCAAATTTGGCATTACAGTACGTGAATGGATGACGAAGGTATGCGGCAGGTGCAAACAAGATAATCATGAGATGCGTATAATGTAACAACATGGCTTTATGCCACTCTCATGATGCACTGGTGGCTGTTTCGCTAGCTTCACTTATACCAAACTTGGTATAACGGGATAATGGATGACGAAGGTATATGACTGGTGCCAACATGATAATCATGACACGCATGTCATGTAAGAACATGACAACATACCACGTTCTTAGAGTGCTCACAGCCGTTTCGCTGGGTTCGCGTATATTTGGCATCACGTGATGTATATAGGTGTCCAAGGTAAACGACACATCCAAACACGATAGCCATGACACGGAAGTCGTGTACGGCATAATTCACATCCATCTTGTAACGTTGTGGTGATATTAAAGTGACATATCAACCTTCCTCATTCGTGCTTCGCGTATCATCGATTCCCACCGCACGTGGGATCTGCCATTTCTTTTTCTTCGGCCCTGTGAAGCTTTATCCGTTCTTTGTAGCAAGTTCAACTATGTCCGTATTGTGCCTTACTATGTCGACTACCTCACGCGCATTGATTGAAAGGTCTGGCAGTTATATTTGGTCAGTTTTGTTTGAGGGTTTCACATATACTCGGAGAGCTTGCTGGCGTCCTATTTATTGGCTGTATCTATGAATTCTACTACACACTTGGTAATTATATACTCGTCAGAATATTGCTCTCTGTGCCAAGAGTAAAGCTAGTTTCCTCTGTAGAGCCAAAAATCTGGTAAGCTCCTTAATTTGCGTACTTTGACCTCCCTACTTTTCATCCCTATCTGTGTCTCACTGTCCCTTTTGTCATTAACTGATTATTTGTCTCCTTGCGCATCGCTTTCTCCCGTTCCCCCTTTAAGTGTCTCTCGTCATTCTTTTTCTAATTTCAATTGGGTAAGCGTGTCGAACTTTTTGGAATAATTTTCTGCCTCTGGTGTTTGCAATTGAAGTGGCTGTTGTTAATAATGTGGCTCCTCTTTTAGGAAACTCGCGGGAGTCGCATTTCAGAAGGGAAAAGCGAAAATGGATTAAGGTGAAATATGAACCACGACACAGCTAATTTTTTTTTACCCTGCGCTGAGAAAAGAAAACAAAGAAGGCAAACATTGAGATCGGAACGAACAGTTCTCTGTTAATCTCGCTGATGACGCAGTAACAACTCTCTGCCACAGAATGGCAATCTTATGTAGCCACCTCGTTGCCTTTGTGACCTTCTCCGAGGCGCGGGATCATGAATGCTCGTGCCGATGCGTTCGAGGAGAAAGGTTCTTCATATTCCTGATCTATCATAGATATGACAGAGACCAAGTCTATAGTTATGACAGGACGGCCCCTGCACAGCGCACGCAAGGTGCTCGATGGCCCCCTGGAATCGCAAGACGTGCGATTGTAGCATGCATGCTTGCCGAGTTGAAACTTACTCCAGTAGACTTTATATGCCATCATTGTTTTCCTCGCAATGAGAATGTAGCACCAGCTAAGTGGCGTTGCGCTGAACTGTACATTTTTATATACCGTTGTCACTGTTTCTTGTCGAATTAGGTTTCTGAATCCGGTTAAACTAGCGTTACATACGGTGAATCTTGCAGCCACCACGTTAACCGTATACGTTACATTTCTCGTATATCTTACATTATTCCCATATCCAGGCGGTTTCTGTTATTCGCACAAAGCATTGCGTAATTTTGTAGATTTTACTGCATCCACGTTTTAATTTGGCCCGAGAAGGTTTGTATATATCTGCCTTGCATATTGTATATGCCTGTGCTCTGTTAAAGAACACCAGTTAGTGTAGATATTTCCGGAGCTCTTTACCGCGGTGACCTTCATATTCTTGTCAAGGCTTTGGCTAGAAGACGTCGGTGTAAATAATGATTTATTGTTATTCCGTGTGTATTACACGTTAATGCATTCACCAGTCATTCAACACAAACATCACGTACCACTATGCGAGAATTTCACAAGAGCGATTGCAACAGCCCAAATAAATAAGTTTCATGTTTAAATATCCGTGACGTCAGCCCCTGCGGGATATCTTTAACTCTTGGCGCGTGCGCTGAGAATGCATCACGATCGCGTGCAGAACAGCAATCAGTCTGCTCTCAGCAGCGACGGTGACATGGACGCGAAGAAACGAAAACGGGACCCATCATATGCGTTTTCCGTCAAGCAGGCTCTCCTGTCCCAACTTCTCATGTGCGAGAACCCTGCTCACGTATCTTCTCGTCATCTGGACGCGCGCATCCCCGCTCGTTTTATCTGAAGCCGAGATCTAGAAGAGGCAAAAAAGAGAGATCGGGAAGCCCGATGCACCGCATGGCGCGGCTGGGCGGACTCGGAACCGCGAAAGGAGGGGCCGTACGGTCGGCGGTGTCCTTTGCCGTCACGGCTCGACAAACATTCGCCGATCGCCGCAGCGCAGGTTATAGTCGCGGTCGCCGGCGTCCAGCGACGCCGATTTGCGTTTCCTCGAACGCGCAACGTGGCATGCGTGCTACGGCCGTCAGTTCCATCTGGTCCATGGTTCCTGCGTGCATGTGAACACATAATGAAGTCCATTTCAATTTCAGTTTCACCATTGGGACTTCGCCACATCCACTTATGGATAGCTCGTTTCCTGAAGTTGTTCAGGATCCGTAACTTGTTACGTTCTGTGAACTTGACTAAACACTCCCTTCTAGCATTTCTACAACCTACGCCATATTCCCCCGTTGCCAGCGTCCAGCGACGCCTATTTGCGTTTCCTCGAACGCTTAACGTGGCATGCGTGCTGTGACCGTCAGTTTCTCAATTGTCGTCCATGGTTTCGCTTTCAATTAACAATTTTGGGTCTATGAGAAAAGAGCACGGTTTTAGCAGAAACATCGGAGGACGCTTGAGCTTCGCTTTCATGAGCATACTGAGACAGGCTAATTGAGGCTCGTGCACATTAACTTAACTGATATCCTGCTTTTGTTCTCAGTGCATGCATCAACTGGGCCAAGGAAAGGAACGCCTGTGCGCGCGTAACAGTGTCCTTTTCAACGTATAATCGAATGCCTATTGCAAGGACATTTGAGTGACCGCTACGCCATAATTTTTCCTTTTACGAATCGCCGAATGGTAATAAACGATGCTACTAGGCGTTCGTAGGGCCCTTAATGAAGCTACAAAGCTGTTCACTAGCTCTTCTGATGATCATTAAATATGTCCCAGCGCTTTGTGGTGGGTGGTTTTTAAAAATCCACCCGACGCTCAATTCAAACTTTTGTGCAGTTGGTGCGATTCTGCGCTTCTACCGTGCAACATATAATGTGCTAAGGAGGCTCGTTGCACTACTTGAAGTTCGTATTGTATTTTTTTTCAAAGCAGTTTCAACAAATTTCGTGGCTCTGTAAGAGAAAACCTGCTTGCCACGCAGATGGTCTGGATTTAACCCTCACTCAAGCGCGGAAAGTTTTATTATTAATTTCCTGTGAAAATTTTGATTTTTCAGTCACGGGCAAGATACTTATTTTTCACTCGCAACCAACGACGCCCACGCCAACGTTGACACTGACGACGACACCGAAATTTCCGAGGAACGAGCTCTTTAATGCTATCGCGTAAAAAAGAACTGCCCCTGTACAAGACATGCAGCAAGGCGATAAATTATACACACACGTACCTAGACCATATTGAACACCTCCGATATATGAATACTAAACTGTCTGCATGTGCATGGTAGCTATGCAATGCAATTACGACTCAGAATAACGTAGCGTCATTTTATGAAGTTTCACTATAACGAATACATTTTCATTTTTTTCCTCAGTGTTAATCGAGCCGAACAAATGTACTAGTAGTAGTAGTATTAGTAGTAGTAGTAGTAGTAGTAGTGCTGTTCTTGCTGCTGGCACTACTACAACTGCAGCTCCTGCTACCACTACTACTAGTGCTACCAGTACATTAGTTACACTAAGTAGAATATAGCGTACACTAAGCAGAATAAATAGCTCACAGTTGCAGTAAGAGCGCAAGACGAACGAGCCTGACAAAGGCCCCTATCTCTCCGCAATTCATGACAGTACATAAGCCTCGAGATAGACACGCTAAAAAAATGTGACCACCACACATAATTTAACTATGTCTTTATAATTTAACTATGTCTTTCTTGAAATAAACGAGCAAAAAGGCAGTGAATTTTTCTTTAATTTCGACACAGACGGAACTCTTCTTGAGCGCGCCATCTAATGCGATCTCGCTAAAACATATCCAAGCTCTATTTACTGTGCTTTACTTTGACCAGATCAGACGCTGTACCCACGCGCATACCAGACTAAACAGTCCGTTGTGCTCCTCAAGCACTGAATAGTGCCGTTGGCGGTGTGGGTTACTTTCAAAATTTCTTGGTTTATGCGACAAATATCAATGATAATCTCCTCGCAATTTTTTCGCCGCTCGGCCTGCTCTCACTATCGCCCCATTCAAGAATACACATGACAAAAATCTAGCGTCCACTATGGACTGCAGGCAGCGAAAATTTGGGCGAAACACGGGCTATCGTGGAAAGAGTTCAAGCTTTAGCTTGTTAGTAAAGACTGACTTCCATTAACGGGCATAACATCCAGGACAATGTATGCAGACGAGGCTTTCGTAGACTGGTGATATAGACTAGCTGGGACTCGCGCGAATGGCTTCTTTTAACGCCCCTGTCACCACCCAGCAGAATAAGTGCACATAGACACAACTCCCAACGCTCAGCATCAGCGCATTCATTCTCGCTACGAAGGAAAATCGGGCCTTCACCTCTTCAAAGGCTTCACGAATTTCGCTCGTTACACCGAATTCAAGTAAACGCTATAGGCGATGGCCTGCTACACATTGCCAACATAAGCAAGATACTGCTGCTGACAGTGATTGCGATGGTGTTACGCTGTGGCACAGGCAAACGTGCAGGAGTATATGGAGGCTTGAAGAGGTTAGAAATCGTTGAACAGGGGACGTGGTCCTGTCGCTTTCAAGGTGGAAACTGTAAACTAAAAACCAACGACGAATACGTCACTGCCTAATGCGAATCCTGAACGAAGCTTCGTTATGTTGCAAGGCCAACAGCGTTTGAAGTTCTGGCTTTCAGCGAAGTATCAACTACGCCATTAAGCATAATCTTTGTGAAGTGGTACAATAACCGCTATGCCACTATTCGTCTTTCTACAGAAACGCGAGGTACCAGATGCACAATTCCTAGGTATTACGCGCATTTTGTGGGTGCTGCATGCCACTGATGATGACGACAATTTTTGGACGAGTGCATATCGCAGTGCGTGGGAAGCATTTAACCAAACACACAATATGTAATTAACGTTGTGTATTGACTGGTTGTTCATTTGCTCTTCTGCCACGCTATTACACGGGTTAAAGCGATTTCTCGCCGGACATAGCGCCTGTATAGAGCCGCTTTGAAGAGGAGTTTCAAGCACCAGCACAGCTCCGTGATGGTATTATCGATTACAACGCCTAGGCCACGGTTCGAAGCTCATTTAATCCTATCCATGTTTATCCTATTTTACTTTTCATGTTTTTTCAGTAACTGTTTTATGTTTGTTTGTTACGCCACCGATGATGACAGTGATGGCGACGCTGCTCTGAAGTCCTTGAATACATGGTTTTCACTGGGCAGAACGTTTCGACAGCGATGCAAGGAGTTGGTGCCTTGAAGGATACAAAGGTACCTTTCCAAACGGTGCTTCTGCTGACCCCTCATGTCGAAACACTTTTCACCTTGTCGCATAGCTCACGCATAGAATAGTACTCGTATAAATAATCGACTTATATGCGTAACTCCATCCGCATTTTAACGAGGCGATGAAAGCGTGGGCCTTTCCAATGAAGGCGGAAATGTAGGCCCGTGTGCTCAGGTTTTGGTGCACGTTAAAGAACCCCAGAAGGTCGAAATTTCCGGAGCCCTCCACTACGGCATCTCTCATAATCATATGATGGCTTTGGGAAGTTAAACCCCACATATCAATCAATGGAAGCGTGGGAAGCTGAGCTAGTTGGTAATGGTTCATTGCGGGGTAGCGCATGTTCACAAACAGTTGCTGTTGTGCGTCATTGTTGCATGCGTTGTGTCTCTTCTTAAACCGGCCGTCTAATCGCTTGTAATGTATGAATGAAAGTCACTGTATCCGTAAAAAATAGGTACCGTGACATTGTACTTGGTCTTGAATGGTTTGTATTTGTAACGAGTGGTGTGTCGATGATGGTTCATACTCGAATTCCCTCATCTTCATTCTCTCCCTCTTTTAGGCACGTCTTGCACAGTCTCTATATTTAGTGGCTTGTTCTCGGCAAAGAGGCTTGAATTATAAGACAGCGCATGTGTATGTCTCCCACATATGTGTCGTCCTTTTCATGCTGTTCCACATGGAGGCGGATAGAAAGTGATCATGGTGCCGAAATTTTTGTTGGTCATAAGAAACTGACCGCATATGAAACAGCTAACTTCGTTTCTTGGACGTCCACAGCATTTTCTGACTTTTCTTTTTCTCGAACAATTTTGCATTATGGATTCAGCATATTGTTAACATCAGACGCCAATTTGTCCCTTATATAGAGCAACAACCGTGCCACTAGTTGATCTTAGTTTTTGTGCAACTAAGTGATACAAACGCTAACAAGTGACCTCTTTCGATTCAAAGCTTTGAAAAAGACGCTGATTGATTTGATTGATATGTGGGGTTTAACGTCCCAAAACCACTATATGATTATGAGAGACACCGTAGTGGAGGGCTCCGGAAATTTCGACCACCTGGTGTTCTTTAACGTGCACCCAAATCAGAACACACAGGCCTACAACATTTACGCATCCATCGGAAATGCAGCCGCCGCAGCCGGGATTTCGATCCCGTGACCTGCGGGTCATCAGCCGACGTACCTTAGCCACTGAACCATCACGGTAGGGTGCCGAAAAAAAAAGACTGCTTTGTGGAAAGTTTGTTGTCTATGTCCTCCTTGTTTCCTCCTTTTTAAATTTGGCGGTGTTTCGCATAAATTATCGAGCGTGGCATATGCTTTTATTTTGTTTTAGTAAATGTAACTATGAATGCGTAAGTGAACAATGCAGCTCATTGTGAAGGGGGTGTATTCCGTGATTACTGGAATGCAAATTAGTCTTCCACTTAGTCATTGCGCCATTTACGCTTTGGACTTGCGTCATAACAAGGTTGACGATGTTTCCGGCACAAGTGGAACGCGCTCCCACCGAGGCATGCCCGTCGCGGTGGCGCTTTTACTTACCGTATAAAAAAGGGAAAGCCAGCAGCGGAGCCCCGGCAACAAGTGCGGACAATCGGATCCCATTATATGTCGCGCTCGTACATCTCGAATGGAAAGCTCGCGTGTAAACAGAGAAACACACGTACAGCTTCAGGAACGGAGGGCAAAAGGTACACAGTGAGACGATGAAAGGCCCTTCCCTGACAGCGGTGACACGGCGCGCTGTGGGAGAAAGAGCCCATCTCGCGATGCCACGAAAAGACCACAGATGTCATCACCCCTTGGAGGCGTCCTGCGTAAAAAGGGGTGAACACCGCGACGGTAAGGAGACGGGAACCACAAAGCAGGACCCCTCATGAGTCCCGCGCCGCCCGGAAGCGTCCCACTGAAAACTTCGAGTGTGGGCTCGGGGTTGCTACCGAGCTCCAGTCGTCGGTCTAGCGCGCCGAGGTCCTGAGACCAAGACCAGGACAAAGGAAGTCCTCATGGTAGGAATACTGAGGGAATTCCCCTTCTTTTTTAGGGGAGACCAGAGATTTTTGCGAGGGGGGCGGTAGTGAAAGGGAATGCGAATGGAGACGACTGGAACACCCATGTCGAGTTGTGGGAGGTGCCCTAGCTGCTTGCTTGTTCACTCGACAAACAACAGGGGGTCCTTGTTTATGACTCTGCGAGATCTTTGCGGATCACTCCCTACCACTCTTAGACTCTGTAAGGAGAACACATGGACTCACGACATTTTTTTTCACAGTGAGGCTTAGCCCCCTTAACGAGCATCGCTTAGGGGTGCATTTCACACGTGTTAGATCTGCTGTGTAATCTTTCGGTGTTTGATGTGACAGATTATTCATTATATAACTGAGGCGAAGTCCCCATCGAGTGCAGGAACGCCGGCAGACTATGGGAGAAGTGGGTCTTGACAAACGCACAGTCAGGACTTGCAGTTGTACCATGACAAAACTCATGTAGCTAGTATACGTTTACAAACACATCACAAGTAAGCAACTGCCGGGCATCTGCTATTGCGAGTAGGGAACTCCAGTTGGCGATGGACAACGTAGCACTATAGTAACTACCTTGTTGATGCTGAGCGCCACGACTATCAGCTCAACTGGTGGGAGCAAAATTTCGCCGCAGCTGGCCACCGCTGCTTCAACACGAAAACAAATAAGCTTGGCAGTCCATGAAAAATGAAAACTTAGTGGCTCGTGCTTCTAACCACTGCCCACCTTCGATACCTGGCTGGTAGCGGTGGTACAAGGGAGAAATGAATGGACATTCGTTTGCAGCATCAGGCGTTCATGGCTGGCAGCAGGTTCAACTACAACTCCACACGTACGCCTGGAGTTGTACGTGTCTTCGAAAGCCTTTAAAAGCTCTTTTGAAGACTTCCCCGCCTCACTCTCAGCGCGCTCATTAGAGGACGGAACATCGGCATATGGTGTCCTCCTGATATCAGTTGAAGTGTTCATCTAAGCAAGCGATGCTTATTAAAGGACAAACTGACAACAGCTGTGCTCAGTATGACGTGATCACTGTGACTGGGAAGAGCGCACTTTTCGGTATCCATGGTTTCGTGGCAAGGCTCATTCTGTGGACGATCTTGCATACGTTATGCGATGATGGATTTGGCTACAAGTGCGGTGGCTTACTCTCATGACGTGGCCACTGTACGATAACCACAGGGCCTTTTTTTTCAGTTTGATGTGAATGTCAGTGCTAGATGATAGTGTTAGTTGACCACCAAAGGAAAAAATGGATGTTAGTGATAAGCGGCTACTTCTAAATATATGGTGGAAAAAACAAGGATGAGTACGTCACAACCATACTATACGAAGGGTCCGCGTACTGGCGATCAAGCTGCATATGCTCCAACATGATGCTTGTGTGTGCCGTATTCAGTGTGTGCCAAGCCCAGAAGTTGATTGTTGGGATCGGAACTCAAGAGAAGGGTCTCGCAATGGGTTACCGATGGACGATGGAACATATCTGGAGGACAAGACACCCTGCTGCGTCACAGCAGATGAAAAGTGTCACTACATGCAGGGAGGTATAGGAGCTCGGTATACAGTAACCTATGAAAAAGGCGATGTCAACTTGCAGACTACACCCACGATCGGGAGGGCTGCTGAGGATATGCACCAGTCGTCTTCCAAGAAACGCAATCTAGGGTAATGGTTCTGGGTAGAAATACGGCAAAAGCATGTGGCTATATTCTTAGCGACAGCTCTTGTCTATACCAGAACCACGTCCCGTGTACTGCGAATAGCCAACCCGACTTCTCTCGAGCACGCAGATGTAGCAGCCATAGCACAAGCTCTCTATAAAAGTGTCCTAATGTGTTTGTTCTAGCATCTTTCGAATCAGGGAGCTGCTACCGTTAAATCCCGCGTACGGAAATACACACGGTGAACATAAATCTTGCGCTGGCCTTGTGCAAAGCAAGCTTACGCATGCAGCTTACTTCCAGACGAGGCGGGAAGCTCTTAAATCGCTGTCAAGTCTGGGGAGCTACCGCTCGTTTTCCAGGAATACATATACACCGCAGTCGCCCATGCTCCCGCCAGTCCCGGAGCAACCGACGCGCGTTCCTGACTGAGACCACGTCTGGCCGCACGGTTCCAAGACCACGGCTCAAACGCTAGGCATAACCTCGAGAGAGAGAGAGAGCGTGAGAGCGAAAGGCAACGCAGAGCATTGCGGTTCCAGCAGCCGGAGCTCAGACACTGCGCAGCAGTAGTGAGGGAAATACAGGGGCCCTTTGTTCACGATCGCTCGGCGTGCCAAGGCAACCGCCCGTGGCTGTGACACTGATGAATGATCTCGGGCGCATGCCTGCGTGCCCGGGGCCCGAAATCCACCGCAGGAACCGCCGTCGGAAGACAGCGGCCCGCGGTCTGGACCATTCCTAGGACGTGCGCACCCCACTCTGCCCTTTTCTTACCGACGCCCTCCTCCCGGAGTAACTATGTATACAAGACCTCCGCCTTGTCCACCTTCAGTCGTTGGGAAGACGCGACGGGAAGGCGGATGATCGTCTCACGCGCTTCAGCCGCGAGATATGGTTCACTCCTGCGTCCATCAAACGTCTCACTTCCGAGAGCATAAGCGGTGATCATAGAAACAGGCACTGTAAGCAGTATACGCTCGTACAGGCATATTTAAGACGTGTGCCTTCCGCGACCCTCAGAGACCTGAGGGAAGAAGGATGGGTCCGATGTCTTCGAAGTTTCGTGGTTTTTGTTTGTGTGTCAAGCGCGCCCAGGCACAGAAAAAAAAAGAGAGCACATTACGCGGTATGGCACGTACAGCGGGTGGGAGAGTGGCCCATCCGTGGGTACCACAGGGCCGGAGACACTTCCTTTCAGCAGTTAGAGGCAAGCGTATGGGCCCACAGGCTGTTAGGCTTAGCTGCACGATCGGCACTTGCGCAGCCTTTACCGATAATAGACAGCGCTGCGATCACATTCATTGGTGACGATGCGCCACGCGGCGGTTCTTTTCTTGTGGTTCACTTTTCGAGTGTGCGTTCTTGAAAATGACGGAAATGCTCCCCCACCCCCTCTCTGTGTGCAGCTGCTTTTCTCGGGGCCCACGCGTCTTCTACTCACGGCGACGACGACGCCGTCTTGAAAGGGGACAGGAAATGGAAGTGCGTCGGTGCATGCAATTTAGAAAAAAAAAAACAAGGTGTAGAGGCGTGTATTAGGATGCGTGGCATGCCGGGCAGAGCAGGACCGTCCTCGGCTCGTTCTTCTCATGTCTTACAGTGAACCACAAAGGAAGCCGCTGATGATCTTCGCGCGAGCTTTTGAGAAAGGCCTCGCGCACAGTCTCGGTTAGCATTCCTAGAGTGACGTCGAGATTTGAGTGTACGATTCGCGCGCGCGCCTAAGCAGCGGGTCATGAGCGGGTCGACCTGTGTGCCCCCTGGACAGGCGTCGCAGGAAATGACGGCGCGCGTACTTTTTCGCACGCTCCCCCGTTTCACTATGGGCGAACAACTGTCCTGTTTGTTTGCGTGCGGAAGACGCTGGATGTTTGAGGAGGCATCGTTTGGGTGTCGTTATGGCAGCACGACGCGGCCGTACAAACCGTTCACGACCGTAGCCTATTCGCGGTTCCCTCCGGTCCTTGCGGCTCTCCTAATCGGTTTCGCTCCTGGAAACAAGCGGCTTGTTAAGGCACGATTGTGTACAGAGCGTATTTCTACTTTATGTGAGGGCGCTGCTACAATGCTTACGTGCCAGCGAGAGCTCACCTTTGTTCGACGTTATTTGTCATGACGAACCAGTGTGGGTTCTTCAAGTGATAGTTAGTCAAATCTAAACTCGACCTCAATAAAGCATGTAATTGCCCGAAATAATTATCTGAGCTGCATATGCTTTTATAATGCTTCCGGTATTATATACAACGTACTCTAATTTTCGTAGAAAATATTTCGAAAGTACACCTTTCATTTAAGTTTATCGATAACGTGCCATTATGATGTGCAGTTGGCGGGAGAGCTACCAGAACAAAAATTTTACGTGTTAACACTATGGTATTCACTGGGTAATGCATAAAATTTTGGTTTCGCATGCTCTTTAAGACGCGAAATTACTGAAAGGAGCGTTTCTATACTCAGTGATTGGCACGGTGAGCCTTTTTAAACGGGCAAAGTAATTTATTCCTGGTAAAATCACAGCTATCGATATAGTGAAAGCGCTCGGAACATAACGGGACAGTTTTACAAGGTAAGCAGGAAGTTTAAATTTAAGGCGCCCTGTTCGAGATGACTTCCATTACTGCACTGGATTCTATTATGTGAACGTCATTATACCGAAGTTTTTTGCCATTGCCCACTATCTACAGGTTACCTTGGTGGTTAACGTGTCATCCTGTTGAGTTGAAGGTAGCGAGAGGGCCTACACTTCCAGGACCAATGCATCGCGTGAGGTCGTCCACGCATAACGTGTTCATGTCCCTGCCTTGAAGGCTAGAGGTTGGTCAGGTCATTCCAGCTATTAGGACTCATTTGTCCTCCAGTTCGATATTCATTCTTTCTTTGAAATCTACAACATTATAACTATTGCAACATTCGGTCAACGTCATCATTGCTCAGCGAATCATGTGCTCAATGAGATATATCACTGTGTTCCCACAGTTTGCCATATTCTCTCAATCCTATATATACTTCTGAAACACTACATTCAAATTCAAAACATTAGGTTTGGCTTTGAGAAATTTAGAAACAATGTCTCCGAGGGCCTTTCATAAAATTCGGTCTCAACCTGATGGTCGGCGTACCTATGACCAGAGGTCCAATTCAAACGTAAATGCCACGGACAATAGACAGAAGTATCGCGCCGACGTAATCGTAATCGACAGTTCTCGATTACGGCATTCGCCACTACTATTTCATTCAAGCGACGTCGCGAATGAACTCGTCGAATAACTCTGGTGCTAGCGATGTACCCTACAAGCGACGGACCTTCAGTTCTTTCACAGCTTTTTCTCGCAGCGAACAGCTGCGACCTCCATTATAACCGACGCTCGGAAGAACCCCTGCGCAGCAAATAAAAGAAGTCCCTAAACGGAGCTTCAGTGTTTACGCTGGTCTCTTCGCGGTCACTGATCACCGAGGGCACGCTCTATCTACGAGAAGGAGCTGACCTTTCTGTAAGCCTTTCTTGCTGCCTTCGCTGATCGCAAACCACTACATCCTGCGTGCAAAGGGAGGGCGGGGGGAGCGTTAGGTGCCGACAAGCTCGCTGAAGTCTCCGCAAAATAAGGAGCGCCTCCCCCGCCTCCACTTCCGCCAGAAGTTGTTGTTCTGTTCTGGAATCGAGGGCCTATTGGCTCTTGACTCGGCTGTTGTCTTTCGCTGCTCTGTGGAACGGCTCCTCGTGAAGGTTTTTATATTTTTTGCACCTACGGTTTCAATCCATCCATGCTAGCCCCCCCCCCCCTTTTTTTTTCTTTTAGAAAACACTGACCGAGGGGAGCTACGCAACGAGCGAGAAACTACGGGACTCGAGGCGAAGCCTAAGCGGCTCGGCAATGCCGTTAGGCCTCGCGGGCATCAAAGAGGTAGCCTTGTTTCGTGCGCCGGCTCGCCGCGGGCGGAACGCGGCGTAGACAAAGACGACTCGTTGATTTTCAGAGGCTCGGCCGGTCGCGGAGCGTCGGGCCCTCCTTCTCTCGGGGTATAACGCTAAACACACGAGCGTGTGCGCACGCGAGAAGCTCGCGCCTGCGCGCTCACTCGGCGCGGTATCGTATCGCCCGAAGACGAGGACCACACCACGACGCCCGAGCGCGCTTTGAAAGCCGGTCGGCCACGTCGTATAGCGCCCTTACAGTAGATCGCCATTGTCGGGGTCGGGGCTGGTTTCTTCAGCGGCGCTATGGCGGACGAAGTGGTGGAGTATAGAATAAGGCGGGGGGGGGGGGGGCGACCGACAAAGCGCGTTAGCCGTAAAGTCGACGTTAAGCAGACGTCGTCCACCCTCGCATACTTCCCAACCCAAGAACATTCTCACCCCGCCCTGCTTGGTGGTATCGCTGATCTTTTTCTACAGAACTAAAGCCTGCGATGAGCTGTCGACGCCCTCCAATGGGCGAGAAATAGGAGCCCCATTAACGAGTTCCCTTTTTTTTACGTCTCCGTGGCGAGACAGTTTGTTCGCCTGGCTTTGCACGAGAAGTGAGCCGATCGAGGGTCTGAAGTTGTTTGTACCCACTTGACGGGAGAGCGGGTGGAAACCTTGAGAGTGATGGGTGCTTTGAGAGTGGTGCTTTGATAAGCAACGTGGGCTGTGTTTTTTTTCTTGCTATTGTTATTTTGGCGCTTCGCTTAACAAACGCAGTTATGACGCTGACAGAGCTTTGGACATTGTAAACCAAAGTCAGTCAAAAGTATTTCTTAATTGGAACAGTTATTCAACAAAGTTGTTTTTGTGTCATAGTTATCGTTCACGTGGTAGTAGCTCTCATTTTACTCGCATATCTAAAGTAAGTTGATCTTATGATTATAGTGTTTCATAAAAAACTGTGTATTGCTATGCTATCGCCAACACGAAAGACCAGCGAAGCTTTTTGACCTTTAATATTGGTACTTGGTAAAAAAGACATTCGGTACTCCCACACGATCACTTGTGGGCTCACCAATCCACGGCCAATTTATAAAGAGTAAGTATTGTAGGAAACCATGCTTGTGGACAATCTGTGAACGCTATGCCTTGGTGCTAGTAATACCGCACGTGCACTTGGAGAAGGAAGCTACTGGCGTACGGCAAGGACTTTCTCTTCCCCTCCCGCCAACTACGATGAGTCATGCTCTCATTGGATGCAGAACCATGCGTCGTTTGTATCTTCAAACCACAATTTCCACGGCCGTCTCACTAAGGGCAGCAGTGGGCGTATGAAGAGGCACACGTTTTGTTTGAGACCATTGTAAGAAATATTATGTTGCGCAATAAACGAACAAAAAACACCGGAACCACTTAAACTATTCATGCTTTTTATAAACCTTTTTGATGCTACCATACGCCGGGCTTCACTAAACATGGAGCCTACGAGGGCTGGTCTAACCTAACCCGCGCGTGGCCGCAATGTAGGGGTCCCTTGTGTGGAGGGGTTCTTAGTAGACGTCGGAGCCCTTTTATATAGGCCTATGTTGCTATCTTTCTTGCATTCTACGACGCAGAATTTATTTTCATTTCGTGCTCGAAAGTAGCTTGTCCACCGGTTATTTAAACAAGGGCTTCGGTTCTTGGGAATATGAACGCTTTGTTCTCGCGGTCGGTGCGCGAACATCGTCATTGCTGTCCAGCGGTCAACGATCTGACAGAGAAAGGTTCCGCGCCAGCGTCTGAAGTCAGCGACCGGCTTTTTGTTTTTTCAGTTAAAGAACGTTTTTTTTAAATAAAGCTTGTAAATAATTGGCCCCGTATCTGTATGTTCCACTGCAAATGTCGTCGAATGACGATAGTGTTCCGCCTGGACAGAGTGAATGAAACATTGATTTGATGTCCTGCGCGAGAAAATTGGTGAGTGGGATTCTGGAGCAGCTGCCTTAAATTGCCTCGATGCACGCAGCGGGTAGGTGCCACCACCCGCGGGTAGGTGCTTTCTTAGCAATGCTCAGAAAGCACCCGCCTTTTCGTGCATAGCCTTGCATTGTCGGCCTAGCGTAATAAACGCTACACTCCTTATGTGATTCTTAAAGAGAAAAGAAGAGAAAAGTGTGTTCCGTAACTGTCTGGTTGTATCACAGTGAAACACCTCAACAGAAGCTCACGAGGGAGGGGGGTAAGGAGGGATCAAACGGATATGATTAAAAGGTAAATAGATGGTGGCAGGAAGGAGAGAGCGAGGCGCAGGGACAGCGAACGACGGAAAACGACGGAAGTAAAGAGGAGATAGGAAAGATGAACGCGGTCGCAGGAGTCCAAGGACGGGGCACCACTCGGCGAGGGCTCTTGTCGGCGTCAGGAGATGGCGTAGGGGGAGCCAAGTCGACCAGTGCTGCGCTTTCGTCGGTGTTCGCGAAGCACAGCCGATGGGCACGAAACCCAGTGAGCGAGTCCATTAGAATTACCTATGTATGACTTTCATAGTATTAAGAAGCATGCCACAGTATAAATTGACGTGTTGATGTCCTGCCTCAGATATGTGCCACATTTGCTTTTTAAGTGATACAAGTATGAACGCCGAAACCAGAGCAATGTTAGTGGGTGCTGCAGATGTGGCTATGATTCGGGTGACAGACAAGTAAACAAACAGACAAAAATTGTTGTGTCGAGAAGTGCTCCTTTCAGTGATTTCACGTCTTAAAGAGCATGCGAAAGTATCCCAAGAAAGACTATCGTCATTAAATGTCACCACCCCAGCACCCCCTTTATATAGAATACTCTGCCAAGCAGAACTGTGTAGCCTCGGCGTATAAATAACTGCGTTAACGCCGACGATCAATTGATGAAAGTCGTTCCTAATTATTGATTCCGTCTGTACAGAAATCATAACTGGTGTTTGCAGCTGGTGTGTTCGCTTCTTCAATTCGGAATGTACCAGTGATGGCTAGTGGGATATGCCCAGCATCTGTGGCACATGCCCGCTAAGGGTTTTTTTTTTACGTTCGTAGGAAGGACTAAATTGAACGCGCTATCGCTGAAAAAGCTCATTCACAGATATTCTAGCGTTGGTTTCGGCATCTTCGGGTATGAGTGAAAAATCAGCGTTGCCACTGAGTGGATATTCCAAGTAAATGAGATCGATAAATAATTAAAACATCCGGTTCTAGTAGCAATCAAACTGGAAACTCTTTAGTGCAATGCACCTGTTCTACCGGTTCTACCACAGATCCACGGCCTTGCTGTAAGCTGCCCTGAAAAAGAAAAAAACAAATAAATCTGTACAGGCAACGCTTATTTTATTTCTCTCAATGCCAGAGCAAATGTGCGCTCCTCAACAAAAGCCGTCGCTCCTTAGGTGAAGAAGTGGTCGCGATGAGATGCTACATGTAGAGTAGGGCTGTGTGCGTCGCACGTGCCTCCGGGTCTTCGCAATAGACGTGTTTCCTTTTCCAATAGCGCACGTCGCTCATATTTTTTTTGTTGCTCCTTCTTTGTGGCTCGAAGCAATGCCCTCACCGCTTCACAGCGTTCTTAAAGTCAGCGCTTGCAGCAGCATCGCTCTGACATTTCTCTATTGGTTGCCCGCATAGCGCCACGAACGGCGATATGCTATCTCAAAACACCGTATCTTTCACAGAGCCCGCGTGACCGCCAACATTGTGAGACTCTCTCGCTTGATTCCGTGCCGAATGTTTGTGCCCGTGCTCCCGCGATCTCCGACGACAGCACAGCTCTGGCCGACCGGCTCGCCCTCCGCCATCTCCTGACGCCGTGAAGCTCTCGCTGAGTGGTGCCCCGTCCTCGGACTCCTGCGACCGTGTCCATCTTTCTCTACCCTCTCTTTACTTCTCAATCTATCCTTTTTATTCCCTCCTTATCCCATTCTCTCGTGAGCCACTGCTGAGGTGTCGCACTCTGATGAAGACAGTTATAGGGCTCACTTTTATCTTGCTTTCTTTCATTTACGAATCACCTCCCCAACATGGTGAACACGAGGAATTCAAGACGCCGGCCACCACATAGGCCTGTACACGACTGAACAAAAATTTAGTTCGTAGGATTTCCGTCGTGAGGCACCACATGAAGGGTTCTCTCCCCCATGACTGCAAAGCACTCGTGAAGGCTTGGCGATAGGTGAAAGCAGAAAAGGGTTAGAGGAGAGGGTGGTTAACGGCTGCAACGGGCGCATCTGGCTGACATTGATAAAATAGAGGAGGTGCAGGCACAGCGTGTGCTAAGCTGCGTAAGGATGGGTCACAACAAAGAAGGCGTGCACGTTCCACCTTATCTTGTTGACCGTCTGTTCAGAAAGCTTGGGTGCGCATTCACCACCCATCGGTTCGTGATGATAAGAATTTTTTATCTACGATGCAGCAAACCTCGGCAATGACAGCTCCGCTATCAAATGCTATAAGCACCTGCAATCTTCAAACAACTCATATTTCATAACAGCAGCGAAGAGCTGCACCAGGCATCTGACCATTGAAATCGCGCACCAAATGGTTTGTTTAAAGGCTCACAATTTATAGAGCACACCAGCTTAATTTGTCATCATTGTCAGCAACAGCATCAACAAAGTGCCCAGGAGTACAGCTGCGCGTGTTGCTCCACACACACGTATGGAGTAGTGTACGGCTATTCGCAGAAGGAAGAAGTGTGACGTTTATTTCTTTATTTACATATACTGCCGTCTCATTGCGAGACATTGCAGGGGGGGGGGGGTACAGAATTTCCTTGTAAATCAGGCATAACATAAAACAATTTAGCATACAAAATGAACTGAGTGATATAATAAGCATTTAAAAAGCAAGGTATGCAAATGCGCGGTTAGCGAATCAACATTGCATCAATATATATTTACATATTTATTTATTTACATGTACGTTGCAGACAAATCAAAGCTTTATGTGTAGTATGTATTCTCAAAATGGTCAATGTGTAGTATGATTGCTCAAAATGGTCAATGTTACGTGTGCATGCGTTCTTTTCATCAAAGAGAAGGTTCAGATGTCCCTCGAGAAGTGAATGAGGCTTAAGATTGAAGACTGCATTATTAAAAGTTTCTTTGGTATGTGTAAAAAGTGCATGTATAGGTGTCTTGGAATTTCCTTTCTCTTCTCCCTCTGAATTCTCTTTATTTTCGCTGTATCTTCTTTTCTTCATTTTTTTTGGCTGTATTGAATTTGTGTTCATGCTCTAAAGGTATACATGTACTGAGTGTAGTGCATTATTTTGGTCTGGGCGGTGATTGACGTATTGTCAGGCATTTAGTTGCCTTTTCGCCCCTTCTTTCCCATTAAACCATTGGATAAAGATGTATGCTTCAATGATAAATAAACTTCACCTTCAACTTCAAAAAAAAAAGAGGCAATGCGAAGAGCGTTTGATTACGCCATCACGTGCAACCGCTGAATACGAAGCTGAAACATCAACCAAGATTCTGGTTTAAGGGCCGTTCCGTGCGCTAGCCGCACAGCCGCAACGCACGTGCCGGCACAGCTGCCGCACCCAAGCGGAGGGCGAAAGAGCGTCGCCAATAGGCTTATTCGTCCCCCTCTTGCGTGCGGAAGGGGTCCCGGCACGTGTGATGCGGCTGTGCGGGTAGCGCGTGGAACGGCCCTAACCTAGCCTTACCCAGCTTTGCTGCAGAAAAGTGACGATCCAGTGATGCTGGAGAAAAGAAAGCCACAGCTTCATCGCAAAGGCGAAGCAATGAACGCGATAGCAACAAATTCAAAGGTCACGCGCAGAATGGAAAGCAGATCGAAACGTGCTCCACGTTTCTCACGCACAAATGGCGCACGAAACGTACACACAGAGACGGATGCACGCGGATAAGCGTCTCAGTTGTTACTTCGCTGTGTCTGAAAAGCGCACGCTTTTCGGAAACGGAGACTGCAATGATTGCGGTGATCTTTGTGCTCTCGGCAACTACAGCAGAATCGTTCCAGGTAAAGCCCGAGGTCAGCCAAGACGTAGGATTTTCCCCTTCTCCCCACCGCGAGGTAAGGGCGCGTGAGAGAGCGTCCCTATCTTTGATACATTAACAGGGTTGATACATTAACAAAAATGTTGGCAAGCGCGTTAGATGATGTTCCATGTTGCGCCACCAGCGCTCGGTCGACCCTGCGATCCTCATCAAGTTCAGCGTGACAGGCATTAGGGTTGCTCTTTGGCTAAGCCTACTTTTTAATGATAAAGTAGCTTTGACGACATTGTTTTTTTTTTTTCAGCTAACGGGGCAGAATCGAAACGCTCTTATAGGAGCTGTGAAGATACGTAAAAGCAGAGTTTTGTCGGAGCCGCGTGAGTTGTGCAGCGTGTGCTGCTCATATTGTCCGCAGTGTCCACCGTAGGGTGTGTTAGGCGGCCTAGAAACGTCAAGGCTAGGAAATATTGCTTAACATTGTCATTCAGGCCGACAATGCGGTAGAGCGCATTCGCAGAAGTTGACCGTCGCAAGCGCATGAAGTTATGCACACACTTCGGTAGCGACAAATTCTAGTTGGAACCGACTTTTTTCGCTGGTTCATCTGCGCAAGTTGAGAGCTTTAGAGAAAGTGTGCAGTTTGTTCTCCTGGGTAATACTTCAAAGAAGCGCCTGGCTTAGTGGTTATGCTTGGCTGCCAACTCGCGCGTCGTGCGATTTAATCACGACCATATTTTCGATGGATCCGAAATTGCTTGAGGCTCGTGTGTTTTGATTTAGGTGCACTTGAGAACCCAAGGTGGTCAAATTCTCAGAGCCCTTCACTATGGCCTATTTTATAATCACGTCAGAGATTTGGGACTTGAAACATAAACAATTATCAATCACACGAGCTGCTAACTCCTACATAGAGTAGCCACCTCCTCCTTGCCCCGCGCTTACTTTCGCAGCGTGGGCGGCATGGGCGTAGTCATGGGTGCGTTCAAACCTCGCCCGGAAATTTTCAGTTCTGCTTGCATATATTGTAACGAATAACGAGACAGACACGGCACCCTTGCTCTGGGCCGGCTTTTCTATTCCGTATCTCGTCTTCCTCCACCTCGCTCAAGTTCCCAGTGCGCCCGAACCCTGGTCTCGTTCTCCGTCATCACACTCGGCCATGACTGCGGGTGCGCGGACTGCGGAGAATGTCTGTGGTGGGCGGCACTGGCTGTTCCAGAGTGGCTGGTCTCGGCCATGGGTGAACTTCATCTCGAAGATTTTCAAAGATGATTGCGGTGGGTGGCACTGGCTGTTTTGCCGCGGACGGACGTGGCCACGCTGCTATGACATGGGCACGCTGTGACTGCAATTGTTGCCTTGGTCGGTCGCAGTGTCGCTGTAGACGTTGGGCATTGGCATTTGCCCACACCTTGGTCGATGAAGACTCGGGGGTACGAAACTGGCTGTGCCTCGGTGGTCTGTCCTTACGACGGTGCAACTCCATGGTGTGGAAATTTGGTGGGCGACAGTGGGAGTGATGGAGTAATCGTTGCTTGCCTACCGGACACTTATGGGTCTGAGTAGGGTGGTGCGGTTTTTCTACGCATTTGCACGCAGAGCCGGAAAATGCTTTGGCAACACGGGGTGAGTGTGAGTGCGCGCCGGCCACTGGACAAAATCATGATGCGACGCGCTTGCAGCTTCCTTGCTGTTATCGCTCTTGTTTTGACGGAGCAGGTCACGGCCCGAACAATCAGGGGTGATTTCCACGGTGACAGCAATGGCTTCGTGGTGGTTTACGTGGAATTCCGGTGCTACGTTGGGAGTCAGAATGGCGTGCTTGTTGCCGGCAAGATCGTACACTATGTTGCCGGAAAGGCCGATGCTGGCTCCCTCTGCCTGGAACGCTTCGATGTAGCTCACACACTCGGCCAATGGCTACAGATGTGGTACTGGCTGATCTAAGATTGTCTCCTTGCTATCTACGGTCGACTCTGACAGCTTCGACTTGGAAGTGGTGTTGGTTGCTGACACGGAAGTTCGTGAGATAGGTCCCGACGTGGAACCTGGCATCGGAAGCGTGGCGCGTGCCTTGGTGCCTGTTTCGGTGTACCCTGCGTAGGGTTCAGCCAAGAGGTCATCAAAGCAATCGCAGCGTACAGCTGCACAGTCGGGATGATTCAGTGTGGGTATGTCGTTTGAGTGACGTCCTTGAGGAGGCGCGTCTTTGATAGTGGTCTTTGGCTGAGCTAAACTTGAATCGGACGACAGCAAATAGTCCTAAAGCTCAAGTGGTGAACTGAAATGCATGGCTGCCACCTGGAGGTGGAAACCCTCCGGCGCTTTATCGTCGGTAGTGGTCAAGTTGAACTGGGTGGAGGAAGGGAGATCGGAGAGTGTCCGACCGAAGGCAGCTATGAGCTTGCTGCTTCAGTCTGTCCAGCTTTGCTGCCATACACCTTCATAGCGATGTCATGCCGCGGCACCATTTTGAAGGTGGTCTACTGCCATGGACCATTTCTGAGGGTCCATCCAGGCCTCGCGCGCTGCTATAGCGTTGACGATCGCCACCCAGTTGGCTGCGTTGTTCTCGAAGCTGTGAAATTCAAGTAATTTCGCAGGCGGCTTGCGATGATAGGACCATGGGCGAAAGTATAGAGAGCGCCAACGCGAATCCGCCACACTGGTCCAAGGGCTGCATAAGGACATCTCGAAGTTCTCTGCATTTCTCGGTTTGGCTGGCCTGCAGGTCATGTGAGGCGACTATGTCGAGCATGGCATAGGCGGCGCTCAATGCTGGTAATATGTCAGGAAACAGCGCAGAGTGCGACGCTGTTAAGGCATTGATGGTGCAGTAGAGCCGGGCGAAGGTACGCCACAGCTGTGCGGCGCTGTCCGATCAACAACATGTGGAGCCGGTCGGAACGCTGGTCAAAGAAGAGCCGATTGCTGGGCTCACTGCGGGGGACCATCGTCGAAGGGAGCTTGAACAGTATCCCTTCTGAACAGCTCCGGTGCCGATGGAATCCTGAGCGAGAGCTTGTCGCCACGGGGAGCGGGAACAACGTCCCCCAGAAATGGGAGGCTGTGCGCCATCTTCATGGCGCCGGGGCACACCAAAGAACCCTGAATGGCGTCCCTTGGATGCTCATTAGTTGGAGGAGTCTCTGAAATGGGCTCCCTGTGACGAGATACGTAAGCGACGTTTCCAAACTATAGGACCCTGCACGCTTTAGAAGCAAGGTTCCTGACAAGTCGTAACCTAGAACCACCGAAGAGGCCTAGACGCCGTCTGCGGATAATTGGGTGGGTAGCTGCAGCAGTGGTCGGGTCATGAAGTCCATGATCGAGGAAACGCAGACGGCGTTCCGGGTGGAGAGACCCACGTTTCCGATGACCTACGAGGTACGAGGTACAGGTGGCTTTAGCCGCAAGGTTCAGTCGTCGAGCTGCGCCATTTGTAATGAATAACGAGACAGAGACAGCACCCTTGCTGCAGGCCAGCTGTTCCATCCAAGGAAGTTTAAAAAAAGATTGGCAACATATCCACGGAGTGAATGATGGAGAGTGGGGCGAAGCATTCGTCCGTCCATTCGTGCTTGCTTCCTTCCGTCTGTGCGACCGTCCATGCGTCCATCCGCCCGTCCGTGCGTGCGTCCATTCCTCCGTTTGTCCATGCATCCGCCCCCTGCGTCCGTTCATGCGCCCATTCATGCATCTGTCTGTGTGTCCGTTCGTCCATCTATTCAACACTCCAAGTATCACCATCTCGCATCTTTTCATCATATATTCCCCATATAGAAGCACCACCATTCACCGGACATTCCAAGGACTAAACGAGAGGTGGCACACGCGCACTTTCTAAGAGCTTGCGCTTCGGGTCTACTTCCCACCTTTAACCACTTCGAGCTCATGGTATATACTAGTTCACTGTATTCATGGCACTGCGGCCCAACACTCGCTAAACCTGTCTAAAATTAAGGAGGTTACGCCCAGCGAGTATAACGTAGCAACCTTTTCCTGGCAGATAGAGCTTAATGTATATGCCAATGGCTGCATGGGAAATGAGAGACAGGAGAATTCGGCTTTTACTTTCTTACAGCTTGCACTTCGTACCTACTTCCCACCTTTAACTACCTCGAGTTCATTCATGGTATATACTAGTTCATTGTATTATTGGCACTGCGGCTCAACGCTCGCTAAACCTTTCTAAAACTAAGGTGGTTACACCCAGCGGGTATAACGTAGCAACCTTTTCCCTTCAGATAGTGCTCAATGTACATGCAATGGCTGCTAATGGGGATCGCAGCGTGCACGTTAACTAAAAGCCGAATGCTCCTGTCTTTCATACCCCATTATCAGCTATTGGCATGTACGTTGAGCACTACTTTTTGTTGTTCAACACCGCACAGAAGGAATCTCTCACCGGCACCACCTTGGAGGTCAAAATGTTTGCAGGTCAAAGCGTAAGACTGGTTACATACTACGACGGGACGCGGGACGAACGGGTGCCGCTATAAAGAGCTTCGCCCCTATAAAACTTGCTGGAGTGGAAACTCTTGGCCACGAGTGAAGCTGTGCCAACCGCAAGATGGCGGCTGCGGCAGCCGTCGTACTAGGAGCACAATGAGCTGTCGTCGTTCGGTGATTGAGACAGGGAAGTTTGTTGCAAACTGGTTCTCCACGCACGTCCAACGATTTAACGTGGCAACATTTTTGGGTGAGATAGTGCTGAAAGTACGTCCTTGTATTACTAGTGTTTTATTAGGAAACCTCGAATTCAAGGCAAATTTATTGGAGATCAAGTTACCGACACTAATCTCTGCAGATTATTTCTTCTGAAACGACTATCTTTTAATTTATAATTACGTAGCCTTTACACGAACAAGTTAAAGCCACTTGATGTCAAAATGGGCACCACCAGAAAATAGCACGTTTTCAAGATCTTTGGAGGGCAAAAGCTGACTTCACTACTGCTGGCGAAGTATTGCGGGAGCTTCCACTTTAGCAATTCTTTTCAACCTCCTTGGTTCCATTCTATCTCTCGTCTTCTTCTACCCCGCCCAAGCTCGTCGCACGCCCGAAGCCCGGTCTCGTTCTTCGTCATCACAATATATACATGCACACATACAAAAACATGCCCGAACATACACAAAATATACTGACCCCTCTCTCCCCGAAAAAAACTTTAGCTTACGCTTCTGATGGTTACACGTTCAGTGCGTCTACAAGCGCGAGCTTTTCTGACAGGTGTGAAAGCATGGTAACAGTGTCAGATTTAAATGTCTTTGCAACAAACTCACGCGCCTTAACATTCACTGGCATAACTTCAGCAACGATGACGCGTTATTCGCGCCAACTCGCAGAATGCAAATGAACACTTTCGATATTACTGTGGACGCACCGCTTGCTTAAGTTAACGGCGAGCTATCCGCACAGTTTTCAGGCTCGCAGGGGGATTTAACACTCTGAAACATTTAAAATCGGCTGTCATACCTTGAAGGAATAATTGTTTTGGTGGCTTCGAAAGATACGATGGCCGGTTAGGAAATACTTTTGTGCACAGGACTTCCCTGTGCAAGGTTTCGTCATCATTAGCGCGAGCGATGGCAACTTGTTTCCCGTTGAAATTGTGGCTGTATACGTTTTCAAGATGTCCTCGTCATGAAAATGCACATCGCAGACTCGCGCTTTGTCCGCCAGCCTTAAGTCAGGACGAGAAACTGCGATTCCGCGCTGCACAGGAAGCCGGATTACGTGGAGCCCAGCAGAAGTGTATCAAGGAATTGTTATCCAGTCACACAACAAGTCGGCGTTTTAGAAGAGCAAGTATCCACTCTACGTAGAGCACAACAACACGCGAAATCACTTCAGTCTTCGTACTATACGACACGCGGACACAGCGTATAACCGCCGCCAAACATATACACAATATGGCGCACGTTGCTGGACTGGCTAAAGCCTGTTGCGACAGCAGTGCCACTTCCAGCCGCCGCTTGCGGTGGGGCCACGCAACACCACCGAGTGTTGAAACTGGACAGGTTCTATAAACATTCGTTGCACTCTCCTACTCGACGGTGTTATGGACGTCAACGTTGGCGCCAGTTGTAGCGGCATCGGTAACGTAAGCTGTGACAGCAACACAAGCTGTGAAAGCACTAGCATAAGCAGCGCAAGCAACACCGCTGAACCGAAGAGGGTTCGGGACACAGAATTTCAACGCCGGTTAGCGGATCCACAGCTCCGAGCTCGCGAATCTCAGAGTGAGCGGCAACGCCGGAAAGCGAATCTCAAAGCTGCGAGGCAACGCAGAGCTGAATTGAAATGAAAACATCGAGCTGAAAGAACACGAGGCTGTGAGGTAATGCGAAACCGAAACGTAACGGTGATAATCTCGAAGCGACAAGGCAATGCAGGTGTGCGGCCAGGACATTGAGGCGTTTGAGGCACCTCTCTCTCTCTTTCTCTCTCCATTTGGCTAGACTCTCTATTTAATTTTCATACAAACAGCATACTAAATAAAACCATTCGGTGATGCGAAGTAGCACTGGGTGTTTACTTTAGGGGCTATAAATGCACGCACGGTAATACACACAATGCAAAGGGCGTGGCATAAGAGGTACACATCATATGCACAACTTCGCACGCAAATAAAACATACATAAGGAAACAGCCATGAAAACAGAAGGGAACACCTAGCGCTACTTCGCACCCCCACATGGTTCCCTTTAGTGGGAGATGGTGTAACTTTTTAAAACCGAAGCATTTCTTAAAGCGAAGTTCAGCGACTTGGAGCGTATCTATCTACCTAGCCGCCTACGACTTTCAGCTCTCCTGGCCGTTTAGATAATGCTATCGATATCAAACTTAGTATGGCATAACGTGACTGTACGAAAAACATATTCGACTAGTCATAACATGAAAATCATGATATGTATGTCATCAATGTCATGATTTACATTTCATGGTCCTGCAGCTCTTGTGTTGGTTTCGGTCACATGGCATGTTGCAAAACTGGTGTGGTATGGCATGATTGCATGGCGAACACAAGCGACACACCCTAACATGAAAATCATGACATGATTTTCATGTTATGATTTTTTCACGCTCACGATGCGCTGGCGGCCGTCTCGCTAGCTTCACTTATACTAAATTTGGTATTACGGGATGTGAATGGATGACGAAGGTATGATACTGGTTCAATCATGATAAACATGAGATGCGTGCCATGTAACAACATGACTACATGATACGCTCATGATGCGCTCGCGGCCGTTTCGCTAGCTTCACATGCACCAAACTCGGTATTACGCGACGCGAACGGACGACATAGGTAAATGACGCAAATATGATAATCCCAACAAGCGTGTCATGTGAGAACATGACTACATGCCACAGTAAAGACACCAATACATTTCGACGTGATGCCGTGCGTGCTCGACGGCGTTGCCACGCGAGGCGTCGGTCCTGCCATATACTCGCAGGCGCGCGCCGCGCTGCGTTGCTTTGACGCATGCGCGTTTCAGCGCGTCCCGCATCCCTCCGTCACGAAAAGAGGGAGACACAGTGTTCTTATGATTACACATCGGCGCGAAATGCAGCATGTCGCGATTAGCGCCGGTTGCCGTCGGGCCGCGCCGAAGGATGCTGGTCGCACCTGGCGTCAGACTATGGAGCGCTCGCGTTTTGCTAACGTAGCGTCGCTGTGTCCAGCGTGCGCATGCGTCAACGCTACATTGCAGTATATTGGGCCCTTCATGATGCGCTCGCGACCATTTTGGTAGCTCCACATATATCAAATTTGGTGTTGCGTGGCGTCAATGAATGACGAAATATATGAATGGTGATAACATGATTATCCCTACACGCGTGTCATGTAAAAACATGACAACATACCATGCCCATAGCGCGCTATTGGCCGTTTCGCTAGCTCTACATATACTAAATTCGGTATCACGTGACGTGATTAGATGACGAAGGTAAACGGCACATTCAAACATGATAATTATGACACGGAAATCATGTACGGCATTATTCACCTCCACCTCGTAACGTTGTGCTCATTTTAAAATGACATATCGACATTTCTTATTCGTGCTTCGCATATCTTCGATTCCCACTGTACGTGGGATCTGCCATTTTTTTCTTTCTCAAATTTCTAAAGCCGATAGAGGTGATGTTAATGAGTGCATACTTCGGTCCCATCTTCGTAATAATTTTCCTCACACTGGTATACACTGCAGGATGAGACCTTGTTTAGACGATGTTACGATTAGCCAGAGAATGGGAATATCAGCGGTAAATTACGATGATTAGGAAAACGGCACACGAATTCAAGAATCGTACAACTTCCTAATAATAGAGAGTTTTAGTACTGCGGAATGGTGCTACGTACGCATCACGCAAGCACCTTGCGTTATGTAGTAGTAGTAGTAGTAATTTATTTTATTTCTTGAAAGGCAAGAAAAAGGATACAGAAGCAAAAGGCGTTTCATACGCCTGACAAAGGCCTCTGCACCTGTAGTTCGTCACAGATGCACTTTTTTTTTTTTTTTTTTGCAGATACAAACAAGCAACAAAAACTCTAACATGTCATGTACCACATGAGCGCTAACAAAAGAAATACAGGAATAAAAAACAAGCAACACATAATACACTTAGCATAATACAGATGCAGGAACAAAAAATGGATGCATCGTATGCCACAATGAACTACTTACTTTCTTAACATTAACATTCTACCTACTTTTTTTACACAATATAGATTAGTGATGATAAGTTATTTCTTTTTGATCAAAATTTCTTTAACTTGTTTTTTAAATGTCCCTAGACTGACGTCAAACTGCAAGCCATTTTGGAATTCATTTACTATTCGCGTTGATTGGTAATGCAGTGTTTGCTTTCCGTAATTTGTCCTGGTTCTCGGTAAACGCTGCAAGTTTCTTCTTGCAGGATAACGTTGGTCATTTTCTTTTTGTTTATACCACTTATTTTTGTGTACCTCTTGAAGCAGTTTAAAATAATATATTTGGTTTGCCTTTAAGATTTCATGTTTATCAAAGAGCACTGAAGTGCGCAAACGGTCTATTCTACCCTGGTAATTTTCATAACAGCGAAGTATTTTCTTTTGTAGCATTATAAGTTTGTTATAATTTTTCGCTGTTGTGGTACCCCATACTAGTACGCCGTAACAAAGTCTCGAATAGAATAGGGCACTGTACAAATTTTTCTTCAGCCACTGAGGAATGAGGGAACCAATTCTGTACAGGCATCCTACCGTTCCCGCAAGTTGCCTAACTAAATGATTAACGTGGACATTCCACGTTAAATCTTCACTGAACCATACCCCAAGAAATTTTTGATGTTTTTCTCGTTTTATGATGTTCCCGTCAAAGCTTATCTTTATGTCATATTTAACATGTTTATTTATTGGGCGAAATATGATATATGTCGTCTTCTTGGCATTTAACTGTAGCTTGTTTTGTTTAAGCCAGTTTGAGAGTGACGTCATATATTCATTTACATTTTTTTCTAGTATTTCTAAGTGATCTGATGTGAAAAATACATTTGTGTCGTCTGCATACATAATAAGCTGTGGTGAGGCGGGTATACATACAATATCATTAACATAAAGCAAAAAGAGCAAAGGACCCAGTATAGAACCCTGCGGAACTCCTTGGGTCAACTGAAGCCGACTTGATGTAGCTGTCTTCATTTGTACTAGTTGATACCGGTTATGCAAATAGTTTTGTAATAGCTTAAGGGTGACCCCACGTATGCCGTACCGTGATAGTTTCCGTAACAATATATCATAATGTATTGAATCAAAGGCTTTTTTTAAGTCCAAAAATAAACCAAGCGTAAATTTCTTATTTTCCATATTTGTAATTATTTGATCTTTAATAATCGTTAACGCTTGTTCAGTAGACTTATTTTTCTGAAAACCATACTGACATGTTGTGATGATGCCATACTTATTGAAAAAGGATAACAACCTGACGTGAATAACGCCTTCAAAACCTTTGATAATGTCGAAAGTACTGAAACGGGTCTATAATTTGACATATTATTAATGCCACCTCCTTTGTAAATTGGGGTTACCCTTGCAACTTTTAACTGTGCCGGAAACACGCCTGTTTTTAGTACAAGATTTACTATGTAAGCAAGCGCCTCGGATATTAGCGGACATATCAACTTTAGTTCAGCTGCAGTGATTTCGTCTATACCTGGCGTCACATTGCTCTTAAGTTTTTTTATTAGGTTAGCTATCTCAGCACTGTCAGTAGGAAGCATAAAGATTGAATTCTGCATAGCTGTTGTTTCTTCGAAACACGAGTCATCTTCGCTTTCAGAAAAGCCACTATACGCGCCCGCATTGACGAAATGACGATTTATAGCATTGGCTAGGTTCTCGCCACGCAGCACCACGTTTCCCTCTTGCATTTCTGTGATGTCATATCTTGCTTTCTTTCTCCCAGTAAGGGCATCCACTGTTTCCCAGACCCTTCTTGGGTTATCACATATGTTCTGAAATTTTTTCTGATAATATTCTCGTTTAGCCTTTTTTAAGTCTGATGTAAGTGCGTTGCGGTATTTTTTGTACTCGGCAAATGCTTCGGGTTCTCGTAGGCTTAAAAAATTTTTAAAAAGGCCATTTTTTATTTGAATACGTTTATAAAGCGAGCAGTCTATCCAAGGTTTCCGGCAAGTTTTTCTCTTTCGGAAAGAGACTTCTTTCCTAGGAAATGCCGTGTTGTAACAGTGACGTAATGCATTCAAAAAACCATTGTAGGCCTCATCAACATCTTTTATCTTATATATATCATTCCAATCTACTGCTTTGACGAGCTGAAAGAATAAGTTCTTACTTTCACTATTTATGTTGCGTCGGACGAAGGTTTCCTTCTGTTGCTTTTGGTGACGTCGTTTGCCACTAATCGGCTTTTAGTACGCCGTAGTACCCGCGTACTTAACGAGCGTGAAGCGTGTTGCGCCATCTGGTAGATCAAAACAGAAGCACGTGTTGTTGACAGCCAATGTGAGCCAATCCAAGTGTTATAGTAGAGTGTACTGGAAGGATCTAGTACACTCTAGTTATAACCAGATTATGGCCATATTTTAAGCCACAGAGCCGGTCGGTGCTTGCCTTCGATGTCGCCATTTTGCAAACGAAGTCTCGCGCTGTTGCGAACTTGTTCGAGAGCGGCGCGATCACCTCATACGTACGCACGCACGCATCTCATGCGTGCGTACGTAGCGGCTGCGTACGTAACGCGATACGTGCGCGTTGCGGTCTGCGCATGCGCACTACGCAGAACGTGGCGTCCTTACGTACGCAACGCCGCCACGTACGCAGTACTAAAACTCTCTAATGCTACGGTGGTGAACTCATCGGAGTGTCCACGAAAGACTCGTGTGTTAAGAAAAAAAGTCGAAGCATATCCATGATGCGAATGATGATGAGCGAGGTGAAACGTCCGTCAGTTTTTCCGCGCTTCCGTCCGTCCGTTCACCCTTGCTTCCGTGCGTCCGTCCGTGCATCCGTCCGTGCGTCTGTTCGTCCGTCCGTGCGTCAAACAGACAGAGAGATGATGTACAAACGCTGACAGCGTATGATTCACGGTTTGCCGATGAAACCCTTGAGAGCTTCACCTCACTCATCATCATTCACTCCGTGGTTATGCTGTGAGGTGGTTACTGCATACAGGGTTCGCATCCCGGCTGCGGCGGCTGCATTGCCGATGGAGGCGGAAATGTTGTAGGCCCGTGTGCTCAGATTTGGTTGCACGTTAAAGAACCCCAGGTGGTCTAAATTTCCGGAGCCCTCCACTACGGCGTCTCTCATAATCATATAGTGGATTTGGGACGTTAAACCCCACATATCAATCAATCGGTTACTGCATACATACATGCATACATACAGGTGATGACCGACACACGCTTTAAGGAGCTTCGCCCCTAAAAGTTGTTAACGATTTAGAGTACCAGGTACTCTGCTATGGGAGAGCATAAAGCCGTCCCGAAGGTCTCATACGCATAATACGAGCAGAGCTGTGTGTTTGGGTGTTTAGAAAAAGTGTTTAATGATTTAGAGTACTTGGTGCTCCACCATAGGAGGATATTAAGTTGTCCCGTGGGCCACACAATTCATGAGGTTGCACCTGAAAAAAAAATCATTGTGACCACTCATAGGTAGTCACAATGCTCACAGAGAACAACGGTAAAACTGAAGCAGGAGTGCCATGTGTGTTTAGAAAAAGTTTATTCTATTATGGGACGCAACAAACCTATGGAACGAGCATCTGTACAACAAGTCCAATAACAAACAAATGACAAAGCAAAACATACATTACACATTTAAACAAAAGTGTCCAAGTCCGTACAGTGTCCATATTTCATGTTACTAATAACTACATACACTACATATATACACTAATCACAATATATACAATGTACATCATGATATATGTACAGAATTCACAAGACTTGGTGAAGATGTTAGGAAATATGTACAACAGGTATGAATATTCGTAAAAATTACGTATCTTACAGCGTTAGAATGAAGTGCATATATACAAGAACTCACATCCATACGGGGCATTCTGGTTTAAGAGAATTTTATTTCCAGATATGTCTTACATAGCTTATGTGAACACAGAAAGATGGACAATTATGATCATGTGTATGTACAGTGCAAACTGTTATATACAGCGAAAATAACTTATTTGTGTATGCAGTGATGAACACTGCAAAAATTGTACAAGGACAGAACATTGATGAACATCGAGATGAGTAAACTTAAATAATCAGTAGGCTATATGCACAAACAAGGAGGGGGGGGGTCATTCACAGTGCAAGTTGACGTTTTTGCATTCCACTATGAGGACAATTTGCTTTCGTGCTAAAGAACAATATTGCACAAAAAAGACATGTTTCTAATGAAAAAAAGAAAAATACGCACTGTAATTTCACAGTGGTAGCCCGCCTCCTCAATAGGGGTGGAAACGCATGGACACTCTGTCGTTTTTTACAATAATGAATCGCGTAGACCAGCGTCGAAGGAAAGCCTCCTCTGCCAGCATGACTAGCTCATCATTGAGATGCATAAGCATTACGCTTCTTAACCGATGTAGCAGAGGAAACATGGCTCTCTGAGGCCGTCCTCTTAGGTGGGCCAGTCCCCTCCGCTTCCATAAAGCGAAGTCTAAGAGGGCTTTTAAAGTTCGATAAATTAGTTAGGGGACCTCTCGCTCATAAGTGACGCCTCTGGCTTGGGCCTTCAGAGTAACTCACGTTATTCCCCAAATAAATAAAAGTTTTATGGAGGGTAGGACGGGACAGGAGTGAATTCCCTCCTTCCTTCTGCCTCGCCTAAAAGAATCTTGCAGACTTTAAATTAAATATGTTCATTAATTCATTCAGTGAATGACTCTTTCCGCAAAATGCTTTCACAAAGGCTGTAGCGTGAAGTGACTGACTCTAGACCAATGCTTTTCTTTTACGATACGCTGATTACGGTTTACGTTACCTTTACTGTGCTCTGGCTACTATTGAGAAAATAGTTTGCATGTCAGTGAAGCGACGACCACTGGTTCTCTTTTTCAGAAGGCAATAATTATCGTAGCGCGAATCAACACACAAAGAGCCCGAGAATTGTGCAATGCCTGTATATCCGTGCGTTGATTTGCGCCACGAAACTATTTACTTCAGACGTCGTGAACACACTAGCCCAAGAAAACGTCCTGCGTCGTCTTTACATGTGCTGAAATTAACTCATGCAGTGAATACAATTTTTCGGTCAGATTCTCCCCCACAAGAGCGATATCGTTTTTTTTTCACTTAGATGCGTTTCGCTTGCATTCTTTCGTTGCGCCGTCACATCAGTGGCGGCAGACGACTCTACGCAACATGACTTCTGGCGTCTCTTGATGAAACAAGAGCGGTCCTTGACAACATTCGCGTCGCGCCGCGAGGGAAGAGGCAGCCGTGTTCCTCCTCGAATTATTGTGTACCCCTGAAAAGCTGCATCGTCTACAGACAAATAAGGGGACGTCATTGTGCTCCCGACACCGAGCTTGGTGAGGAGGACATAGAGGCGCATTCCTCGATCCATAACCTGTGAGCCGTAGCTAGCTTGGCCAACCATGCATGCTCACTTGACTCGGTAGGTGACGATGATGAGCGATTGGACATTCGTTGGCTCGCCTCTGCATTCCCTCATCCCATCGTGCTCAGGCTCATCCTAGTTTCGAGAAGATGAAAGAAACGAGAAAAGAGAGAGATGATGAAGAACAAATTTGGAGCATGCTCCCGGGAACATTTTCCGTTCGGCGACGACGCGTTTCTGAGGAGAGCAGGAGCATGGAGGAGGACGTAGTGTAGCTCCGTTTTTCAATGTCCCCATCGGGGTTTGAGGGAAGGGAGGGGGAGGGGGGGGGAGTCTGAGGTGACATTACTACCAAGCTGCTGTTTGTTGTATTTGTAAATTTACTTTTACTCCTATAAGGGAAGTAATTAGTGCGTAGGCATTGTACTGTTTGATGTACCGGGAATATTTGACCAACCACAAATCAGTTAACAGACGTGATCTCCTTAGATGGCACATAGTGTTCATTTTTTTTCCTTAAGCTTAGCTAGCTTTAGATAGGGCACCCTGTATGCACAAAATGTCATTTTTCTGCTTCATAAATACATGGACTGAGAAAAATAAAACAAGATAAGGTGGTTTTTACCTTTCGGACGTCTTTGTCGAATGCATAGGTGACTTTGTAAGTCTTACTACATCTCCATAGACAAGCGTAGGCGGTTTGTCGATTGCGAGGGGAGGGGGGGGGACGAGTTTTTTCTCCAGCGTCTCTCTATTTCTCCCGTCCTAAAGCACAGGACGAATTCAGCCAGCACTACTGGCAAACAATATAATGAAGCAGTGAAGATTGTTGGGCTGACGTGATGCATTTCTTAGGTGATAATAAAAGACACATGACCCCCCTCTCCCGTATACTTTCACCCCTGTGCGCAGGCCTATAGCGGAAATCTGGAGCAGTTGGTTCGTGATGCTTTTAGAAAGCCAGCAAAGGCACGGGACGCGAGAAAGAGGCGGACACAAACACAGAGGGCAATAGCAAATGGGACTTTCTTTTTTGTTCAGGAGATGTGTGCTGTAACGATGGAAAGAAGTATGATTAGGCGCTCTATCTTTCACAGGATGGCGTTGTAGGTCATACCGACGCGCTGCAGATGTGTTCGGGGGCTTTTTCGATTAACAATTTCTCTTCGATAAAATCGCAGTTGCTAGTTCCAGCGGGTGTCTACGTCTGCCTCTCTTTCGTGTCCCGTGCTTCTGCTGGCTTTCTTCAAGTACTACGTTCATCGCTCGTCGCGTGTGATTCTTGCGCTTGTCTTCGCTGTTTCGGGCCGTCCTTATCCATCAATCGACTCCAGCTCTCTTCATACCTTCTTATTTTGAAGTGCAATGAGAAGATATGTTGAATTCTAATGGCACATCGCGAGTGCTGGGCTGGATTGCGAATGGAGCGCGCAGATTCGAGTGGGATCGCTCTCCGCAAGTCTGCGATTGGAACGCGCGCGCCTCGACGGAAGCTGTCGGTGATCGGAAATCTGGCAAGCGAGCACGAGAGGGTGCGAAGGAGTGCGAAGCGTTTTCCGCACGTCTATCGGTGATTGGATGAAAGACGCCCGCTCAGAATACGTCACTTGAACATCCGGTCAAATCCGCCGATTTCGACGGAGCAAGAATTCTTGCTCCACGGAGCGATCCGTGATCTGCGGTTGCTCTCAATCTGATATTGGAACACACGATTCACGCTCTCGATCCGCCATTGGAATGTGATTGCCCCGCTCGGAGCAGAAAAGCTTGATCTGAATTCGCCATTGGAATTCAACAATAGGCGTGAGGCTTCGTTCATGTATGCACGTATTGCGGCACCACTTTGCGTATCTTTAGGGCATCGATTCAAACCCGCGCGTGCCACCGTCGATTCCACGTGCTTACACGGACCAACGCGTTTTCGCGCCGCGCCTCAAGTCACTGAAACTCCCGCGGAGATGAGTTATACTCCGGGAATATATGTCGGCCAGCGGGTTCGGGACTTGAAAGGAAGCCGCTGCACGCGTTGCTTACGCGAACGGCCGGAAACCGACGGAACGCTCTCTGGCCGGAGCGAACGAGTCGTCGGGGACTGCACGCTGGGCGCACGTGTTCCCCTTTCGCGCCCAAGAGCGACGCCAAGGGCATAAAAAGAAAGACAGTCGCGTAAACGGTGGAGCCCCGAGTTGGCCCCGCTGCCGCCGTCGAATCGCCAAGAAAAAGAAGGCGATGCTCCCGTTTCCAAACAAGCTTCCTTTCGGCATGCGCTACGACGCTATGAGCGGTTAGACGCAAGAAAAAAGGCGGGATATGAAAGTGTACTACCCCACAGCATGGTGGTATACGACAGAAGGTGAAGATTGTCGTAGCAAATGATTGATGATTGATATGTGAGGTTTAACGTCCCAAAACCACCGTGTGATTATGAGAGACGCCGTAGTGGAGGGCTCCGGAGATCTCGACCACATGGGGTTCTTTAACGTGCGCCCAGATCTGAACACACGGGCCTACAACTTTTCCGCCTCCATCGGAAATGCAGCCGCCGCAGCCGGGATTTGATACCGCGACCTGCGGGTCAGCAGTCGAGTACCTTAGCCACTAGACCACCGCGGCGGGGCGGAAAGAGCAGGAACAGGGTAGGAGGATGTCGGTAAAAAGTATGAACAGTAGACTAAAGAAAAGAGTTAGTTAAATAATGTCTGTGTGTATACAGCACGCCGGATTCGGTGACTGAGGCGCTGGCGCTAAAACGAATGCAAGCTTGCATACAACGGTCCCAGGATACGCTCTGTATGATTGACAACGACAGCTGGCAACGCGCGGCACTGGCATAAGAACAGCCGCAGTTCCTCCCTGTGCGCCTTGCCAGCGCCGCGTCGCTGGAACGGGACGTCCCAAACGGAGAACGGATAGAGCCGCTATAGGCAACGGTAGCACGCGGTCGGAGGCCCAGCGCACGAGGACTGGGGTTGCGGTAATCGTCGGGATCATCATCCCGAGGATTACCGCATGCGCTCTATATTGGCCTGCCTATACACACAATATTCCACTAAATTATTGCGACCGGCGTTCTTGATCCAGTGGTGATTCGGGATGATACGGTGGTGGGATTGGATATGATGAGGATGATTCGATTTTTATCGGCGCAAAGGCCTGGTCGTTCCAAAAAGCGACAGGCATCTTGTGATGACTATTTAGTGAGTTCCTTATAAATTATAACCAACAGTTGGACGAGTTGGCTTGGATCAAGCTCAAATGTACAAAGAGTGCGAAAATGCGAAGTCGAGTAGAGAACGACAGTATGCGTGTGAATGACACTATGCCTCTGTATTATGCCTGTGAAAGCCATAATACCTCCCCATCGGACAAGGTTATCGGTCAAGCTTCAATAGCCTTGTCACAGGCGTATAGTTATACCTGCGAGGGTGTTAGCCCATTAGTTAAAGATGAATCACCACGTGTTTTATAGCTGAGAGGTCACGTCAATGTTCTGCTGTTGCACGTTCATGAGTGATATTTTTGTTATAGTTTCCTTGTGGCTCTCTACATATTGTGTTACTTTAGCACTAATCATTTGGAAGTGGATCCGCCCCCATGCTTGCATTTCCTTGCTCGTTTCAGTGTTGTTTTTCTTGTCGTGCTATTTTTATACTTAGGGCAAATTTTTAGTGATGTAGAAAAGTAAATGATTGCAAATAACGTATGTATTTACCGCGATTGCAGAGGAGGCCAAGTGGTACAGTCAACATTCTCACTTATTGTAAACATAATGGCCATTTGCTGGCCTTTTCATAACATGGAGGTGATTGTGCCGTAAGAAGGACGCAAGAACTGACGAAACATCTCCTCAAAAGAGTAAAAAATGACGCAAAACAATATGTATATCTATATATATATATATATATATATATATATATATATATATGTGAGAGAGAGAGAGGGGTGTTTATTCAAAGAAAAAGTAGAGAGGTCGTCCTCTACAGTTGCAGTGAGAGATATAGAACGTAGATAGAACATTTTGCGAGAGATTTCAAGTGAGAAAACAGATACCCGCCTTTGCATAAACAATAGAAGCAGAAATTAATGATAAAGTAAATAACTGAAATGCGCATATTTCTGTGTCCTCCCCTTCCGCCGAAAAATAATGAGAGCAGGCAGATACCCACACACGTTCAATTGTACGTGACAACTGACGTGGTATAGGTTTTTTTTTCGCCAGTTTGCTTTATTTATATTTTTCTCCCGAGGGTATGCGGAGAGATAAACTTCGGATTTGTGAAAGCTGTACTGTGCGCTTGTTGTTGCACCTGCCGATGCAAGTACTAGGCATCGCGCGGGGAGCAAAATAGATGGCGCGAGAAACGATGGTGAGCAAATTGCCCGCTCGGAGACGTGTTCCCGCCAAGGGTTAAATAAAGGCGATGGACGTTTCAGAGAGAGTATGTATATAGTGTAGATATTAAGGGTTGGGGTGGAGAAAATTTTATATAGGAAAGACGAATGTTCGTCATGTCGTGAGTACTTCGCAATGGCGGAAAGAAAGGAAGGAAGAAAGAAAGAGAGAAAGGAAGAGAGAAAGAAAGAAAGAAAGAAAGAAAGAAAGAAAGAAAAAGAAAGAAAGAAAGAAAGAAAGAAAGAAAGAAAGAAAGAAAGAAAGAAAGAAAGAAAGAAAGAAAGAAAGAGAGCATAGGAAAGAAAGATTGAAAGCAAGAGAGAAAGGGGAAAATAAAGAGAGAGATAAGAAAGAAAGAAAGAAGAAGAAAGAAAGAAAGAAAGAAAGAAAGAAAGAAAGAAAGAAAGAAGAAAGAAAGAAAGAAAGAAAGAAAGAAAGAAAGAAAGAAAGAACCGAGTTATGCGAACACGTACGTAGGGTGATATGCATGCCTGCCAGGCGAGCCCGATACGCGGCGCTGCACTCGCAAGCTTGTGACGAGAGCAAAAGCACATCAGAGGAGCTGGCTGCTTTCCGACGTCACATGGTCGCATCTTAGACGTGCTCCCTCCTCTCTGCCCCAGTCTCCTCCCACTTCCCTAGAGGGCGCTGTGCACGCGGCGTTTGAGCGCGACTCAAGGGGCATCCCTTGTCCTTAATGACTATTTAGGGCGCGTCATTAACTGCCGCCGGCAGAGGGGACGAAACGACATCACAGCCAGATCTGTTGCCCGAGTCGCGGCAGCGATTGCGGGCACTGCCGGAGGATGCGACGGCCGACGCGGCCTGTAGCCTAGTAGAGAGGCAGCGGCGGGACGCTTTTTGAAGACAGCCTTGCGTGTCCCCTCCCCTCTCACCTTCTTCCTAACACACCCGCCGTCGACCTCCTCATCTTGTACCGGCTTGCGTTTTGGTTCCATCTTGTTCTTGTTTGCAGGGAGTGTAGCTTGCTCGTTTAGTTTGTGCCAAACGTGACGATGCGGTGTCGTGGCTGTGAGACGCAGGCGCGCGCGCGGTTGCCTGACTGCGTTCAGCCTGAAGCGGTGAAGGTGGGTTGTTTGCCAAGGAGTCGGAGGGAGATGCTATGCTCGAACATGCTAGAATCAGAAAAAAGAAAAGAAATTCTGTCCTCAGAAAAGGAGTAGAGAGAGAAAATGTCTAAGAGCGATGTTCGTAATCTGTACGTGTGATTTGAGAGAGTACAGTTAGAGAGAGTTAAAAAAGAAGATGGGAAAAAGAAAGAAAAAAAACGCGAATACTAGCAGCGATTACGGAAGATCAAGATTCGCTGGCACTTGGAATGAATGCGATTGCACTAGGAAAGCGAAAGGAGATAGACATACAAAAAGAACAAAGTGTAGTAACTCCGTGGAAACACAATAACACGGGACCCGTCTCGAATCCTAGGAATGCTTTTACGCTCTTTTTTTTCTTGGATTTTTTGTAAGACAGTTTGGGCAATGGTTTCTTCTTTATTTTATTTTCCGGACTCGAAGAAAGCAGTTCACACGTATGCGCAGCATGTCGTTAAAGGCAGCTGCTGGGGAAGTTTGTATCTCGCCCGTGCTCGATGAAAAATGAAGAGGAGACTCTCGCACTGCTATTTTTCAGACGTACCGTTCAAAGAATGCTCTCCTCTTGTCTAGATCGAGGCTAGAGCTCTACCTGCCTCACGTGGAGAACTGAAACCGTATTATCTGTCTTTTATCTCAAAAGCTAGTGCTCGAAGACTGAATTGTCGAAATATAACCGCTAATAACTTGGTCCCACAAAAACTAAAAAAAAGAACGTGTGGACAATACAATGTGTTGCACATTTTAAGAATGCGCAGCCTCGAGAATTCTACAGAAACGCTTATATGGCGATCATTCTTGTATTATCTTACAATCTGCATTGTTTCAATGCTAAATTTCTTCATATATTAGAAACAAGCGTTCTTGTATGGTGTTGGAAGCTTAGTAATATTATTACATGTCTGACATATACGCCTGGAGAAATTTAGCAGCAGTGTTTTACGTTGGTGTTTTTCTCATTTAATATTGCGCTATGTGTAAATATGTCGATAATGAATGCTTATTTCAGGGACGGTATAATATGCGTTAGAAATATTTATATATTTTACGTAAAATAACGAGTTTGGGTAAATCATCGCTTTGGACCACATTAAGACATGATTTACACCACCTCGCACTCAAATAAAAATTCACAAAACAATCGAAAGCAATTAGGCAGTGTTTGTTGCACAGAAAACTTTATCATTACTTTTTTTTCTTTTATTGATGAAAATAATTATGTAACTTTGTAATTATGTATGAAAATAATTATATAAATTAAAGCGACAGCAAAAATAGGAAAAGTTACCACCTATCAGCTAAGTAACTTAACTGAGGAACTATAATACTATTTCGCGGTGTTTCCGAGGACAAATCACGACGTGATCATGGAGCACGGCCTACTTGAGGATTCCGCATTGGTTTTGACCACCTGGAGTTCTTCTTCAATGTTCGCTTAAATCTAAGTCCACGAATGTTCTCTGCAGTTCGTTTGCCGGCATTTCACCGAAATTCTCGGCATTTTGAATGCGGTGTACTCGTTGATGAAGTCCCGTATTTACTCCGCAGTGCCAATAGCTTATGAAAAATTGGCTGATTTTACTGAAGTGGGAGATCCTTGACGATTGCCTGTTTTCGTGAGACTGTAATGCTCGAATGGACGCGGTTCTTCATTCCCTGTTCAATTTCGTGAATAAAACAGAGGGATTGATGTTCGGAAAGCCCAAGTTCGTAATGTAAGAATAAAGAGATGGACGGATGGATGGATGGTAATTGACTGATTGATTATTATGCGGGGTTCAACGTTCCAAAATCATTATAAATGGATGGATGGTAGAAAGGACAAATTGAAAAACAGATGGACGTACGCATAGAGGAAATGATTGGACGGACGCACACATAACCACTGCATGCACGCTTTGCGCAGCAGCCGAAAATCGTTCCGCTGACCACGCCTATGGATGGGAAGTTTTTGCATGACTCAAGAAAAAAGAAGAGCCGTCGACGTGATGCAGGCGATTCCCGCATTTAGCTCGCCCTCGGAGGTCAACAAGATTGCATCGCATCTGGAACCTCGGCCCTGCAAAGGCGTATCAGCGCAACCACAAGTCAGAGAGACCTCGGATTATACGATCAGAAAGCACTATGAGTACTTAACCACAAAGTATTGAGTGTTGTTTTCTAGTCCGAAAGAACACGAAAGGTTCATATAGACAAAAATAAAATAAAAAGAAGTTATAAACAAAAAGAAAACCAGAGGAATGGGGAGTGCATTGGGTGCTTGAAGGAACATGAAAGGCGCAAGAGGCGTCGGAAGGGTGTTTATACTATAAGAATGAACATACCGGGGGGGGGGGGGGGCAAGAATTGAAGGGAAGTTGCCGCGGCGTGGTGCATGTATGCGTTTGTGTATAAAAGCAGGGTATCTGCGCGTGAAACATGGCGCTGATCCAACACGCCTTCACCCAGCCCTCTGTGTTTCACCTCCGCTTCCTCTCCCGCTCTGAGGCGCCCCCTTCTGTCTTTCTGCACTTTAGCGGACCACGTTTTTTTCTCGATTTTCGACGATGCCCGAGCGTTGCACGGCGGGCGGCGTCCCAACCACAAATCAACGCCGGAAACGATCTCCCGCGCGACCGTGGATGACGTTAATGGCCGCGTTTGTACGAGCGGAGAGATAAGCGCGAATCGCGCGTGCGATACCGCGTCGATGGTTCTTTATGATTATTATTACTATTATTATTTCACTGCGTCTTTTTGCTATGCATTCATTTTTCTTCTTCGTGCGTATGCAGAGGTAGACGCTTATACGCCATCCGCCTACTTGGTGCCAGACGAGAAATGAATGAACAAGAAAAGACAAATGTTTACGGCGCCGCGTGGTCCGATGCAGACGACAGAAGAAATAAGCCAACCACCCTAAGAATTTGCAAAGAAGGAGCCCGTCAGATTTTACGGCCCGTCGACAGCCGCATCCGCTCGATTTATCAGTGAAATCATGAAGATTATTCCAGGTCACTGTGGTTATCACTTCTTGGCATCAAGAGACAACTTCAGTCTTCACTCACTCACTCACTCACTCGTATGATGTTAGTGCTACGAACGCCTGGTATCTCTTAGAGAACGTTAAGCTTTTCAGTGATAGTAGCAGTGATCTCTGATGCCCCGCCTGTTAGTTTGGAGGAAAACGAGAATCATTTAGCACATGCGCGGCACATTGGGTGCTATTATTGTCATTGTGTAGGGGTTCACGTTGCTTCAGCCTAACGTGCGCCAGCGAATGCAGTCGTAATGCTAAAGTATGCACAGCAGATGAATGATACGGGCCTAAGCTCAAAGCCTGATCAAACAATAGCGCACACGCGAAAAACACAGAGGGTTCCTTATCTACTCCCCTATGGCGACTGGAAGGCGAACGTAATCGCCTTTTTAATTATTGCACAGTGTATGCATGCATGGTGAAACGTTACACTGTTAAGGTGTTCGTTTCACCGGTTCCTGACGCCAGAAAACTATCAGGTGATATGCACTCTCTCTTGTTCTTGTTCCTGTTTACCAAATAATTGTGGTGCATACCCACTGTGTGGGATGGACCAAGAAATTAGTGGTTAGATAAAGTAGCATGAAGTTTTAGAATAATAGAAATTGTATAATAGAGAGATTACAGATCACCAGAAAATAATGGTGCATGGTCTACTACATATATCGAGTAAAAGAATTTTTTCCTAAATTGGAGAAATGCCCTTCCTTAAAGTACGTATATAATTTTGTACTGAATTTAGGACAATGATGCTAATTAGTTAGTCAACCGTTTAGTTTGAATAATGTAGTCTCTGACAGCCTCGCGCACTTTCGAATTGGAAAACCCAGAAACAGAGGCTCCAATAGACAAAAATGACAGGCGCACATAAATGAATTTTAATGCCCCAGAATGGTACTTCTCAAAGGATTTTTTTTTGTACTGTGGCAAACCACCCGCAGGTCAAAAATAAACGATCTACTGTTTCCTGGGAATTGCATATTCAATGTTTGATTGTTTTTTTTTCAGTTTGTTACCAGATGTTATACCTCTTTATAAAGCGGAATCGCAATCGTCTCAGCATTACTGAAATTTCCTCTATTCATAACAGATGCTATCATTCTTACAGACTGCTGGTCTTTCTGTCCTTTCTCAACTGCACCGAATATTTCGAATGCTTTAGAAGTGTTTATGTCCTTGCCCCAAAACATTTACGTCTCATTTGATTGATCAGCTTAAATTGAGGACGACGCAGCGAGCAATGGAAAGAAAAATGGTAGGTGTAACCTTAAGAGACAAGAAGAGAGCAGAGTGGATTAGGGGACAAACGGGAGTTAAGGATATCATAGTTGAAATAAAGAAGAGGAAATGGACATGGGCTGGGCATGTAGCGCGTAGACAGGATAACCGCTGGTCATTAAGAGTAATTAACTGGATTCCCAGAGAAGGGAAGCGGGTTAGGGGGAGACAGAAGGTTAGGTGGGTAGATGAGATTAAGAAGTTTGCGGGTATAAATTGGCAGCAGCAAGCACAGGACCGGGTTAACTGGCGCAACATGGGAGAGGCCTTTGTCCTGCAGTGGACGTAGTTAGGCTGATGATGATGATGATGATGATGATGATGATGATGATTGATATAGGTACCAGGGCATAAAGGTTTGATTGATTGATACGTGGGGCTTAACGTCCGAAAACCAACATATGATTATGAGAGACGCCATAGTGAAGGGCTAGGGAAATTTCGACCACCTTAGGTTCTTTAAAGTGCACCCAAATCTTAGCACATGTGCTTGCAGCATTTTTGCCTTCATCTAAAATACAGCCGCCGCAGCCAGGATTCGATCCCGCGACATGCGGGTCGGCAGCCGAGTACCTTAGCCACTAGACCACCGCGGCGGGGCAGGTCATAAAAGTTTATACCTCGATAAATATGCAGGTGCACTCAAAGTGACCTCATATAATAATCCCCCGAGTTTCACATTGCCGACGCCAGCATTTGTCGCCGTGGCCCTATTCTAAACATTTGCCACATCAAATAACTTTCGAAAGTCTCGCTTGGAAACATCGGAAGTTTCTCATCTAAATTACCCTTCGAAAAAAAAAGAAATGGTGCTCCTCTGGAAGGGCGGAAACATCAATTACGACACTATTATACCGGAGACCTTCACTGAATGTTTACCAATGTACACGCAGGTCTGGTCTGGTACAGGCACCCTTATGCCTTCACTGCAACGAAAGTGAATCTGCGTAACTTTCTCTTAACGTGCAGGCTATTTGCAAATCGAATAAAACTACTGTTAGAAGAATCTATCCATAAGTTGGCTTTAAGTGTGTGCCTTCCGGTGGTCTATTGTTTTAGGGCATCTGAAAAGGGCTTTAGCCACAAAAACATTTGCGAAGCTGTGTGCGATTTCCCAAGACAAACAAAAGGAATAAAATGGTAAAATTATGCACAAGGTCACAATATTTCAAAGCTTGTACTCTGGCTGCGCTTTCTTCTTTTTTAATTATTTTGGTCTATTCATAAGTAATGATTTACCTTTTTTATCTTTAAAGAAAAAAAAAACATTCCTTTCTGAACGTATACGGCTAGTAAAATAATTTTATTTTCAAGATAAGGTACCGTCCGTTTCATAGCCAATCCTCCGTGGTGGGTTACGCCAGGCATCGAAGGGCCAACCAACGAACCAAATGGCTGCGAAGCGGTGGTGGCAGGCCGCAGGCCTTGAGTTCTTATACAACGAGGTAATGCTAGGAAGCGGGGGATGCGATTCCAGCTGGTAGAAGAACCCGAAGCGATGGATGGAGGCCTACACCGATGACGATGTGCCCGTAGATCTACAAGAGGTGCGAACGCTCGGTTTCTGCGCGAGTCTCTGGAGTTTGGGCATCCACAACTTGTCTGCGTCTGTCTGTGGTTTAACCCGAACCCCTCAGCGCCGAGAATCAACGTAAGAACAAACTAGCATCACCCAACAAAAGCCTAGCAAGAACGTATAGCTGCTACTTGCAACGTGCATCACCTGGGTAAGACCTATAAACAAGCACAAGCAGCCAGACTATAGTCTTCAAATAGTCCACTTTCGCTATAAGCCTTGTGCGACTCGGTGTGAGCATATACGTGCATAAAGCATTTTTATTATTGTACAAAGAACTTTGTTTTCATCTCTTTTTTTCAGCCCTTAACCATGCATAATCTAGACGCCTGAGCCCGAGGCGTCATAGGGAACCTGTTGGCGGATGAGGCAGCTGGATGCTTCACAAATCGCCGTGCTTCCTTGCACTATGCAATAGAGGACACAACGCCCTCACAGACCCTAATTTTGCTGAAACTCTTCAGTACTACCGGGTATTAGAACACTGTATCCAACGCAACACAAGGACCTCGCCGCAATGGAATCTGAGGCGTTACGCAGACTCCGGACCAACACATACGTGAACTAACACCGGCTACGTGTGTTCTACCGCACAGTATACAGAGATATATTTCCGTGGTGCACGCCGGACCACATCAACTCTGTTTCACAACGCGTGGTAGTGTACACTTCACAATGAAGAACGCAACAACTTGAACAACACAGATGAGCAATGGGAGGCACTGCTGTCCAGCTCGGCCCTTGACGATACCCTTTGACGAGTCCAACAGATAGAAATGACGGCAGGGGCCAGCGGAGCCCTGGAAGAGGGGCCCGAACATTTGCGATGTTCCGCGTTATGCGCAAATACATTTTCTTTCTCTTTCTCTCGAGATCTGTGAGACACTTGTAGCGCCAAAAAAATTACGCTCATTTCGGAGAAATTTGTTGGACATGCCTACCGAACAAACTGCTCCTTGATAACCGATCCCCCACCACGGTGATTGTGACAATGGCGCTTGACTGCTCACCAAAAGGACTAAAATGCAGCCGCGGCAGCTGCATTTCGATGGAAAGGAAATGATAGTGACCCGTGTGATTAGATTTTGATTACTCTAGTTGCTCCACATTTTCAATGTTGTCCACAACCCCATCTTTCATAATCGTATCGTCCTTTTGGAACGCATGACCTCAAGAATCTTGTACAAGCGCCGACTGCTCATTTTTGTGGTTGTGCAGCAACGTGACCACTTAAGTGTCTATAGTTACATTGATTGCTGCATTCACTATTCGGAGACGTTTCGCACTCTTCGCAAGTGCTACGTGGTCTTTATGGGGCCCCATTAGGTTCTCTATCGAGCCGTCTCCTGCACTCGAGCCAGTGTCGGTTTCATCCCGCCATTCGTGTAGCAGACGACGGAGGGAAGAGCAGACGAATACATGATGCGGCGGACGGATCACGTTCCACGGATCAGTCGCATCGTTCTCTGTTTTGTTTTTTGTTACTTTGCAGCGTTGCTTGATCCGAATGTGCGCCTGTCTCTCGAGTGGCAGCGGAATGTCAGCGTCCTTAGGGTTCCTTACCAGTGGCGATCGCAACCAAGGCTCGTGGTCGTCCCGGCGCCACAGAGAAAACATCTCGGGACGAGCCGCAGGCGTCTTCGGCCTGTCGCTCTCCGAGACGCGTCAGACGTCGACGTGGAGTCTAGACAATTCCGCGCAGTGGTCGCGTATAGGCGATTTTACGTAGAACATATGGCTATCACCACTTTGCGTTGTGTAACGAGTATTTTCTTCGCGTATATCGCTACGTCAATCGGTAATGTCGCGGAACATTGAATGCGTCAGCCCAGCCATTTTCATGCGTTTGCCATTGCAATATTCTTTTAGTAGGTAAGGCCACAAGAAATACAAGTCTAGCAGCCTAATATGATGACACCGAAACCCACCCATAAAGTAGTCTATATGCCGAGTCGGTTAAAAGCGACACCGTGGTCCATGAATAAGGACCGACAAGTGATACTCGACTTATAGGAATGATTGGCATGGTCCACTTAGAGCGGTACTGGATATCGATTGTGAGAAGGAAAAAATAGCCCTATCGTGAAAGCGAGGGAGGAAAACAGAAACGACTATATGTTACACGGTCCCTTCTGTTAGCCTCAGGCGTCTCTCATATTCATATGGTGGTTTTGGGACGTTAAACCCCACATATCAATCAGTTAGCCTCAACAGGCTTGAAGGCGAACGGCATCTTCTTTTCAGGCCATGGCACTTGCAGTCCATCCCCTGTCCCGTTTTCCGTATTTACTAATACAGGCTTAATACAAGACTAAAATATTTAAAAGCAGTAATAAATATATTGCAATGTCTAAAGTAGCATACGTTACAGAGATAAGCCAATTTTAGTCGATATAACTTAACGTGAATTGTGAAAAACGCTTCTGAAACACCAGGCTGATACACGGGCTGGGCGAGAGGGCGCCACCGCCACGGCAAGCGCCATGGCTACAGCTTGGTTGCCCGCGCTGCTTACTTCCTCTGGTTGCACGCTAGTGCAGCTGCATTTTATTGTCAGTCATTGGTATGATTGAGCTGCCGGTAATCTTTTCATTACTTCACTTTTACCGAACCACCTGAATGCTCGAGCAGGGCTTCCTTTCAAGCTCGGGTACGAGTGGAAACCGCAAGCGGCGCTGTGCTGCTTTGTATAACAAAAGCGATCTATCTATCTATCTATCTATCTATCTATCTATCTATCTATCTATCTATCTATCTATCTATCTATCTATCTATCTATCTATCTATCTATCTATCTATCTAGCCACCTACGACTTCTACCTCTCCTGACCGTTTCGATAACCTGGTATGGCAGAACATGGCTGTATGAAGAACAAATTTGACTAGTCATAACATGAAAATCTTGACATGTCATGGATGCCATGATGAACATTTATTGGTCCTGCAGCTCTTGCGGTGGTGTCGTTCACATGGCATGTTACAAAACTGGTATAGTATGGCATGATTGCATGGCGAACACAATCGACAGACCCTAACATGAAAATCGTGACATGCGTGTCATGTTTCAACATGGCTACATGCCACACTGATGATGCGCTCATGGCCGTTTCGCTAGCTTCACATATGCCGAATTTCTTATTACGGGACGCCAAAGGATGACAAGGTATGTGACTGATGCAAACATGATAATCATGAAACGCGTTTCATATGAGAACATGACTACATGCCACAGTCAAGGCGCCAATACATTTCGATGTGACGGGGTGCACGTGCTCGCCGGCGTTCATTTCGTCGCGTCCCGCCGGCGTTGCCACGCCAGGCACCGGTTCTGCCATGTACTCGCAGGCGCGCGGCGCGCTGCGTTGCTTGGACGCTTGCGCGTTTCAGCGCGTAAAACGTCCCCTCCGTCACGAAAAGAGACTGTTGTCTGGGAAACACATCGGCGCGAAATGCAGCCTGCCGTATTTCGCGCCGGTTGACGACGGGCCTCGCCGACGGACGCTGGTCGCACCTGGCGTCAGACTATAGAGTGCTGGCGTTTTGCTAGCGTAGCGTCACTCTGCCCAGGGTGCGCGCGCGTCAACGCTCCATTGGAGTATATTGGGCCCTTCATGATACACGCGCGGTCGTTTTGCTAGCTCAACATGTACCTAATTTGGTGTTACGTGACGTCAATAGATGACGAAATATATGACTGGTGCTAACATGATAATCCTGACATGCGTCTCATGTAAAAACATGACAACATGCCACGCCCATAGCATGCTCGCGGCCGTTTCGCTACCTCCAAGTAAACTAAATTTGGTATCACGTGGCGTGATTAGATGACAAAGGTGAACGACACATCCAAACATGATAATTATGACACGGAATTCATGTGCGGCATCATTTACCTCCACATCGTAACGTTGTGCTGATTTTAAAGTGACATACAAACGTTTTTCGTTCGTGCTTCACATATCATCGATTCCCACTGTATACGTGAGATCTGCCAATTTTTCTTTCCCAGAAATATACACTTCGGGGGAAGTTCATGCCTGCGTATTTACATCGTGATGGCGGTGGTTTGTATACGTATTGCGTTCATGTTCTGAAATTTGCTCATTTGTACATTTTTCCTGTGTATTGCCGTCATTCCTGCGCGCTGCAAAAAAAATGTTTCAACACTGAGTCAAGCCAACTCGACCAGCTATCAGTTTACTGCACTCCTCTTCTGTTTTCACCAAAGATATTGCTTCGAAGTTGCAGAGAGCACAAAGATTACTTCACTAGCTCCAAAAGACCCATTTGTTGAAAGAACACTCTGTACAAACACTGCGAAGTAACAACTTTGACAGTTTGCACCGGTCCTGTGCATACTTTCGAGTACGTTTCGTGCATCCTTTGTGCTTAAGCAGCCTGCTTTAAGCGTCGAGAGAACGTTGTACTGTTTTGCTCGTCGTGTGTTTGGTCTTTTTGCACGTATTTCCAGCTTGAACAGCTCACTGCAAGTTTCGAGCTGTTAGCCGTTTTAGATGCGGAGCATCTAATACTCGAGGCTTGTAGTGCGGCGCCGTCCGCAAGCTTCCTCCTCCTTCTTCCACCATCTGCGCATCCCTTCCTCCTCTACACACCGCGCGCGCTTCACTCCTCCACCATCTGTGCACCCTTCCTCCTCTACACGCCGCGTTCGACATCTACAATTCTCCTGATTCTCCAGTGGACGCGCATGCGCCGTCGCGCTTCGAGAACATTCAACAGCTGACAGTGCGTGCGCCGTCGCGCTGCATATATACGCAAGGTCGGCGCTCGCTCGCTCAGTTGCCGCTCGTCGGTTGGTTTGTACGGCGCGTCGACGTCCAAGGTCGCGGTGAAATGAATTCCAATGAATCCACAAACACAATGATCGACGTCCCTTCGACCAGCGCCGCCCTTTCGCATACGTGTGTACGTGTTCACTCATTTAACACCCCCTCCTACAACCACGTTAACCAATTTAGCCATCGACCCAAGTAAGTCGCAATTTAACACCCCATTTCACAACCACGTTAACCAATGTAGCCATCGACCCAAGTAAGTCGCACTTTAACACCCCGTTAACCAATTATTTGCTCCGCATCCTCCTCAGTGTTCCCTCGAGGGAAGCTGCGGGCAATTTTTTTTTTGCGTGACATTGCAGTCTGTTGCTGTCGCATTCACTACTTGATGGTCACGGGAAAATTATTATTTTTTTGCTAATGAACAGAGTACGCACATTAGGGGTTAAACGTTCATCGTTACTACCGAAAGCATCGCGTTTATTGGAGCGGTGATGTCAGAGGCCCTGACTAAATTAGTCGGGACGTTTACGTTTCCGTCGTAAAACCTGTGGTGCATGTGTGTGTTTGCCTGTCAAAGGAAACTTTACGAAATTCACTGAATGTTATCATAGGCTGTAACACTACATCACGTGAATTGCACGAGTGACCGCAACTCGTCGAGTATGAGGCTCACAAGACGGCTGCATGCCCTCCGTTAGTAGAGCACCAAGTACTCTAAATTGTTGATATTTTTTTAAAGTGCGAATGCATTCTTTAAGCGACCCTGAATTCGCCGTCCGCAGCCACGACTTGCACGAGATCGGCAAGTCGTCATGGGTATGGATCCATCGCAGGCATCAACCTCGACTGCGATACCTCCAACAACGAGTACAACGCAATCGAATGCGAGCATTGCACGCGTCGTTGAAGATGTCGCGCCGGTTGAAGACAAGGCAGCGTGGCGAAGGGCCCGTGATGCCGAGCGCAAGCGGGCGAAGCGGGCCGCGGACATAAACATCGTTATAGTGCGAATCTACTCTCACATATACGCGTAAACTAACCAAAAGTTCCCGAGAGGGTCTAATGGTTCCTGGGAATCGCAATGTGATCACACGGAAGAGTTTACGTTAGGTCACTGGCGAATGCCAACGGATTTTCACTTTACTCCCCCTCATAGCATCACCCCGTGCATTTTCACTTAACCGTGTTCACCCTCGGGGAAATGCTTGGGAGTTTTTCTTTTTCTAAACACAGAGCAAGGCTCTAAAACGCGTACAGTGCTTTAAAGCGTTCTCAACTTATTTTAAACATATGGCGCATGCCACTGACGAGAGTCCATGAGTGGCAGGGAACACCTTCCAGCTTACCTCAAACATCGACAGTATCGTAAACGAAACTGAGGTTTAGAGGAGAGGGCAGTGGTTGTAAATGGGAAGGAGAAGGTAGCGCAATCCCACAATTGTCTTTTGCTAGAGAGGACACGTCAGCAGTGGTGCACAGGGGGAAGGGGGTGTTAATAAGAGGGAGGAGTAGGAGAAAAAAAGGAGTACTCATTCGATCTAAGAGTAGTACGTGGTAGAAAACACGGACGGGGAAAAGACAACGACAAGCGCAGTCCTTGTCTTTTTCCAGTCCGTGTTTTCTACCGCGTGGTACTCTTAGATCATGTATCACCAACTAGCCCAATCGTCCACTTTGAGTATACTCATTCGTCGTCTTCTTTCGAATAATCAAATTAAAATAAATTTAAGTGCGCTTCCACCAGCCGCTTCCGTCGGCAATGTCGAGAAGGACAGAAACAGCACGTTAAGCGTGCTATTGGTGGCACTCGCAGTCTATAATAGAGCCGCATTTAGCGCTACATTCAGAACTACAGAAATAGCATGAAAACTTTTTAAAAATACATTTGTTCATTTTTTTCTTAATACCCCCACCAAAGGTATGATTGGGCACATCAAAGACTTGGTCTACAATGGAAGGCTTTGGGATCAGGACTTTGTAAGCCACCCCAAACTGTACCATTCAAAGTCTCAAATCTGGTCCCAACTCCGGTATCAGGGGGTTCACAGGTTCATACTTTAAGGAAGCTGATCACAGGAGTCGCGGGAAACATCGTTAACTTACGTGAGAAGTTACACGACCTTGTCACTTTGGCGCAAATACGACCTACACTTTCAGGCGATGACCCTGCTCACGAAAAGAGCGCATGGTATAGGGCTAGAGTTGTGTTATTGGCGATTCGCTAGCTGTCTTGTATGCCAGCGGAAAGCTATGTCACAGCGAACCCCCCAGAAAACACATAGGATCGCTACAGACAGAACGTTCGGAGACTTATCCGGATTACCCTTTGTGGTCGAGTCATCAATACTTACAAGAGTGGAAGCTTGGGCTAGTTGGTGCGCAGTCATATTTGCAAGGTGTTTCAGCACGCGAACAAAGGAGAAAAGGACAGGGTAGACAGAAAGAGCGCTGACTTCCAACTAACTTTATTTCACAGAGTGGCAAGAATTTATAGGTCTAAAAAGGAAGATTACAGAGCAAGAAGGTAAAAAAACAAGCCTAATCTACACACCAGTAACAGCACGTGTGACAGGTCCTCTAATGCCTTTATCACAGGCTGAACGTGATTACCTGGCTGGGCTTTGAGGCATTATAGGACCTGTCACACGTGCTGTTACAGGTGTGTAGATTAGGCTTTTTTTACCTTCATGCTCTGTAATCTTCCTTTTTAGACGTATAAATTCTTGCCACTCTGTGAAATAAAGTTAGTTGGAAGTCAGCGCTCTTTCTGTCTACCCTGCCCTTTTTTCCTTTGTTCGCGAAATGAAACACCTTGCAAACATCAATACTTAGCAAAGGTTTTCTCCGAATAAGCACGCTTGCAAGCAAAGCATACGTGTGACAGACAGACAGACAGACAGCAGACGGACGAACAATTCATGGTTTACCAGTAAAACCATACAAAGCTTCGCCGCACTCATCATTCATTCTGTAGATATGATGTGGATTCTTTTTTTTCATGTTTCCGTACTCGCTTTTTATATTTTTGTGTGAAGAACTAGTGCCGCACATTGCAATCGCCCTAATTGTTGGAAAGTTTTACGTAATTCTATTCTGTCCACAAAATGTCTTTCCAAGAGCAACAGATCTTACAGGAGTATGTTTAAGGGTTGTTTTATTTCGCGAGCACGAAACGAAGTAAAGGGCTCCTCGGTTTATCAGCAGTGTACTAGCCGGATTAAGGAGATCTACGGCCTCGAAGCACCCGGTTCAAGCATGGGGACGGCTTTATGCTCTCCCATAGTAGAGTACCAAGTACTCTAAACCGTTACCCACTTTCTCTACCCCCCCCCTCTCTACGGACGGCTTTATCCTCTACCATAGTAGAGTACCATGTACTCTAAATCGTTACCCCTTTGTTCTTAACACCCTACATTGTCCATATTGTCATTAGTGTGTATATGTAGTACCATGGACTATGGACACCCTACGGACTTGGACACTTTTGTTTATATGTGTAATGTATGTTGTGATTTGTCATTTTTTGTTATTGTGCTTGTTGTACAGACGCTCTTTCCATAGTTTCGTTGCGTCCCACGATAGAATAAACTTTTTCTAAACACCATTACCATCGCAATAGAAGTCATGCCTGTTGTTAAAGCGAAAACTTAGCTCTTGCGTCAAAGGCGAAGGCGTTGGCGTCAACATGAGCAGCCTGGGAACTCACGTGATCAAAAAGTATGTTACGAAGCGTACAGTTTTAGGACGTCACTTAACGGGACATCACATCCTCATTTGACCACAGGACATTGTCGCCTGTAGTAAAACGTTCCCTTATTCCCGAGGCAGTGCATCACTACAACGTCACGCACAGAAACGTTGCGGGTGTAGTTGGAAATGATAAATACATTCACTCAAAAGTGACAGAACGCACTGGCTTTCACGTTCGAGTAGCCTGAAGTCGCGTTAAGACTGCAGTCGCATTCGTGATAAGTGTCGTGTCGCGTAACAACTCTACCGCTCGTTATTAATGATATCTGGGGTTTTAGGTCCCAAAAGCACGATATGATTATGAGAGACGCCGTAGTGGAGAGTTCCGGGAATATTGACCATCTGGTGTTCATTAACATGCACTGAGATCATACAACACACGAGCCCCAGCCATTTCGCCTCCACTGAGATGCGACTGCCGGGGCCGCGGAATCGAACCCTCGAGTTTCACGTCAGCTGCAGAGCACCATAGCCAATGATTCAACGAGGCTATCGTCCATTTGCATAGCTAGCGACCCCTCATGTTCAGCACGATACGTTTTCAGTACGATAACTTTTGTTTGTTTGTTTTACGACGCGCCAATCACCTGCGAGTTCCATCTTCCCTGCAAAATGAAGTTGCAGCCTAGCAAGGTTGGCGCATGGTTCGCGTGTTCGGCCATGGTTAGGCTGGTCGGGCTAAAAGGGAAACAGGTTTCTATAAATCCCTGTGGTGTGTCATTGTCACTTTTATTGATTTGGGAGCAGCTAGTTCGATACAATCAGTGCAAATCTAATTGTTTATGTACCTATTTATTTATTTGATAAGCTAGTTTGTGAATCATTACGGCGAAAGCTTTATAAGGCTAGGAGACACACAAAAAATCGCAGCATATCCACGGAGTGAATGATGTTGAGTGGGGCGAAGCGTTCGTCAGCCCGTCCGTGCTTCCGTCCGTCCGTTTGCTCTTGCTTCCGTCCGTCCGCGCGACCATCCGCGCGTCCATCCACGCATCTGTCCGTCCGTCCGTGAGTCCGTCCATCCATCTGTCTGTCTGTCTGTCTTTTCGTGCATCCATCCGCCCGTACGTCCGCGTGTCTATCCATCTGGTAGTCTCTCTGTCCGTCTGTCCGTGCATCCATCTAGTGAACACTCCAAGTACCGCCATCTCCCATCTCGCATTCCGTGCGGCACATACCCGCTCTAGAGCGGGTACGTGCCACCGGTCGCTACGTACTACTCCATACCTACTTACAAGGCATTGACAGACCCACGCCTTAGGGAGCTTCACCACTGAAACCGTCCGGCAACGGTGTCATGAGCGGTCTCCATTGGCTGTTTTCTGCTACGTCGTTTGCAGCGTCGTACCAAAGCACGCGCTCCATTGGCTGCGCTGTGAGTTAGCTCGCGATGTCAAACGCTCGACACAACGCGGCGTTGTAGCGTCAGTGTGATGTTAGTGGGAGCGCGTTCTCCGTAGCGAGCACCCTCTTTTGGTGGTAGTTTTCCCAGCGGCACTTTGGCTACAACTGCGACGTCTGTGACCATCTGTGGTTCCAGAACAACAACCGTGATTAACGCATTTCGAAACGCCTTTAACGCTCATTACACTGCTACATAAACGTGATCATGTGAGGTACAATGTGTGGCATGTCGAATGAACGCTGCGGTAAACTCAAGCCAAAGGTGTGTCTAACCTCGCCTAAGAAGCAAGAATATGTAACCGATAATTGTGAAAGGCGTCGGGTTAAACCAGGCTAAGCCCCCGGACCGAGCGCTTCAGTTTTCGCTGGTTAACCATTTGTACAAAAGTGCTCGGGTGGCGATTTTTATTTATTTATCTATTTATTTATTTATTTATTTGCATATCATTTGCCAGCCTTCAAGACATTGTAGAGATATGCGGTTCACAATGACAAGGATACCATCAGCATGAGCTAAGGTCAGCTTCATAATCGAAATAAAGCTCGCAAGCGCACAGTGACAGTGACAGAAAGTGACGCCGGCGAAAATTCGGAGAAGAACGCGAGATGCAAGTTGGCGTCATCAGATGCAGCCGTGACGACTCGCGCGTGACACGTCGACCCCCTGCCGGGCGCGTAATTTGTGGCATGCCCGATCTCGCAACAAGCTGCAAGGACCGCTGAGTGCGCCCCTGGCACGGCCGTGGGTGAGTTCGCGTGCGTCTCGTTTTCCGGCGTTTTTGGTCCACCCGTACCCTGGAGCAGTGGCAAGGCACCCTTCACGACGGCGCCCCCGAGGTCTGCCCGGCCCTCATTCTCAGGGCCTGGGCTGTCATGGAGGTTACCATAGGAGTCCTGGAATAGAGACCCTCCCCTTTTTCTTAGAATTTTCATAATCAAATGTTTTCATCATCAACCGGCTCCTTCCGAAAGGTGAGCGCGGTGGCTTCTCTGGTGGCTTCCTCAATCTTGGCGCGAATAAGAAACTTTAAGGGGATAGCCCTAAATGCCTCATTTTGACGCTGCAAGTGACCGCCACTGGTGTCGGCATCAATGGCATGCGCACGGGGTAACGGGGGCAGGGGGAGTGGCTGTTTTCCGAATAACGTAAGGGAGATGTCCCAAAGTAAGCGCCATGCATTGGCAGGAAGGGGGTGCAAAGGCAGTCTCTTATTTTGATGTAATAGAGAGGGGGCGATGCAACAAACCTTCACCCCCCTTGAAGAAGAATCTTGCGTAAGCCTATGGTCAGCATCAACCCCAATTAAATTCCGAATTGTGGGAGGTTTAACGACGTATTTAGCACAACAGGGTTCCGGAAATTTCGACTATTCGGAGTTCCGTAAACTCTCGCTTAAATATAAGCGCGCGGGCTAGAAGCATGCTCGGCCCCAATGTAAAACATAGCACCCATGGTCGGGATTTGATCTCGCGACTTGCGGGTCAACAGCGAAGCACTAAAAATGAATGATGCGAGCGGCGAACTGGGTATTTTCCTGAGAAAGAACAGAGTGGGCGAGCCTCATGGCCCTACCATGCATGGATGTTCTGCAATGGCAGTACTTGATTGTGGTAAGTTGGTAATATGACGGGCCTTTCGAAGTGGTTCCGCGTAATACTGGGCCCTGCAGTGAACCACAGTCCCAGAGAATACTTCCTAACACGTGTTCTAATATACGTATACTGTTTTACAAATTTTGCCGAATTTACATCTATTCTGCTGCGTGATGCAGCGTTTATGTCACTTTTGTCGCGTGGAACCATCTCGCCCAGGACGGGTGCATTGACGGACTTCTTCCTGCGCTTGACATAATAGGTTAATTAAGGTGATGATGATGGTGGTGCTTCTCTTTTCGCGATACTGATGAGTGCCAACAGCATCAGCGCTGTCTTTATGGGAGAAAGTGAGAATTAAATGTGAAACTGGGCGCGCTGCCCGAAGTTTGCTGTTTAGCAATAGCTACGCGTTCCACATTGAATCTTGCGGTACTTCGTATAGAGCTTATGCGTACACTGCCCTGTAGAGATGAAAACGTTCAAGCAAGACAAAGGTTTCGGCACAAGGGTGTTTAGAACCTGGAAGCGATTCAAGACAAGTGCTTTGTCAGGGGCCGGACTTTGAAGCGTCAACCCCCTCCCCCATTCTCCTGCGCTCTTCTATTTAAGGAGAGAATAGCCTGTGCGTGGCTCACGCCGCGGCCTTAACATGATAGCTTCTTCGATAAAAAATGTCAACACACTCAGAACTAAGCAAGCATATGGACAAGCAAACACCACCGCTACCTTCGTGTACTCAATTTCAGCACTGCGACACAACTGCGAAAGAGGCAAAACAGTTCACATGCTTCTAAGTGTTGTTATCGAGATGGTCACAATTAATTTGTTCTCGGAAACCAGTATTCTAGATTGCCGCACTTTGAGTATAAAGTTCGAGCAAGCAGAAACAAATAAGTGCATGGAATCATCCATAGGAAGGCCACTCAATGGAGTGGATAATCTTTTAAGCAAGGCTAGCCGTTTCAAATGTAGAACGTGTGTCCCGAATCGGTGGCCAGTGCATGCACATCACAGATAACTCGATAATTGCCGATAGGGTGATGAGCGTATTCAGGTTTGTTGATTTCTCGGTTTTGTTTAACCTGAAGGGCTCCGCTTACATAGATCTTGAGTCGGGTGACACCTTAAACTCATTCAAATAATGCAGTAACGTTGGAGCGTTCACCAAAAAACTGGCATCTGGGAACGAAATCAGACTTGGATATTTGAAGCTGATTTTTTTCAAATATCGACCGCGTACGTCAGATCTATGCCCCACGCACTAAAAAAATCGCTATTTGTTTGATCGGTCGAAATAATCGATAGTCAATTGTGGCCTGGGCCACCATTCAAAGGAGCAGAGCGTCGATGATCAAGTTCAGTGTCTAAAGGCGGCTGGCTTCCCGAATAACGTTCTAAAAGCACCAGTCAAGATAGAACTGAAGAAGTTTAAAGAAAAAAAAAACATATGACATGTCATGCTCCCGGGAAAACAAGAACCATAGGCAAGTGGAAGTACTACCACTCCGCTTAAAAGTTGTCACTTTTTTGTTGTTTCTTTTTGTTTGTTTACTCGCTTTGTTTTGTTTCTCCTCTGCCTTTTTCCGAGAGTTGCGGGGGCGGAGTCAAAATAAAACCGTCGATTACAGGAACTCGAACAGATTCGTCATCGCGGGCGCGTGCTGTGAGATCTTGGGTCGGAGGGGTCAGACAGGCAGTCTTGTACCGCAAAAGAGATCGGCGCAAAAAAAGAACGAGCCGTAGCTCAAAACTCCCCCCTCGAACAACACGAGGCGCACGCAGGGACTTTTCCCCCTCGAGGCGAGAGAGTTGGCAGAGCAGGGGGTTGCAGGGGGTCGACAGATGACGGCAATTAGTCGTCAGCGGCGGCGTCTGTCCATTTTCCGCGCCACGTGACCTTTAACGGCGCCGCCATCTTCGACGCGTGGACGGCGGCGCTCATCATCGTCGTTGCGAGACGAAGCGGGGAGCGAAGCGGACTGCCACGGATGATCGGGTTTCAGAAAGAAAAAAGCCGCCGCCGCCGCCGCCGCGTGGTGGCACTCGCGTCGCGCGCCACCAGCCAACCACGAATCACTCGCTGCGTCGCGCGCACGCGAACGCAGTGCGGCGTTCTTTTCAAGAACGCTCGAGTTCGACTGATGAGCCCGTCTTCTGGGTTACGGGTTCTTTACAGCGCCAAAAGAATGCCGCGCATCTGACCATCTGCACTAAATCTGTTATTCGGTGCGTTTAACTGAAAACTGAGAAGTGGTAAGAGTTCACAAAGAGAGAGAGAGAAGTGCATAGGAACTGCAAGTGTAATCTGTAGAAGGGCTTCGTTTTCAAACAGTGTTCCTGAAAGTTCATTGACACATGAGCAGTGTCAGAATTCGCAGTAGAAATGTGAAATTGAAACCGCTTTCGAAGATATGGAGGTTCGTAGTCTAGATGGGTGAATTTTGGTTATGGCTGGCGCTAGGGTAGGCTGCTATTTTTATTGGATGATTAGTCGGGTCGGTTCACTTCCATTTTGGTTCTTTCGGCGCCTGTAATAGTGACTAACACTTAATGAAATACTAAAAAGGACTGGAAACCATGAAAGAAGAACTTGAGACCCACGAAGATTCCTAGAGTCCTTATTTTTAGGTTACACGTCTTTTTTATATTTCAGTAAACATCTACACACCAGCCCAGCAACAAGTGTCACTAAGCGATCCTACGTTCTTTGAGCCGTTCAGTTCATTCAATCAATCACGCACAGTTCTCTTACTTATTTATTATCTTTCATACCAATAAACGTATTCTCCCGAAATGAGAACGTTACATCAATTTGTACTCGCTGATTACCTTGTTCGACGTGAGTAATAAGCTGTATCAACATCAAGTGGAGGAAATTGTCAGATTTCATGCAACCACTGATTTTGCCTTGAGAAAGCAAGGAATTAAAGATGGAAGGTGAAGGAGCATTCCTAGAATGTCATTTGATCAAAACTGCTGTGCATTGTGTTGTTTCATCTGCATCGGAACGCCTAAAGGCTCTCGCACCACACAACACTACAAGCAGCCGAATCGCATACATCTTTTCGCGCTGTACATGACGGTTGACGGTGTAGCGGATGTGTGACCCCATGAGGCCAACGAAGGTTACCCATCTAACCTCTCGCTTCCTGTCCTTTTTTCTTCTAGTCAACCTCGTTGCCTTCTTTTAGCTCGCTCGCGTAATACCCTACAATCGTTGTCACGACGCTGCCAACGATGGAATTGTGTAAGAGCGGCGCGACCGCGTGGCACCTTGCGCTGCGTGCGCGAATACGTTACGGTAAATGGTGACTTCTAAAGTCTGCGGGTGTTTCCTCAAGGCCGTACCGCGGCCAGATGATCATTCATTGTTCGCGCTTGTTCATGTACCCCGTCCACGCACCCTTGAGCCCAATACTCTCACAAAACGTTCGCAGCTACCACCTTGTAATTCTCTCTCTCTCTCTCTCTTCGCCCTTCTTCGGGTTGTTTCCACTTTATTTTGTATTTTTCTCGGATGTGTTCTGCATTTTGTTTGTCTTGAACGCTCGCCGACTCACCTGTGCAGGCTATGTCAAAGCCTTTCATCGACCAGTTTATCTGCATCGGGATTTCACGTGCGCAATAGGTAGTACCGAACATGACTGCAGTGTGGTGGCACGTTGCGCATCGAAAGAAAGAAAGAAAAAAAGGAAGAAAGAAAGAAAGAGAGAAAGAAATAAAGAAAGAAAGAGACAGACAGAAAGAAATAAAGAAAGACAGGCCGACAGAAAGAAAGGCGAAAAAGAAAGAAAGATTGAAAGAAAGAAACACAGAGAGAAGGAAAATGGAGACAGAAAGAAAGAAAGGCGGAAAAAAGAAAGAAAGAAAAAAGAAAGAGAGAAAGGAAGGAAGGCGAAAAAAAGAAAGATTGAAAGAAAGAAAGACAGAAAGAGGGAAAAAAGACAGACAGACACAAAGAAAGAAAGGCGGAAAAAAGAAAGAAAGAAAGCCAAACAGAGAGAAAGAAAGAAAGAAAGAAAGAAAGAAGAAAGAAAGAAAGAAAGAAAGAAAGAAAGAAAGAACGAATATTTTCGACCTCCACACACCTGCTGATCTTGGGCGGAAAGTAGTGGCGCTTCCCTTCTATCGGCGTGTATGCTCGTTTGTGTCCGGTGGCGCCCCCTGTAATCGAAAGAACAGGCGCGCGTGCGCTTCGGTTTCCGTACGGGGCGGCCATGCGCGTAACAGCTGGTCGCGGCCGTATAATGAGCACCCACGGAACGCTACGCATACGCACGCGTGAGATATCGGCGAGCGACGACGGCCCGGCCGCCAGACGACTACAACCACGCCGCCCTCTTCCAGGGGGCAGTGTCGGCCTGCCGAAAGCCGGACGCTAGGTCCATTATCAATTTACCGGGCAAGCGTTCTGTCGCTGCCCAAGTCCATCTATGGCAGGGGCCTCGCATTCGTGGCCTGCGACTCGCACATGGCTGTCCTCGTCCCGTACCTTAGAGGCGAAGCCCATTAGGGAGGATGCTTGTCCGGTGTTCGTTGTCACGACTCCATGATGTCGGGTAGCGCTCGAGTAACGTACGGTATGTGAGACGCGAAAGGCCTAACAATCGACTAATATCAATCACAATGGTGACGGTACGATATAAAGCACATACAAGCACGAACCCTTCACACTAGTCATCGACTCGAACGTAGACATTATGAAACTTAGGTCCTGACTTTGCCGTGGACTCTTTATGTCACTTTATGTCACTTCAAGTCGCTCAATTTTATTATATTAGGCAACGCTCGGTTAACCTACGCTTACTCACCCATGCGATACCCAAAGGTTAGTGCTCTTGTCATGATTCACATCGTGGAGATGCGCGAATTTTTTCCCCCTAAGTATCTTCGTCCACCTTCAATCCGCAATGTACACTTGTCGGCCCCAGAAAGGGACTTAGGGGTAAGGCTAACGAACAGGTTTCTCTTCGGGTTTTCTTGGCTCAAGGGTTGACTCCTGAGTAGCACGGTTGCTCAAGGCCACGTCGCTCACTGCAGGAAGGGGCTCTAGGTGGGGACGATGAACAGATTTCAGGTCGGCGTCCAGATTTAGGTCATTCTGGAACTCGGCATCGATCCCCAAGTTGTCTTCAAAAACGGCTCACATGTCAGATATTGCGCAGACCTTCTTTCAAATGGCATCGTTCACTGACACATGCGTTGCCCTGCAGAGCGCTGTTAGCTGGCCTATACTCAAGGCATTTCAATGAAACGGCTGTAGCGAGTGCACTGTTTCCCAGATTTTTTAAAGACTTGTTTCATCGGTAGAACGCTTTCGTACTCTTGAGCTCAAATTTCGGGGGTATGAAAGCATGACCTTACGTTCACGAAAGTCGCCTTTTGATTAGGGCGATCCTAGCGCGAACGTTAGCATCGCAAAAAGTATTATTTCGTCGTTGCGCATTATTGTTACTGCGCCAAAAAGCTCATGGATACCTTTTATGAAAGGTCACGCCAACCTCATAACCAATGTCACAGCATCGTTCGCCATCAGCCACTCGATACCGCTCTGACAAATAGGGCGAGATGTTGCCGTAAATCCTGCGCAACAGTCTACACAGATCGATTCTGGACGATCATCAACGTAAAAGATAAGTAAAGAAAAATTGTGGACGATAATAGCCAGTGTAAAAAAATAATAAAAAGTTGTGGCTTAGGTTGGCTGCGGTAGCTACGGACACAGAAACAGCAGATGGATGAACGGACAGCTGAACAAAGCAAGGATGGACGAATGAATCGACGGACGAACCGCGGATAGACTGACGCATGAATGAACGGACGGATGGACTTGCGAGCGATCTCACAAGGGTTAAGCGGCAGCCCACTTTGCTCTGTTTCATACATATCCTGCAACGCTGTGGAGGCAAGCGGGACTTCTCACAGTCCGTGTGTCCGTAACAAAACATAATTCCCTGTTCTTGCCACCAATAACAGTATTTCCTTTTTCGTTATTACAGCGAGAAGTAATTGGAGATAGTTTTTGCTTGGGCCTTACATACAAAAGCGCCGTTGACGCATCTGTTGTTATGCGGCTGGACTGCTTAGTTGCCACGTGCCGTCACAAGCAGGCTCTTTGCGCTGGTACGTCACGTTGGCAGCCACCTGAACACTCTGTCTCATGACAACTCGACCCCGCAGAGTCGTTCGGTCTTCGCTTTCTTTTGTGCTCTCCCCAGTTTTTTCCGTTCACTGGTCGCGCCAAGGCGTATACAAAGAAATGCGAGGGTGCTCCGGCGCTAATAAGATGGCACGCTAGCGACCACGACGTGAGCAGCTATACGTTTTTCTGGCCAAACTTCTTGTGTACCTTTCGCATCATTGCACCTGGTGTGTGGAACGTAAGGTCCATTCGATTCAACTGCACCAATCCGAACCAGTTCATGGCTGTGCACGCGAAGTTCAGAAATTGTGCAGCGCAAGTTCAGTGGTGCAGGCACAGCGCGACGCCCGAAACGAATGATAATGTGCCGACAAGGTGCAGGCTTTGATAGTGCGCCTTTAGCGGTGAGCCGAAGACACGTTTACTGAACAAAACGCAGAGGAAAAAACCGACCAGCTGTCAAGCGGAGCGAGCGCGAGCAGCAGCAACACTCTTCCTTCTCTTCTTTCGCTGGCGTTCCTGTCTGTGCCATCTATCAATGCTACAGCGTTATATTTCTGTTCGCTTAGTTTACACCGTTCAGCTAACACTGAGCGATGGCAAACCGCACATGCGCTCAGTTTATGAGGCGCAAACATCTTGGCAAAACACATCGCGTTAATGGATGCGGGTACGGCGAGATATGCCAGAGTGCTGCACCGCCTGCTCAGCTGCACATGCTGCTGCACCATGCCGGCATCGTCAGTGTAAGAGGTGCAAGAAAATGGTGACCCAGCGCTGCACCTCTTTTGCACCTTTTGAAACGAATGGCGGGGTTCAAAGGTCGTCAATGCTACACCGTTGAAACTAATGGCAAGGTGCAGCACCTCGTGAACTAGTTCATGTGGTGCAGGTGAAACGAACAGACCTGTAGTTCAGAGACACGTCAATTCAGAAGTTTACAGGTCTTTTTCGGCGCGCCAGCTGTGCGCCGTGTCACGTCATTGCTTTTCGCGTTAGTGCAGAACTGCTCACCGTGAGCCACGCAAAACTGCTCAACGTCGGCCGTTGTAGTTTACGCTAAAAAAATCACAAGAAAACTAGATGACGCAAACCACAGGGTAAAAATGGTGAAAGGAAGCAGCGTCAACTCGCAATTAAATTTATTTTGTCAAACCGCCGCAATATATGCACCGCGCCACGCAAGCGCCAAATACATCATTACGTCATATCGCAAAAGCGGATGCTCACACTAAACACGCTAATACAAAAACTTTTTTAATGAAATTCAGCTGACCGTAGTACCACCGGCGTGTAGCTAATACAACTATCTTTCCTCTTCCTGATGATGTATGCTTCTAGCATCTCTCGCTCAATCACCCCCTTGTTTCTACCTATGTGATATCAGCAAACCTTGCCTCACATGCTGCAGTGCATAGGCAAATGTGCCAAAGGATTATTCTTAATCGAATTATTATGCTCTTTCGCTCCATCGTTTGCGCATCAGCTGGTCTGACCGATGTAAACCCTTCCAAAGGAGAGAGGAATTTCGTAGACCCCTGCCATCGCACATGCAACATGAGGTCTCGCATGCCTGTTACTACAAAGGGCAGACACAAGTCCTCTTGAGATCTGTGGGCATGGGCTCGACGGTTTCCTTGGCGCAGAAAACAACAGACATTAGCGAAATTAATTTCGCTAATAAGGCAACCGAAGGGCGCTTATTGTTCAATGACTCCGCGAAGGGTCTGTTCTTCAATGAGCTTGTGATCGTAAGTTGTGATGTGTGCAGTTAAAGTGTTTTTTGGTGACCAGCTCGCGCATATCTGAGGGTTATTAGGGAAATGTTTTCAAAAAATAAAGCATTCAGTTGTTAGATTGCGCCCGCTTGTGTGCCTCTTCAGTCTACCCGTGTGCCCGCGCAAACATTTTAAGATGAATACGTTTCAACCAGGCCAATTCGCAGTTATGCTTCAGCTTAAAGCAGCTGTTAAGAGCCATAATACAAATCATGCAAACTGCGATACACTTCCCCCATCCCCCAAACACACTTTTTTTCTCCATTTTCTTTCTGTACACCCCGCGCATAATATCTTTTTGGGAGCCTTGAGACATGCTTGAAGATATACATAAATTTGGTTGTACGAGCTCAAACCACTATATATATATATGGGACAGGTTTTTGTCGAGGGCTCCGGAAATTAGACCATTAGTGTTGAAAGTGCACCGGCTTCGCACTGTACGCAAGACTCTGGCATTTCGCCTCCATCTAAACAGGACCATCTCAGCCGGTGTCGAACGCGCGACTTGCGGCACATCAATGGAGAGCCGTATTCATGTTCGACAACGGCCGATTCAAGAGGTGCGAGTTGAAAGAAAACAAACACACACACACAACGAAACATGCTTTCTTGTGGCAACCGATTCGAGAAAAAGGTGGCGTGACAACAGTTGAAGCAACAACTGCTAATATAAGAAGTTTCATTATTCGTTCATGTTCATCGCATAAAGAAAGTCATGCATGTCGGTATTAGGGTTGCAGTTCAAGAGCTCAAGGTGTACGCGAAAACGTGGCCTCATGGAAGCGTTCCGGGCAGCTTCAGCTCAGCAGTTTAGGCACTTCTAGAACATTCGGAGCCCGACTATCATGTGGCATCCTTCTGTTTTGTTTGCGTACATCATTTTTTTATTTTGTTCCTCTGCAGCGGGGCGGGCGTAGATCTCCCCGATAAGAGAGCGACCAACGGGATCGTAACCTAATGACATGATCAACTCTGGCTGTAACAACGCATACGGGAATACCGAGAAAGAGAGGGAGAATTATTTTAATGGGAAGCTGGAGAGGTTTGCCTGGTTTTTTACCTGACAGGCTACTCCAGTTGCCGGGTGATGACAGTGATATATACAATGATAAACACACAACACATACAGTAACATACACGCATAACAGTCACATGACACATAAAGTCTCTCACACGCACTGCACAATTTACAACGTTTCATTCAAGCCTGTGGCCCGTAGCCCCGCCGCGGTGGTCTAGTGGCTAAGGTACTCGGCTGCTGACCCGCAGGTCGCGGGATCAAATCCCGGCTGTGGCGGCTGCATTTCCGATGGAGGCGAAAATGTTGTAGGCCCGTGTGCTCAGATTTGGGTGCCCGTTAAAGAACCCCAGGTGGTCGAAATTTCTGGAGCCCTCTACTATGGCGTCTCTCATAATCATACGGTGGTTTTGGGACGTTAAACCCCACATATCAATCAATCAATCATGTTGCATCCTTCTGTTTTGTTTGCGTACATCTTTTTTTATATTTCGTTCCTCCGCAATGGGGCGGGCGCAGATCTCCCCGATAAGACAGCTACGAACTGCATCGTAACCTAATGACGCGATCAGCTCTGGCTGCAACAACGCATGCGAGAATACCGAAGCCTCGCCTTCAGATCGTTGCATCCGAGCGACCCATCTCGATTTTTCACTCGGTGCTCGTCATGCTGCGCACTTTGCAGACGGCAGTTCTTTGATTGATTGATATGTGAGGTTTAACGTCCCAGAACCACCATATGATTATGAGAGACGCCGTAGTAGAGGGCTCCGGAAATATCGATCACCTGGGGTTCTTTAACATGCACCCAAGTCTGAGCACGCGGGCGTACAGCATTTCCACCTGCATCGGAAATGCAGCCGCGGCAGCCGGCATTCGATCCCGCGACCTGCGGGTCAGCAGCCCAGTACCTTAGCCACTGGACCACCGCGGCGGGGCAACGGCAGTTCTTCGGCACCACGGAATGGCGATTTCCACGATGTTAAGGCGCGGGGCACGCCATAGTAGCAGTACGTACGAGTCGCGTTTCAACTTTTTATTTTGTGTTTACGGACTTTAGCTGGACGTATGGATCTATATACGCACAAGGAACTACGTCGCCGGGAATTCATCGAGTACCACTGCGAGCTTTCTCTTCGGCATCAAATCGGCGAGCTCCATAATGCGACAAGCCGGCGGAGGGTGGCGGCATGTTCATTGAACATTAATCGCTATAGCTTAGTTCAAGCGAAATTTAAGGCTAGGTTGCGTGCACCTTTAGCGAGCGGGTTCCTCGAACATGCCGCTACTTCATGATGGACATTCTGGTAGGCTCAGCTTGCAGTTAGTTAGGCAGGTAATCAGGTAGCTTTTTGTGTCCTCGGGATTATTGCACGTGACGACCTGGATTTCCTGTGGATCCACCGCTGCCATTATTTCGTCCCTGTCTTCACTTGTCTCGTCGACTGGCTGCCGCTTCGCGCTCGAGCGTTACTTGTAAGTTAGCGTTTATTTGCGCGCGTATTCTGATCATCTAGCAAGTCTTTTTTTCGTTCCAGGAGCGCTGAACGGCGTGCGTACTCGCGCGCCCCGTGCTACTTCAGCGTATCTTCTTTACTATCACCGACGGAGTCATTGGCGGACGTGCTAACTAGTACTGCATCGAGTAAGCATGACTTTATTATTTCCAAGAGTAGAACAGCGCGTACTTTAAACGCGAAGGGCCGCCTTGCGCCTTCAAGCTTTGTTAAATCGCATCCATTCTTCTCTGAAGTGTTAATGTGAACTTCTCGAAATGTGGGTCCAACCATACGTAACACGTGCAGTGACGTTGAGTTGATAAGCTAGCCCTGGGGACTGTTGTTATTGTTGTCATGGTCGTGATAAGCGCACTTATTTTGTTGACAGCATTGCCGAATGTGTGCGTGCTGTTGCAACTTACGCTTTGCAGTTTCAACGCGTGCCAGCGCACGTGGAAGTTAAAACATGTCCATTTGCCTGTTTGTCCGGGTCTGTTACTGTACTTACAAAATAACTGTTTGTATATCTTTCAGGTCATTTACTAACACAATTGCGCGGCGTAGGTAACCAATGCTACACTAATGGCAGCAGTCAGTTATGCTGAAATTACGATACGCTTATGCAATGTTCACATTCAGCAGGGTAAGTTTTCCAATTATATTCAAGTAAGTTTCTTACTACATCGTTGTGCACATACATGATTACAGTGATGCCTCAGAACCTGTCTGAAAGGGCAATTCTTCCTTCATATTTCTGACTGATATACATATTGTGGTTATAGTGGGAGTATGTTGAGTTTCGATTGGTTTTAATTTCTAGAGTTTTTATGTTATAGTCTGTTGTAATTGCTGTTGTGCCTAACATGAAAAAATGAGCGCTCAAGTTCCCCCAGCTTTCTTTCGCACAAAGGGTCCTGTTTTTTGTCGACTCCTTGAGATTTACGCCGTCATGGCCACAAATAACATTCGTACACTTTCTTTGGCTTTCTTGGCAATTACTTCTCTATGCCTAATGAGCCCTGAAATTTATGTTTCGTTCATTATTCACTACTTCTAATTTGCTATTTGTAAAACTACGTTAACTTTGCGTGACTTTAAATCTTTTATAACCCTCCATGCACGAGTAGTGATCAACTGTCTTCAAATGTCAGATTTGCCCAACCATTTCTAAAGCAGTCGATATTGAATTCCAGAAAAAACAACGCGTGTTTTTCGAGTTAAAAAAGATTCATCCTAATGCGTATTTCAATACTTAATTAGTCAGCCGACAGTCATCTTTCTTCTTTACAAACATTATACATTCAAGATGCATGTGCGATTTGTTTTTGGTTGTAAGAGCAAACAACTCCTACTTTAGACTTAAGAATGTTGCTCACCTGCAGAGCCATCGAGCAACGTCATGCCTTCATAGAAGTGGTTCGTTGCAGTCTTCCGCCGCAAATAAAGAATAGCTAAAGATAGAGTGATACAGACAGCAGTTTTTTGTTGGGCAGTACTGCAATCAACATCGTTTTGACTTATTCTCTTGTGTCCGTGTTTCTATGCCTAGTTTTTTCACATTAATGCATATCAACTAGCCCACCTGACCATATTATATCTTGCTATTTTTTGTACACTACACCCATGAACTGGCAAAACCCAACTTGCGTCCGAATGAGTACATTGCCTCATAATGAGTTCAGCGACTTCAAGAGTTCATTAAATGCAGTCAATAATGAGTTCACTGGCTTCTCCCCTGGAGCATTGTCTTTACACGCATTCTGGTCCATGTAATCAGAAGATCGTCTGGTTGGAATCTTCATGGCACTTCCTCCAGTAAGCGCTTTCTCATATCTCCAAAAGTAGATTGAACACGTAAATTCTGACTTCCTGTAGATTTATTAGCAGCAATCATTCTCTGAAAAGGTTGGTATGTCTCTGTGTGTTACCAACATAGTAAGTTGGCGGATTTGGGGTTGCGCTGATGTGACCTATAAGATGGGCCTTTGGTTGTGATTGCTAGCAATGGTAAATGCATATATTTTGTTATGGTCGAAGCATCCCTGTGTTAAGATAGAGAAAGCGCATTAAGAAATCTAGTGCTTAAAAAACATTCAACAATTACTCCCCAAATACACTATACCTAACTAGCTGTTTGGAAACACAGTATTGAGCCACAAGGATAAATTGACACTGTAACTGTTGAATTTCTGTGGTTTTGTCAGTCGTGTCTATAGCCCTCCTTATTCTAATCTTGGTAAATGCGGGCATTTGGTCGACTCACTCTCGCACGAGTTTGGCGTTCGTGCCTCTTTCTGGTCGGAAATTAGTGCACCAATAAATGCTACAGTTACTAGCCAGGAAGGCTTCCTTTGGTGCTTTAGAGTACCACTTGAAGTTCCTGCTTCGGGTGTTCGCGTTCCTATAGTGCGCTGTGACAGAACACGGTGAATGCAGAATCCGACGAGGGAAATATGATGAAATTGCGAGAATAGCGAGTGCTGCACGGGACAGCAATGTCCAGTAGTACTTCCACTCAGACTGTCAAAGACTCGGTCGAGGTCAAGGACCATTGCCACCCTTGTTCAGGAGACTCGTTAAACCGGAGAGCACGTACAACTTGACTGCAATACTGTTTCAGGTACTATCATTCGCTGTTTTCGACCATTTCAATGTTGTAAGATGCGGCGTAGATCGCTTTTAATGACAAGCTTATAGTTTACTTTTCTGCCCATTCAGATGCAATGTTTTAGAGCTACCGGTATATAAAGTGGCAAGTTTAATTGTGGAACGTTTTATCGGCGTGTAATATGTCCTGTTTCTTGCTGAAAAATTTCCAATTCATCTATTTCTGTGCTAGCAGACTGTTTCATGCTTGCCAATTTAATTTCGATTCCCCATTCCTGCTACCGCTTGGCGTCCAAAGCACTGGCTCTGTTCTTCCCATAGCGCCACCTGCGCAGCTCCGTTTTTCCGGCACTCGTGTTTGCTAACCGAGCTTATCTTTATCGCACCTTTTTTTATTGTCGGTTTCATCACTAGTGCGTTTGGCAAGTATGCGGATATTCACTAATCAATCTTGTAGTTAGCCCTTACCCTGTTACCATTTTTGCGTGCATATAGTAAACATGAAATAGTGTACGGAATCTTCAAGAAAATATCAGGTAAATAAAATGTTTGTTTGTGAATACGACCTTTACAGTTTGCTACTATTAATATTAGCCGTTTATCGCTCGCTGTATTCCCAGGTTGCACCAGTCGTTCTGTTTTATGGCATTTATTGTGCTGCATAAAATTACTTCATTCATTATTATGTCGCTTTTTGCCCCTTATGCTAGCACTAGGAAATCGCGAGTGTGTTAAACTTCCAGTTTTAGTGGCAGTCGTAATATGCCGTCGATTAGTTCATACAGCCTCCCATGTGCACACCAGCCCATATTTGTCTGTCTTATCCCCGGGCAGGCTCGTGCTCATCTACTGCTGCTAGGGTATGGCTCTTCAAACCAAAAGATTTTCTCCGTACCACCTACCATGTTTGCTTTGTGCACGATCTTCATGCCTAGTTTCGCGCTTTCTCGCTTTCGTCTTCAGTCCTCTTTTGCTCATAGCTGTCATCAATGCTGAAGCGTACGGTGTTGTCTGCAAATTACTAAGATATTCTCAGATAATCTTCCTGTTTCTGCACAATCCAATTTCTTGATTACTTCAAATACAAGACGTGCAATCAACCCACGATTCTATTTTCTGGTCTAACCCTTTTCTCATTCATGATTTGACTGCTTTCTTGGAGTAGTGGTGTAGCTACACCTCACCCATGCAATTTTAGCGAATAATTCAACAACGAAGGCATATTGTAAAAGAGGAAGCCTTGGGATTGTTTAGGTGTCCAAATAATGTTTGATTCGGTCATTCCTTTATGTAGTCGCGCTCTACAAGTTGAAACATCAATGTCTCACCCCCCCCCCAAAAAAAAAACTTTTCCTGATGGCATACAGGAGAAATACGACCATTTCAAGAGGTGCTCCTCGAGAAATCAAGGTGCCCTCCCCTCCCCCCCCCCCTCCGAAACAATTTCTGCCCACGTCCCTTTGCAACATGGTTGCCTTCCTTCAAATGTACCGAACCTTCATTGAAATTTACTGGCATCGTTTCATTGGTTAATAAAATATCAGTAATCTAAAGTGTTCCCTTAACCAATATTTCTGCTTGCAACGGCGTGCTTTATTGGTGCCACTTGTTCGTGGGCAAAGCGTTTCATCTTGTACTGGGCTCGACTGCACCAGTTGCCCAAACATATATTTGGCATGTGAATTTAACATCGTTGTTCATACAGCGAGTATATTCATTCCATTCAAAAGAAGATGCCACGTCACTTCAATCTTCTCTGTTGTGCTTTCGGTATAAGTCTTGGATGTGTTCTTGGCAATACCATACCAGTGCTTCCTCTTTCTTTTGACGGTAATTTTTAGATTAGTAGATCTAGCAGAGACATATCATTGGCATATTGTGGGTAGTTATGTGCTTTCGACCTCTATTGTTTGACCCAGTATTGGCTTGATTCGTCTTTTTCCTCTTGCTTGAATCCCTATTCTGTCGGCGTTGTAGGTGAGCCCATCTCCTTGAAATATAGCATTCACTTTTTCCAAACGTTCACTAATTTTGTCCAAAAAAGACCATAAAATATTCAATGCACATGTTGTACTCTTTTACATGAATGCTTCGTGATAAACTTTGATGCATGGATGGCTACATTCGTTTATCCGTATATTGCGCAGTTTGGAAATATTGGATGCTTCGATGGTCTTCTTGACTTGATTTCAAAATACAAGGCTTCTGTGCCTGACAAAACTTGGCAGTGTGCTGTCAATAGCTCGGCGCAATATTGCGCAGAGCTGTGGTGTGCACGTGTATGTAACAAATTTGCGACACCTTGTTGTTCATGAGTGCTGCGGTACGGGATGCACTATCAAATGCTTGCCATACTCCTCTCATCGTAAAGAGACTTGTTGTCGGAGTCTCTGTGAAATTTTCTAGTGTTTTCACTGTCGAATAGGGGTTTGAGGCTATTACCTCACGCTGGTGTGCTCAGTGTCGCCGTACCTTGTGCGTGTTGAGGCCTGCAAAGTGTCTCGTATGTCACTACAGGTCAAGCAGCATGGCCCATTACAGTCCGCCTTTCCGCCAGGAGAGGGACATCTAAGGACCCCCGTATCAATTCCCCTTTGGAGCTGAAGAGGTTTTCCTGGTTGACATCTTTTCACCACTGCTTCGTGCGAGTCTCTCGTACTTCGAGAACTACGGTGAATGGCAATGTCAATATGCTTTAGCGGAGTGTAATGTTGGACAGATGGTGTAGCTTATTGCAGCTTATTGTAGGTGAACAAAATTAGAGGTGCAAGCAGAACAAGTACAAAGATGACAGGAATAGGTGTCGCTCTCATATCTAGAGCTCGCTCACTTCTCCATATCTCTTTGCAGTGCAAACCTTTTTAAGTGGCCATTACACTAACGCTGCTTTAACTTTGCTTCAAGACGACGCTCAGTCGCGTGCAGCGCATGTCGCACAAGTTATGGTAACTGGTGGCTGCCGAAAGCTGTACACTCGTCGTCTGGTACCGCTTTAAGTACTAGATATAGGGATATAAGCGCCTACATACAGCCATGATGACGCTTCAGTTGAAAGCTTCCGTGGCATCGGCAATGAGTAAGGTAAAAACACAGTATACTGTACTGATAGGAGACTTAAATGCAAAGGTAGGGAAGAAGCAGGCTGGAGACCAGGCAGTAGGAGATTATGGAATCGGTACTAGAAACGCCAGAGGAGAGCTACTAGTAGAATTCGCAGAACGCAACAATTTACGGATCTTGAATACCTTCTACCGAAAACGAGAAAACCGCAAGTGGACATGGAGGAGCCCTAATGGCGAAAATAAAAACGAAATAGACTTTATAAAGAGTGTACACCCAGGAATCGTGCAGGATGTGGAAGTGGTTGGTAAGGTACGATGCAGTGACCATAAAATTGTACGGTCTCGAATTTGCCTAGACTTGAAGAAGGAACGACAAAAACTGATACGCAAGAAGCCAATCAATGAGCTAGCACTGATAGGGAAAGTACAGTAATTCAGAGTGTCACTTCAGAACAGGTACTCGGTTCTTAGTGAGGAAACCAACCTTAGTGTATATACAATGAATGATAATCTGACGAGTATAATTACGGAGTGTGCAGTGGAAGTTGGAGGCAGGGTAGTTAGACAGGACACTGGCAAGCTTTCCCAGGAAACAAAGAATTTAGTTAAGAAGCATCAAATCATGAGAGTCACAAGTACAACAGACAAAAAAGAACTGGCAGAGCTTTCGAAGTTGATTAATAGGCATAAGGTATGCGATGTAAGAAGGTATAACATGGACAAAATTAAACACGCTCTTAAACATAGAGGAAGCGTCAAAGCAGTGAAGAGGAAACTTGGGATAGGCAAAAATCGGATGTATGCACTAAGGGACAAAGAAGTTAAAATAATTACCAATATGGATAAGATAGTTAAAATAGCGGAGGATTTTTACAGAGATCTGTGCAGTAGCCGAGACAACCACGACCTTAATACAATAAGAACTAGCAGTAACCCAGATGACACCCCACCAGTAATAATAGAGGTCAAAAAAGCTTTGGAGAGCATGCAAAGAGGCAAAGCTGCCGGTGACGATCAGGTAACATCAGATCTGCTGAAAGATGGAGGACAGATTGTGTTAGAAAATCTAGCCACCCTGTTTACGAGGTGTCTCCTGACGAGAAGAGTACCAGAGTCTTGGAAGAACGCTAACATCTTCTTAATACATAAGAAAGGAGATGACAAGGACTTGAAGAATTACAGGCCGATCAGCTTGCTCTCTGTAGTATACAAGCTATTTACAAAGGTAATTGCTAACATAGTAAAGAAAACATTAGAATTCAATCAACCAAAGGAACAAGCAGGATTTCGAACAGGCTACTCAACAATTGACCACATTCATAATATCAATCAGGTAATAGAGAAAGGCTCAGAATATAGCCAACCACTATACATAGCCTTCATAGATTACGAGAAGGCGTTTGATTCAGTAGAAATATCAGCCGTCATGCAGACACTGCGGAATCAAGGCGTAGATGAAGTATATATAAACATTCTGGAAGACATCTAAAGGGGATCAACTGCTACCATAGTGCTTCATAAAGAAAGCAACAGAATACCAATCAAGAAGGGTGTAAGGCAGGGGGACACAATCACCCCAATGCTATTTACCGCCTGCTTACAGGAGGTTTTCAGAAGCCTAGAATGGGAACAGTTAGGGATAAGAGTCAATGGAAAGTACCTTAGTAACCTGCGCTTTACCGATGACGTTGCATTGCTGAGTAACTCGGGGGACGAATTGCAACTCATGATTACGGAGTTAGACAAGGAGAGCAGAAAGGTGAGTCTTAAAATTAATCTGCAGAAAACGAAAGTAATGTACAACAACCTCGAAAAATAGCAAAAGAGCAGTGCTTCGAGATAGGTAATAGTGCATTTCAAGTTGTAAAAGACTGTCTACTATGAGCAGGTAATAACCGCAGAGCCGAACCGCGAGATCGAAGTAACTAGAAGAATGAGAATGGGGTGGAGCACATTCGGCAAGCACTCTCAAATTATGACAGGTTGATTGCCACTATCCCTCAAGAGGAACGTATATAACAGCTGTATCTTACCGGTACTTAGCTACGGAGCACAAATCTGGAGACTTACAAAAAGGGTTCAGCTTAAATTGAGGACGATGCAGCGAGCAATGGAAAGAAAAATGGTAGGTGTAACCTTAAAAGACAAGAAGAGAGCAAAGTGGATTAGGGGACAAATGGTGGTTAAGGATATCATATATATAGATAAATAAAGAAGAGGAAATGTACTTGGGCCGGGCATGTAGCGCGTAGACAGGATAACCGCTGGTCATTAAGGGTAACTAACTGGATTCCCAGAGAAGGGAAGCGGGTTTGGGGGAGACAGAAGGTTAGGTGGGCAGATGAGATTAAGAAGTTTGCGGGTATTAATTGGCAGCAGCAAGCACAGCACCGGGTTAACTGGCAAACATAGGAGAGGCCTTTGTCTTGCAGTGTACGTAGTCAGGCTGATGATGATAATGATGATGATGATGATGATGATGATGGTGGTGGGGAGAAAACCGGACATTTTTCTTCTGCTTTCCAGGCTATAGCCTAGTATATAACCAGGACGTGGTGAAGGGTGTAGCGGTTTACATCCAGAAACTTCAGGGCTCATCTTGCGCCGAAGCATTTTACAATCCAATTTTATTAATTTACAAGCACAATAGAATCTAAGTTTATTGTTATATGAAAATCACAAATTCCTTGGTTAGTGCCATGGCCCCTTTTAGGCAATCGTAAGAGTGTTTTTAACCATCTTATACTCTTCGGCTTGGTTCACATGCGGCTGGGTTAAACACGCTGGAATTTGGTGGCACTTGCACCAAATCGCTTTGTAGCTATGAGACTGTGCCAATCAACATTAGGACGAAAACCAAAGTGGCTGCACTTAGATGGGACTAAAATGCAGACACTTCTGTAGTTGCACATTGGGGTGCAGTTCGGGAACTCCACTATATACGTCGAATAGCCCGAAGTCGAGCATGCGTTTCATCTTGCCACAGTTTTTGAAAACAATCTTCAATTTTATAATTTCTACTTTGTAACAACGAGACATATCTATGAAGCTTCGCGAAAGGGCGGCGACATCTGGACCATGCACTGCAAAACTGGGAACCATCGTCAAGGAGGGGCACAGTCGGCGATCCATCGGGGACCGCTAAAACAGTCATTGTTGCGGTGAGCTTCGTTAGTGGCCCGGACTCGATAGCTTGGTGAGCGCATTATAGGCTAGGGTTGTTGCATCCTCGCAGTACCTTGTCACTTGCCGTAGTTTTCTAGTACTGCCAAGCGCTACCTTTACCAAAGCAGCTGATTGTAGCAATATATTTACTATCAAAAATGCTTAATTTACCGATTGCTGAAAGTTTGTGGTCGTTTCCATCTGTATAAAGCACAGAAGTCGCCAAGTGAGAGTGCTGCCGCAGAGGGCTGTGTACTGTCTATACTCACCTCGAGTACGTTCTGTATACTGGCGAAACATGTACACCACGTCTTCTCATGATGGAAAAGTGGGTGGTTTTTCTTGCAGCTCTGCATCTGATGTACGCAATGGACGGCCCCGCAGGTTCCTGGTACATTTTGCCCAGTCCTTGCTCCGCCGGCGATGAAGTCTTTGGTATATCTTCAATCAGCTGATGGTGTTCTGCCTTCTCGGGCCCACTGCGTTGTCTCGATTGATGTTTGCCCGGCGATCCGCAGTGACTTGTTTGAGTGAAACCACGTTGAATAGACTGACAAAGGAAGACAAAGCACAGACTCGCGACTCCATTTATGGTGAAAAGCACACTCAGGCTAACGCAGGAGCACACATGTGCAAAATATTAAACAATCACAAACAGTGACTAAACAGAGAGCACAGGTCGTGGGATCGAATGCCGGCTGTGGCACCAGAAGTTTCGACGGAGGCGAAAATGTTCTAGGCCCGTGTGTTCAGATTCGGGTTCATGTTAAATAACCTCGGGTGGCCAAAATTTTCGGAGCCCTCAACTGCGGCGTCTCTCATCATAATATGGTGGTTTTGGGACATTAAATCCCACATATCAATCAACCGAAAGAATGTGCACAAAAAATAAAATCTACCGTATGCTGCGGAAAGGGCAAACCAACGTTTTGTTGGGTTCATACAATGCCCGATTTCGACCGTAAATCTCTCCTTTGGGGAGAAAGGTCTTGTTGTTTCTGGGACAAACTAAATCTGTTTCTGTGACAAACAAACCTTCCTAGGACAAACTTAATCTGTCGGGCGAGACACGAATAAACGAAGTCTGGTCAGTGCTTGTCTTCTGAAAGATTTCCCATGATTGTTACTTATAGTCGCACAGTTTTCTGTACTAATACCATTCAAATGCGACAACAATAATAACTTCCAATAGGCGTTACACTGCCCCTCGGTGCCCTTGGCTTTCAAATTCCCTTCTTCTTGCCTTGCGTAAAAAAGATAATCTATACAAAAAGATGAAGTGCAAACCTTTAAATTCTAATCTCCGAGCACGTTATAAACGCTACTCTCAAGTTCTGTGCTTGCTCCTTAAAGCAGCCAAGCGCCGCTACTACGACAATGAATTCAATAGGTGCGGTAACAACATAAAGAAAAAATGGAAGTTAGTTAAGGAATTCCTGAATAACGCTACTCAGCACAAGCCCATCAAATCCATTGTTCAGGGCGACTCATCATTTACTGAACCTGCAGATATTGCTAATGCATTTAGCAATCATTTTTCGGGTGTATGCTCACAACTTCCCTCGTGCCCTTATTCTTCTGATCTTTTGCGTTGCCCCCAATCTTTTTTTCTATTTCCTACTTGTTCCGACGAAATCGAAGATACCATTGCAGGATTAAGAATTACCGGGCCTTGCTTAGATGGTATTCATGGGTTCCATTTGAAACTTGTACGTCGACTTGTTGCGCCACTACTTTGCTATATATTCAACTTAATTTTTAAAACGGGATTGTTTCCACAGTCCTTGAAAATAGCAAAAATTGTTCCTGTTCTCAAAAAAGGTGACGCGCGCTTTATGGATAATTATCGACCCATTTCTATTCTTTCCTTCTTAGATAAGGTTCTAGAAAAACTTATTGAGACCCGTCTTTCCCACTACCTTAAAAAATTCAACTTACTCACCCCCACTCAGTTTGGTTTTCGTGCTGCCCTATCAACTAATATTGCGACTGCATGTCTAACAGATAAAATTAAGTCTTTCATTGATCACGGCGACGTTGCTGCTGCTGTTTTCATAGATTTTTCAAAAGCATTTGACACCATTGACCATGACATTCTTTTCACTAAACTGGAGCGTTATGGCATTACGGGTCCTGCTCTAACTTTGTTACGCAGCTTTCTTTTAAACAGGCAACAAATAGTTTCTGTTTCCACAGCAACATCACCCCCAGTCACAGTTAACAGAGGCGTTCCACAAGGCTCAATCTTGGGCCCACTTCTTTTTTTAATTTACATTAATGATCTTCCTCGCTGTTTAACCTCTTCACAATGCGTACTATATGCTGACGACACTACCATCTTTAACTCCCACCGAAACATGTGTACCTTAACGCAAATGCTCCAAGCTGACCTATTTTCCCTCGAGCGATGGTGTCTCTTCAACAAGTTATCTATTAACGTTCTTAAAACTTGCTTTCTGCTTTTTAGTTCCCCGCAAAGAAAAATTTCCGAGTTCCCTTCCCTGTGTATTTCCGGTATTAAAATTGAACTTCGTCGTAGCACTAATTTTCTTGGCGTAATAGTCGATTCTCACCTTAAATTTCATGAGCACGTAATCTTCATTTCAAAGAAAGTTATGTTCGGCATAAGAGTTTTGATTAGAGCTAGACCATACTTCAACTTGCAAACTCTCCTAACTTTGTATTACGCTTTTGTCCACAGTCACCTAAACTACTGCATTTATTCCTGGGGTGGTACGTATAATACCCACATCGCCCCATTAATAACAATGCAGAAACGAGCGTTACGCATCATTACATTTTCCCATCGACAAGCAGAATCTTCCCCGCTGTTCTATCAGCTCCGTGTTTTGCCCCTTCATCATCTGTTTAGGTACAGCATTGGTATTTTATTTTTTAACGTCTTGCACGATCACCTTGTCTTAGATATTCTCCCTCATTGCATCAGTAATAATCTCAATTCAACGCGCTTTGCCTCACGCCAGAATCTCTTACTTCCGTGTATACACACTAACTACGGCAAACAAATGATTCTATTCTCGGCCATTTCGCTCTGGAATTCACTTACCTCTGATATTAAATCTTCTAAATCACTTTGCGTTTTTAAATCCACACTAAAGACTTTCTTGTTAGGCCCTTCTGTTAGATTGAATTGTAACTGTATTATCATGTCTTTTTTTGTTGTGGTATTCATATCCTCATTTTTTTTAAAATTAGATTGACAATGTATTCCTTGTTTTTTTGTGTTCCTGCTTATTATTCTAATGGTTTTTTTTGTTTTCTTTTGTTTTTGTTTTCATCTTTCTCTTTTTTATGCTGTGTTTATGCTGTGTTTATTTGCTGACAATGTATTTCGGTGTTGCTTGAAATTACCTTTTTTTTCGTGGGAGGTCCCGCCTGCGGTTCTTACCTTGGGACCTCCCAGTGAATCTGTACCCATGCACTTTTCCATGTTCACACTTGATGAATAAAGTGTTAAGTAAGTATTAACAGGACCACACAATGGGCAAACTTCTGATTGCAGTGTACAGTTTGTGCCATATTCGTAAGATCTCGATTAGAGTTTCGCTTCAGAGCTAACATTTCTAAAAGAGCAATAATATTAAGTTGTGGTTTTGTAGCAAGAAGTAACATGGAAGAATTGAAAATCTAATTCGAATAGTATCGACATCATAACATAAAAATAGAGCTTATCCACGGAGTGCATGATGAGTGGGGCGAAGCATTTATCAATCTGTCTGCCCCTAAAACTAGCACCATCCCACGCCATCTAGTCATATCATTTCCAAAGACATATACGCACAACACCATCTCTTGAGCAATTCGTAAACGGAAGGTGACTACGTACGTTTACTACTTAGGAGGGAACAGCCCAAACCCTAAGGAGCTTCACCCTAAGAAATGAACATTTGTCGATACCGAACCAACCTGCACGATGCTTCAATTGAACTAGGGCATGTGGAAATGTCTTTAAGTTCAAACGGAACAAGAAGCAGCCTTGAATAGTAGCACGATTTACTTCCGGTGGAATGCAAATGATGACCGGTGAAGTGCTATCTGCGTCAAACGAAACCCGCACATTGGCAAGCCTTCGCGATGAAACAGTGCGCGCCGTCCGCTTATCACCATGGACAGGCATGCATAAGTGTGCAGGGCTTCTGAACAGGATACGTGCGCCTGTCAATGGCGATAACGGGATGGTGCGCCCCCTACCATCGCGAAGGCTCGCCGCTGTTCGGGCTTCATTTGACGAGGATAATACATCTGGCTTTAAAATTGCGATACTCGTAGCATGTGCGCCAGTGGCTTTTAAACGGCAAATTTATGGGATAATAATATCCACTTAACCTTGAGGCGGGGCTTCACGGCAGGGCAGATTCCTCTTAAGCAGATACATTAACTACTTCACAACCATCCACTGCAGCGCAACGGCTTTCAAAAGGAGTGAAGTGTTGTTGTTTGTTATATATGCTTATTTCGAATACTTCAGTCACTTGTATTCGAAATGTCGAATTGAAATTTATCTCCAATATTTGTTAAAATATTTGCAGGTCCCTTGTGCCAGTTGAAGCGCCCATCTATAAAATAGCTCACATGCCTAACCATTCTCTGAGTGACCAGATACTTAATGGAATGCTGCGGTATCTCGCAGTCCAGTCGTACTAGCAATTTCAGTGTCCTTTCAAAGGCACTCAACATTAACCTGTCATGAATATGGCTCACTTTTTCTTCTAGCCTGCTAATTTTCGCACCAGATACATACAAAGAACGACCCTGTGAATGACCCGGCAACTGGAGTAGCCTGTCAGGTGGAAAACCAGGCAAACCTCTCCAGCTTCCCATTAAAATGATTCTCTCTCTCTCTCTCTCTCTGCAGGTCCATATGTCATTCAGGTTCCTGGAAGATGTCCTCAGTTGACTTTTCGGTAGCAGGCAGTTCATCTTCGTGCTAGCGGCCTTTTCGTTCCGCTGAATCGTGTAAGCATATGCACTTCAATGAGTATAACAAGGTCGGAGTGCAAAAATTGTAAATTAGCAATATTGAGTTTGTGCCATGTTGCATAATTTCGATGCGATTACTTGAGTTACTCAGCACTGCTTTTAGCAGCCAGGTTCACAGTAGCATGACATAGTTATCCCGAGCACTTATGCATTGTCGCGATGGCGTTAAATATCTCGTTTGGCAAAAATTTTGGCGTCGTTGATTGTGAGCGAAAAATTATCTTGTGCGTGGCCGAAAAATAAATTTCCCCAATAAAATAAGTAAAAAACTCTGTGTCTGAATGAGGATCGAACCTGGGTCGCTTTCGTGGCAAGCGGGTGTTCTGATTGATTGATTGATTGATTGATTGATTGACATGTGGGGTTTAACGTCCCAAAACCACCATATTATTATGAGAGACGCCGTAGTGGAGGGCTCCGAAAATTTCGACCACCTGGGGTTCTTTAACGTGCACCCAAATCTGAGCACACGGGCCTACAACATTTCCGCCTCCATCGGAAATGCAGCCGCCGCAGCCGGGATTTGAACCCGCGACCTGCGGGTCAGCAGCCGAGTACCTCAGCTACTAGACCACCACGGCGGGGCGTGGGTGTTCTGTTCACTGTATTGACAAGCATGCACGTGGTAAACTTCTACTTCGAAATGCCATGAAAGTAACTGCCAAGCATGCTTTATTAACACACGCTTCTTTTATACATGCTTCACAATACAGCCCAAAATATTGCAGTAATGCGTGGTACACACGTAAATTGCCATTGGGCCTCAGAACATGCGATTATCGTAACGACTTCCTGGCTGAAAGCCGGTCACCCACTACAAAAGGCACACACACGTTTCGGTTGCATAACAAGTTCGAAAAGATTTCATGCACTACGTGCTTCAAGTACGTGCTTACGCACAGGATAGCGCTATCATGTTCAACGCCTAAACACGATGCTTAAGGATTCCCCAATTTTTCAGAAACTGCTAGTTTTATTCTCGTTCAAACGAAAAACAAGTTGGTTGACTGCAGCACTCGAAACAGGACTGGCAACCTGTTCTCTTTAATCTACCAAAAGTAGACATTCTAGATGACAGAACACTTTCAATATAGAGAGAACGCGTCAGCCTCTTGGCAAAAAGATTTGGCAATTTATGGCAGTAACGGAGGGCAACTGACAATGATGCTTTACTTTTATAGGGAATATATTGCAACAATCGCACCTTCCTTCAAGCCACATTTTCAGTCTGTGTAAACTTCCTCTCTTGCGATGTGTGACGGCATCTATAATTGGTGTCACTGTGGGAAGTGGTCGTGCTCTAAACTAGGTGTTGAAACTAGATATCAGTGTATCATAAACATAGTGTATGGGCAAAATAAGGGTGCCACGTATCGCATTGATTTAGAAGTGGCTTTTTTCTCTCTCTTTCTAGCTTGCGACCTCTGAATGTGGCACATTCAAAGAACAAGCTCTGGACGCTTTGCTCCGTGATTTGCATGCGTCGAACATCCTTCATGGGAGTATTGGACCTCTCTTCTTCGCGGTCTGTAGTGACGCGGGTAAGTACTGTTTTTTTTCTTTTTCAGGTGACTGCTTTTGCAGGTTCTGTTTGCATATGGCTAAGCATCGGCCAGCCTTCGTGTAACGATATCCTCAGCAACATTGTGGACTGTATTCTTCTGGAATTTGGTCTTACCGGGTATTGTTAAAAGAGAGCAGCGGAAGTTTTGTAATGTGTGCAAGCACATTCTCGTGGCATCGCGGTGTGGATAAATTGGTCCAGCTTTACGGTGTGGAAGCTGTGCTAATGCGTCCGGGAAGCCTATACTTGTCGGCAGTAAGATGACCAAGGTTTTGTGATGGCTCCCTAAATACGGATTCCATAATTATTAGAGACATACAGCTCATGAAATAGCTGGAAGACCATCAAAACTGGACTTGTCATGCTTCTCTTAAGCTTCCGGGCTTCTCTTGATAACATCATGTCTAATAAAGCCTCGACGCAGTCGTTCTATGAACCAGGCAAACTTGTTCCTGTTTACAATAGACAAGAGAAGCATGGAAGGTCAGTTTTGACTGCATTCCCATCACTTAAGGTGGATGTAACTGTGATGATGGGCGCATCTGTCTACTTTATTGCGTATATCTGTGCATTACAAGACAATTACTCAAACCACCGGGAAAAAAAACGAAAGAAAAGGGCGTTATTTTGCAACTCGATTTGTTGCCAAACCACCACCAGGGCTGGGCAAAAATGTTTTGAAGTTGTATCGCGATCGATACAAGATACCCAGATGAAAAGTATTGGTGATACAGACACAAGAGACTGCCACAAAAATTGTATCCTATGCGACACTTGGCAAATGTATCTTAAGATACTTCCATACATTCGCAAATTTGTTGGTTTAGACCCCTCGGGGACAGACAACAGTGGCTTGAAAGCTTCTAAAACGTACCCCATTGCAGTGAAATGTTTTTTGGTACTTTACAAGTTTTGTTCCAAAGTAAAAATAGGCCTGAATCTACATGTTACACGATAAATGTCGTCGAAACACGACAGTCTTGCCTCTGGAGAGAGTGAACAAAACGTTTATTTGATGTTCTGCGCAAGAAAATTGGTGAATGGTATTCTGAAGGCGCTGCGTTAGAGTTCCTCGAGCGTGTAGCGGAGGCGAACTAGCGCATCTAGGCACGTTAGACACGAGCGCCACCTGGCACTTATCTTCGAAAACGAAGGCGTGCATGACCGCGCAGAAAGATGCGCGCCAGTCTCGGAGGTGATGAGGTGTAGAATTCAAAGCGACGGGCAGGTGCCACCACCGTGTCGTCGTAGCAAAGCGTCGAAAACAACTTCTTGAGCATCGCGTTGCACTGTCTGCGCAGCACGATAAACGCTACAGTCTTTAGAGTTACTTGTGTGTGCCTCCTCTAGTATAAAGGCACACATACAAAACATAGACGTGTTGCTATGGCGCCTCAAATATGCGCAATATTTGCTTTTGTAATTGACAATCGCACAACTATGAACGCTAAACCTTTGAGCAATATTGGTAGGCGCTGTGGATGGGGTTGGCCGTTTGGTGCCATTTGAGGTATTATTCGGGCAAATAAACAGACAAATGTACAGACAGACAGACAGACAGACAGACAGACAGACAGACAGACAGACAGACCAAATTTTTTCCGTCGAAGGTCCCCAAGAAAGACTATCGTCTTTACAACGTATTATAGTTTGATTAGCTGTTTGACAAGACGGCTCTGTGGACACTTCACTGACAGCTCTTTTTGCTTGTCATTTCCGTAATTGATGGCAGTCACTGCTAAGCTTGCTGACCAGCTAGTGGTTTGCTGTCTAATCGCACGAGCTATAATAAGAAGCCTTCGCACGATGGCACATATACCGGTGTGCCGTTTCGGCTTCTCTACAGAAGATTGTTATGCAATACTGAATCAGCACTCCAGCAACAACGCCGGTCGTGACATTTTAGTGGAATATTGTGTGTATAAGCAGGCCTACGCAGAGCTGCTCTTACCTTTCTTATTATTTATAACTGCTAGTGTAAACCACCTATCTAAATTCTCACTAACGTGCAATCAGTTTTCTTTAGTGAGAAGACATGTGCACCTCAAAACAACTCAGACCTATTGTATTGTCACGTGGTGGTGACTACGAAGCAAACGGCGGTCACTGGTAATAATTGAAGTACACTTTTATGGGCAAAAATTAGCTAATTAGTTTCAAGTACAAGCCAAACGCTCCGTACACTGACAACGGCAAACAGTGTCGTCGACCTTCGGCAATCTCATCATCGACAAAACGCGTCTTGTATTTATACAGAAGTGATCGCACATTCCAGCGTCATCGCTGGTCCAGCATGCGTAAGGTCGCGAATTAACAAGAGTACGCGCACGGCGCCTAATCTGAATACTAATTCGTAAGATTTCACGTCCTAAAACTATGATTATGTGGACGACAGAGAGACTCAGCAATTTTGACCATGGGTTGTTCATTAACATGCAATGACGTCTTTCTCAAGCGCATGCTCCTCTAGCATTTGAACTCTATAGACATGCGGCCGGCGTAGCCAGATTTGCGCGTAATCTTATATCCGCACAATCTGGAACAGTCTTGATGTTTACGAAGTGATGCGTGTGGCGTGTGTTTAGTGGTCATCAGTTTTTGTCACTTAAACCCGATCGCACCAAATTGAAAAATAACTAATAAAATTGTGTGGCAGCGTAGGTGCACCAATCGTTGCGAGACAACGCCGCTATTCACGCCATTGCGGCCTATTGCTACGATTCCTTTCTCAGTCAATAATAGCTTAGAAATGGTGAGCATAATGTTTCGGTCAGTGTAGCGTTGGGACTGCAGTGTCTTGTATCTTAAGATACACAATACATTATCGAATGTTATGGAAATAGATACAGATACTCGTCTTGCGAGAAGTATCGCGATACAGATAAATTATGCGCAAAGAGTATTTAAAGTAGTATATCAGATGCATGTGTCTTCGATACTGCAACATATGCACCATTCCACATACTCAAAACGCACCACTATTTCACGAGGCACAATCGCAACCTTTCAGGTTGCACGTGCTTTTTTCGGAAAACAATCAAGATATCAAATTTAGCTGACCGGAGTACCACCGACGTATCGCTAATACAAATATCTTTCTTCCTGATGAGGCATGCTTCTAGCACATCTCGCTTAATCACCTCCTTGCTTCTGCCTAGAAGAGTGATATTAGCCAATCTTGCCACACGTCCTACCGTGCATATGTGGCTAAAGGTTATTTTTGATCGAAAGAATGGTATTTCACTCGATAGTTTAATAGGTTTCTGAAATAGCCCATGCGGTGCGATTGTCTGATTTGGTGATGTGTCGTAGTGGTGCGTATTGAGCGTATGTGGCATTCTGTATATATTGCGGTTGTTTGGAAAAAATAAATTTAGCGGTGAGTTGACGCTCTTTTCGCCTTCTCCGGCGATTTACGTCGGCCAATATTTTTCTTTTACTAAAGTTTTACAAGTTTTACTAAAGCTCATTCCTGTACATGTATTCCTGGGAGCGTTACCAGCATCCCTTGTAATGAAAGTGGTGAGTGTGACTCCTTTCACCAGAGCATAGACTGGTGCTGAACAATAGACCTTTGTATGCTAACCTAGGGTATGAACTCTGCAGGTGAGACATTCGCTATGAATAAAAGGAGAATTTATTTAGATGCTTTTTTGCTCAGCATGACCAAATCAAGAAATTGGCTGAATGGAAGCATGCGGGATGATTGTTGTCCTTAGCTGTTGTGTGGTAATTGGGACATAAATTGCACGAACTTCATTCACTTCAGATCAAACCCACAACCTCAGGGTATTGCATTTGATGGTCTACCAATTGCAGAAAATTTTATGACCTCGTCCATTCCCAGGCTAAATAAGGCATTCGCCATTCCTAAATATTGCGTCTCCCAAGAGCTCGCATTGCTCTTCGCACGTTGTGTATACGTGGTACATATAACCGTGAAATGTTGGTGTACATACAGCTCTTCAACATTCAATCTCATCGATGGATGCTACATTCAAACCCGCATAGCCTTCTACGACCAGCCTGTGCCTCTTGGGTGGGCAAGACCATCCCTGTCCTGCTGTTAGGCCGTACCTTCATCAGCAGGGATTCACCTTCTGGTTCCTGCCTCTTGCTTGCCTTATTGGGAATGCATCATGCAAGAAGCCTATCACTGTGGAGAGGACTCTTCGGCATTGCTTCTTGGTGTGCTTCCACTGAGATCGATAGCGGGTGGATGAATAGTGTGCTACGGACTACATTTCTCATTGCCTCCGTAAGACATGCGAGCGATCTATGGATCCACCCTTGACTACCAGCTGCCGATGAAATGCTGTGTAGTACCTTCGCGTCGGTGATATGTTGCCTTTTCTTGTACAGAGCTGTTTGAGGGCTGGTCCCAAGACTTGCAAAGTCTATCTCACCCAGTAATGGTACGCTGTTCAGGTGTCATTAGGTTAATCTTGTTTTTGTTACTGTCAAATATACTGGACCCATACCATTGATCAAATAAAGCAAGTGTAACATATGGTGCCATGATTCTCACTAGTACTCGTATTTCACCACCATATAAAACTGCAGCCAGATTTATTGACCAATCTGCAGGTTTGTTAGCCATGATAGGCATTCATTCACATTGTGAAATGTAGTGGCATAGTGATGCTTTTTTGCTTTAAATTTTATGGAAAGCTGGGTAACTTGCAGCAGATCCATGTATTATTCTGTGCGGAAGGCAGGCTTTTTAACCGTGTGTGCATGTTTTTGTACTTGCTCGTTGTTCATTTCGGTGACCCGCTCTTTCAATCACAACACAACTTGGTGCTCCTATAGTTCGGTGTTTAGGATGTTGTGCGGACGCGCTCGACAGCTTCTCGTTTGTCCAGTTAAGCTGAAGCATCACCAAACGTTACGTGCGCTTTGCTTCTGGAGAATCTGTTTACTTAGGGCGTCCTGGTTGAAGGGCTTCTGAAGCATTGGTATTTGGTCCGATACGAACACTTGGCCGTGCACCTGCTTACGGTCTACGACATCATCAAAGTACCAGTTACGTCCTTCAGTCTGTTTTTGATGATAGTATCTTTCCAACTCGGCATTCAACTTTGAATGCTTTGGTCTCGCTTTGAATGCTTTGGTCTCGCTTCACCCTGTCGCTGAACATGTAAGACCATCATTGTGCCAAAAAACGAACAATGGGACTGCATGGGTATGCCGAGGCGGGTCGTATTCGCCGCAAACAAAAGCTTGCGTTTTAGTGGGAATCTGTTTGGCGCATAATGCTCGCTTTCTTTTGTTTGTAACTGCAATGTTGCTCTATATGCTTTTGTAGAACACAAATGCAGAGGCCAGGACATCAGCACAGTGCGGCTGCAATGCTCACTTCTTAAGTGAATACTGTTTGTTTCACGGTGAAGTTGTAGAGTGTTGATACGTAATCAGGTAATCGAAAATACGTTCTGTTTAGTTTTGTGCACTTTGAATGTTCTCGAATTTGGTTTTGCTTGACAGGTTGGTTTCATCTATATGGGTGCACTATGTTTTTGTAATATAGACAAATGTAGTGAATGTATCCTTTTCTTAAGTTTATGTTGAGCACTATAGTTGCGCAACCTTTAGGCGTCCGAAAAGGCCCGCCCTGGTTACTGTAGAATGTTGGAGGGTCACATTGTCGACTAAACCAGCAACATAAAAAGGTGGCTGAAGTCCTGCCGATGCACTCGGCAACGTTATCGAAAAGCGAGGTCACTGGACATAGGGCTCTTGACTTCTGTCTGGAGTGCATACCCATTGGTGCAGGCTTGTGAGCCTGCCTCTAGAAGTCAGTGGCGTTTCCTCTTAAAAAGTTGTGACTGTCAATTTAGTAGGGTACAAAGCTTTATTTGAAGTCTTTATTAGTGTCACGTCGTTGAGTGTTGTGTGTCGTGTGGAATACTGAGTGTTGTGTGGAATCACTAGGTTGTTTGCTTCTCTGCTGTGCACAATTATTTTCTAGTAGTATTGGTCCAAATTCACAAAGTAGTTTTGGGCCTCCACAATATTTGTATTTTTCCCTCTGACTAACACCTATTGTCACTACAAGATTCGTTTGATTCACCATATCTATCGGTATGCAATATATTGTTCATTCTAATCCGTAGTGCTATTAATTGTTGTTTTTTGGCCAGTTGGGTGCGAATTCTTACGTAGGTACCATATTTGTATTCACACAATACTTTAAACTTCCACAACTGCAATCTTTGTCAAATCGCTTGCACTGTTGTGATGAATTGCATAGCTTCCGTTTCAAAATTTGGTTGCTTCGGTTTGGGCAAATAAAATCTGAACTGCATGTTATGTTATCTTTCTTAATTAGTGCTCTCTGGTGTTCAACTAGATGAGCGCTTCACTGCACAATAGTGGTTGCAGTACCAGTCGAGGTGACAAACTGTCGCCCTATAAAAGAGTCGTTAATTTATTGGTCAGTTAGACATTAGAACAATGCATTTCTAAAATAAATTTTGCATTCAAGAGATAATAATTCAAACGAGTTCAGAATATGGAGTTTCTACGAGATGAATGTTCAACACTGCTGTTGGGGTCGTTTTGACAAGTGGACTTGTCTTCATGGCAAGATTGAAAGGGTGGCTTAGACAGGAATATTTGTCCACATTTTTTTTTCCCAGCGATGCTTGATATTCAATAATTGATCCATTCATAAATCAAGACTCTACGGCTGATCACAGTATTGCTTGTCATGTACACTTCTCTTGTGTGCAACTGTCTATTTTTCTACCGATTCGAAGGTCCGACTATACATCTTCAAATACCGATGTTCAGTGGGCAGAGTTCAAGACTATAAGTTAAGATGCGATCCCCCTACTATGAATTGACAGCAGTAAGTACTTTTACAAAGGTACGTTTGGCGTCTCATTCTTAATTCGTATTACTAACAAGGCGAGAGGGGGACAGCAGCTTGCTAAATATTACTGTCTGCCCCCTCCAACATCCCGCCGCTCAAGAGCAATCATTGAAAAATTATCGAAGTTCCCAGCCTACCTGACCCCTCTCAATTACTCGTAAGTGTTTGTTCAAGTGAATGAAAAAAAAGACATTCAGAAGTCACGCTTCACTTGGTTCTATATATGTTCATTGTGACCCTTTACTAATCCTCCAATGAATGTGTGAATATTTGCATAAAAATTCTATCAATCGCTGTCCGCTACTGTCAATTATCGATGCCAACAAAGCGCAGTCCGGCACATTTCCCATTGTTCACTTGCCTTGCCCTGGAGGAAAAGTTGAAACTTTTTTTCTTTTGCCTTAAACGCATCGACGCGTCACAACGAATCCGTGGCGTGTCGATTCAGCGTCACGTCGCAGTCCTATGGAAGGAGAAACCTCGCATGGGTACAGCAGATGACACGCGCTGACAGGTTGTTAGTCTAGGCATGCAGGTCTAAGCCACCTAGTGTCGTAATACTCATACACTGCCGAAAATTCCTAGCAAGTTCATTGCTTAGAAAACTGTATAAAAATTTTAGCCCCTTATCACTCCCGATAAGCCTCAACATTTGTCTGACGTCACAACTTGCAGCGATGCACCATCTATGCGCACGCACTTTCCGAGTTAGAAGTTCTCCTGGTACTATGGCTTTACCGCTATAACGGCATGAAACGGCCAAAAAAGTTTAGCCCCTTATCACCCCTGATAAGACTAAACTTTTCTCTGATGTCACACCTTGCAGCGATGCACCATTTATGCGTTCTTTCTAGTTTTTAAACGTTACCCTGGTACGTTGGCTTCACCGCACGAATGGCCTAAAACGGCCGAAAAAGTTTAGCCCCTTATCACCCCCGATAAGGCTATACTTTTATCTGATGTCACACCTTGCAGCGATGCACCATATATGCGCAATTTCCAAGTTTCAAATTTCTCTGGTACGTTGGCTTCACCGCACGAAAGGCTTAAAACGGCCGAAAAAGTTTAGCCCCTTATCACCCCCGATAAGGCTCAACTTTTGTCTGACGTCACACCTTGCAGCAATGCGCCATCTATGCGGAAATTCCAAGTTAAAATTTCCCCTGGTACGTTGGGTTCACCGCCCAAAGGGCCAAATACACTCTAAAAGGCAAGGTGTGACATCAGACAAAAGTTGAGACTTATCAGGGGTGATAAGGGTTTAAATTTTTTTGACGATTTTTGGCTATTCGTGTAGCGAAGCCATAGTACCAAGGGAACTTCTAACTCGGCAGTGCGCATCGCTGCAAGGTGTGACGTCGGACAAAAGTTGAGCCTAATCAGTGATGATAAGCGCCTACACTTTTTCGACCATTTATGGGCTTTTGTGCGGGGAAGCCTACGTACCAGGACAACTTTAAACTCGGAAAGTGCGCATAGATGGCGCATCACTGCAAGGTGTGACGTCACGCAAAACTGGAACCTTATCGAGGGTGACAAGGGGCCAAATATTTTCGGCCGTTTTATGCCGTTCGTGCAGGGAAGCCATAGTACCAGGAGAACTAACTCCGAAAGTGCACATATATGGCGCATCGCTGCAAGGTGTGACGTCAGACAAAAGTTGAGCCTTATCTGGGATGATAAGGGCCTCAACTTTTTCGACCGTGTTTTTGCCATTCATGCGGTGAAGCGTACGTACCAGGGAAACATTTAACTCTGAAAGTGCGCGTAGACGGCGCATTACTGCACGGTGGAACGTCACACAATAGTTGACCCTTATCGGAGGTGATAAGGGGCAAAACTTTTTCGACAGTTTTTAGCCGTTCGCGCGGTGAAGCCAACGTACCAGGGGAACTTCTACCTCGCCAAGTGTGCATAGATGGCGCATTGCTGTAAGGCGTGACGTCAGACAAAAGTTCAGCCTTATCGGGGGTGATAAGAGGCTAAACTTTTTCGACCGTTTTGGCCACTCTTGCGGTGAAGCTAACGTACCAAGGGAACTTATAACTCGAAAGTGCGCATAGATGACGCATCGCTTCAAGGAGTGACGTCAGACAAAAGTTGAGTCTTATCGGGGAAGATAATAAACTAAACTTTTTCGGCCGTTTTAGGCCGTTCGTGCGGTGAAGCCTTAGTATCAGGGGAACTTCTAACTCTGAAAGTGTGCGTAGACGGCGCATCACTGGAAGGTGGGACGTCAGAGTAAAGTTTAGTCTTATCGGGTATGATAAGGGCCTCAACTTTTTCGACTGCTTTTTTACACTTCATACGGTGAAGCCAACTTAGCCGGGGAATTTTTAACTCGGAATGTGCGCATAGATGGCGCATCACTGCAAAGTGTGACGTCAGACCAAAGTTGAGCCTTATCGGGCGTAATAAGGGGCTAAACTTTTTCGTCTGTTTCTAGCCCTTCCTGCGGCCAAGCCAACTTACCAGGGGAACTTTCAACAAAAGCGCATAGATGGTGCATCCCTGCAAGGTATGACGTCAGACAAAAGTTTGGCCTTATCGGGGGGGATAAGGGGCTAAACTTTTTCGGCCGTTTTACGGCCATTTGTGCAGTGAAGCCAACGTACCAGGGGAATTATTATTTCGGAAAGTGCGCACAGATGAAGCATCGCTGTAAGGCGTGACGTAAGACAAAAGTTGAGTCTTATCGGTGGTGTTAAGGGGCTAAACTTTTTCGCCTGTTCTGGGAATATATTACGGTGAAGCCAACGTACAACGCGAACATTTAGGTCGAAAACAAGGCGTAACAAGCTGATCGCTGCATGTTGTGACGTGAGGCAAAAGTTGAGCCTTATCGGCACTGATAAGGGCCTAAACATTTTAGCCTTTTTGTCCATGTATTGCTGTGCAGCCAACGCAATAATAATAGGTCAGGTTGAACGTTCGAAAACCACCTTATGATTACCAGAGATGCCGTAGTGGAGGGCTCCGGGAATATAGGCGACCTGTGGTTATTTAACATGCACCCAAATCTGAGCACGCGGTTTTACAGCATTTTCGCCTCCACTTAAAACACAGTCGTTAAAGCCGGTGAATGTGTACATTTGGTTATGTAATACACCATTCAAATGTGAGGCAGGCTACTCCTTTAACAAGATGAGGGTGACGATGTTTGACACCTTGAATGTTATGGCAACCGCAATAAGACAGATAAGTGCGCAACCTGTTCAACACTATAGAGAGCCATAAGATAGATGACATACAACACAATGCAGATTGTATTTACGCAAATTGCACCAACCACAATTTATTCTTTGAACCAACAGAAACATTGCAAGCAATCCCAACAGCACAAACTGATTGACAAAGAATATAGTTTGAGAAGCTGCAAAGACAGCTTGGACACAGATATGGTACCCACGTGGGAATCGACACTTTACTGGGCGAGAACTACGTCTCATATTTTGAGCACTGTTTATTAGAATGGACAATAAATTGCATGCCAATACATATGAATTGAACAAACTATGCAATGACATATCTTAGCGAAAGTAACAAAAAAATGCAAAAATGATGGAGGCTTGTGATTCTTGGCATTTCAGGAACTATACTAGAAAGGGACAACGTAGAGCATCGGATGCGCAGAGTAGCAAGCAACAAGCAATTGATTACAACCCTCGATATTTCAAAACACTTTCATTGAATCACAAGGCAATAATAAAGGCTTTAAATACAGCTCCGCACCCTACTAGACTGATAGATACTACTTTAGAAGTCGGTGACGTTTCCTTTTTAAAGGCAAATACCCACAAGCCACCACCAATGGGCATGCACTCAAGGAAACTTCAAGAGCCTGACGGCCAGTGACCACTCTTTTCAAAAACATTGCGGATTGCATGGGCAGGAATTAAGTCAGCCATTTAGTCCAAGTATTTTAGTCGCCAAGGGGACTAGCTTCCATGCTTCGGTTATCTGGGTGAGCCTCTCCGGGTTTGTAAAATTTGCTGAAAAATTCATCCACGTGGATTTAAAAATATGCCTTTACTAAAACTGGCTTTATTACCGAAACACAAACTGCACACGTATACCTTAGAGGAAACCAATCGGGCAAAGAAATTCATAAATACTGAAAATTACCTCTACAGCATGTACAAAGGATTCCGTGATTGACGGTATATCAACATTCTAGAATTTCACAGAGAAACAAACTGTCTTCCCTCAAGAGCTACAGCACACATATTGTCTACCACACTGCTTATTGTGCCCTGGTCCCTGCATGCGTTTTTAACAAAACTATATAGATTCATATCACATAGTAAAAAAACGGGGTGGGGGCATGCATTACGTGTCATGCATGTACAAACGCACTCCCGTCAAACTGCAGGTTTGGTTGCCACAATAATGTGCCGCCAGCGTATACATCTCCAGTCACATTGTGCGTCTTTCAGCATAGTGATCCTTTTACACGTTCGACAACAGGGTGAAACAAGACCAAAGCATACAAAGTTGAATGCCAAGTTGGAAGTATATACTACGAGCAAATACAGACTGAAGAGCGTAAGGACCATAAGCAGGTTGTCAAGTGTTAGCATTGTACGAAATAACAATGCTCCGGACAGCCTCAAACCAGGAAGCCCGAAGCAAATAGATTCCACCAACTCTATAGAAGCGAAAGCTATCTCCCGCACAAAATTATTGGCGGTGCTTCAACTGAATGGCCTAATTAGACCAGTGTCTACTTGTAGAGTTTGCCACACAATAACCTCGAGACCGAACCAAACGAGCACCGAGTGGAGCTGTGAATGCTCGAAATAGAAGAGTGTCGCCCAATATGCACAACAAATACAATGCAGGCACACACGAAAGAAAGGAGTCTAGCTGCTGCACAGATTGATTGATGAATGTTCCAAGTGGTCCAGCTTTTTATGCAGTTCAAAGCAAAAAAAGGCATCACTATGCCACTACATTGCAAAATGTGAATAGATGCATTCATTATGGCCAATAAAAACATACGGATTGGTCAATGAATCTCACTGCAGTGGCACATGGCCGCGAAATACAGGCGCCAAGGGTGAACCATGGCAACAAATGTTACCCTAGGATAATCTAGCACTGATATCTGTCCAACATATTTTACATATATGCACTAAAAACACATTTGCCTAATGGCGGCTAAACAGCGTACAATTCTGAGGTGCGATAGATTCTGTAAATCTTGAGACCATCCGCCTTCGAACAGCTCTGCATGGTTAGCAGACAATATATCACCGACGTTAAGGGGTTGCTCAGCATTCCTCGGGAAGCTAGTAGCCCAGCATGGGTCCAGAGCTGTTGGAATTTCTCCCATGGGCAATGCAAGATGTAGTCAGTCATCCAGTGGTAATCCACTAGTAGTGGCTGCAGTAGAGTGACGACCAACAGCAACGCCAGAGTTCTCGCCAATAGTGAAGTAAAAAAGAGTAGGCCAGAGTGAAGGGCTTTCTTCCATGATGCATTCTCCTAAAGGCAAGCAAGAGGCAGGAACCAGAAGGTGAAGCCTTATGGATGAAGTTGCGCCATGGCCACCGTACTGAGATTGTCTGGAGGTTGTCTTACAAACCCAAGAGGCACATGCCGGTCATGGAACGCAGTGCGGGTTTGGATGAAACATCCAGTGATGAGATCGAAGGTCAAAGATCTGTAAGAACACCAAGAAATCACAATTAGATGTCATGACGACAGACAAGGTACACACAGCAATGCAAGTTCACGAGGGCACACAATATTTGAGAATGCGAATGTCTGCTTAGCCTGTGAATTGACGATAGAATGGGATTTTTATATATAAATATTAGAGTATCGGACGCAAAACTGTAAAGTTGTAAATTTGAATTACGTCAACCTCATTCGCTTTAATTCACTTCAATTTACATCATGACTACCACACAACAGATAGAGAAAACAATGCCCCCTATGATTCAATTGGGCTAATGTTTTGACTTGGTCATGCCTTAGAAAGAGAAGCATCTTAAAAATTGCCCTTTTATTCGTAGCTAGCCCCCCCCCCCCTTGCCAAGCACACGTCAGGTTAGCATACCAGGTTTCATTGTTCAGCAGCAGCCCCACGCATAAGTAATGAGCCAACCTCTTGTGAAATGTTTCCCAATGACCACTTTCCCAAGTGATGCTGGCCAACACTCCTATGCATACGTGTACTGAGATAGCTAACAAAGTAGACAGGGTTGTGCCTATCATCACAGTTGAATCATCTCCGGTGGGATCACCATAAAAACTGACCTAGACTTCTGTTGACTTTGTAAACAGTAAGAAATTTGCCTGGTTCTCATAAGGACTTTGTGAGGGCGTCATTAGTCATGATCCGATCAACCGAAGCCTGAAAGCTGACGAGAACGTGGAAGGCCAGTTTGAGGGGAATTCCCACCAATTCATGAACCGTCAGTCTTTGATGACTCATGACCCCTGATTTTTATTGCTTTCATTGCTATTGCTGCGTGGAAATTTTGTTAGCAGCTGCATGATTGTGAGAAAAACACCAAAAATTGTTATATGTACGTATCAGATCAGCAACTTTTTTTTTTCACCAGCCTCACCACGGTGGTCTAGCGGATAAGGTACTCGGCTGCTAAACCGCTGGTCGCGGGATCATTTTCGATGGAGTCTAAAATGCTGTAAGCACATGTGCTCAGATTTCGGTGCACGTTAAAGAACCACAGGTGGTCGAAATTTCCTGAGCCTTTCACTACGGCGTCTCTCATAATCATACGGTGATTCTGGGACGTTAAACCATACATATTAGTCAATCGATAACTTATTTTTTACCAGATCAAGTTCATTACGAACAAAGCGCGTATGTGGGAAAGCGAGTACAGGTGTACGAACACATGCATATCTTGCTACTGGCTCACACACTCTCCAAACATTTTATCACAGCTTTCGCATCGTGAAGTTGTGCCAGTCCATGCACACCGCAACGTCTTGAGGGTCGGTACTCACACACTTTGCAAAACTTGCACTGCCCTCTTTCACAATAGCTGGCCAGAACGAATTGCAGGAGATTATGGTCTCTTAGTTGTACTAGTGCTGCAGTATATTTGTTGCACGAAGGCTTGCCAGTTCTTAGACGTTTGCAAACAGAACCTGCAAAAGCAGTCACCGGAAAAAATAAAGTGCTTACCCGCCTGAATGCAGACCGCCAAGTAGGGAGATTGAACACTTCTATCAAGGATGGTTGAAGCAGGCATTTCAGGAAGCAAAGGCTGGACGACGTGAGTGAAGGACCAGCGCTTGTTAACTGCATATGCCAGACGCAAACGTTGCGAAGCTAGAAGAAAGAAATACACTTTTTAACCATTGCGAAACATGGCTCACTCGTTCCACCGATGTACTTTAGTCGGGTACAACTTTAGAAGACAGGGGAGGCCCTGCCTAGACGACCGAAGCGCAGCAGCCAATCCGCTCCGCTCCTAAACAAATGGTACCACTCAAAAAATGTGACAGCTTCTAAAACGATATTTGTCTTTATAAATAAGATTTTTGTATCGTGACGAGTGCTTTGGTAAAACTGTAAAGATAGAAACGCTACAGCACATGCCGGATCACACATACCGATAAGCAACGCCCGTCACACATCATGCTCAATTTGATTGATATGTGGGGTTTAACGTCCCAAAACCACTATATGATTATGAGAGACGCCGTAGTGGAGGGCTCCGGAAATTTAGACCACCTGGGGTTCTTTAACGTGCTCCCAAATCTGAGCACATGGGCCTACAACATTTCCGCCTCCATCGGAAATGCAGCCGCCGCAGCCGGGATTCGAACCCGCGACCTGCGGGTCAGCAGCCGAGTACCTTAGCCACTAGACCACCGCGGCGGGGCATCATGCTCAATTTGAGAAGTAGCATAGAAACACATTTCAATGCTGGCATATGTGAATTGAAACTCTATTGTTCGCCGATTGTCGTTGGCGTGCTCAAAGTGCTCATTCGGGCAGCTAGATGCTCAGTTATCTAGACGCTCAGCTACCTAGACACAGCTCTTGATGTATGCCTTAATGGTAGCAGTGTTCTGAAATTTTCCGATTTGTCGACGATTACCTTGTGGTTATAAATTACAATGCTGATAACTTCCAACATGTTAGCAGTGATCTCACCACATTTCCTTAATAGTGCCTGTCGCCACTGTCTATCAAACACGAAATGTTAGCAGACAGCACTATTCGGTTTCTAGATCTGTGACGGACGTTTTCAAATTAACTTACGTGGTGGAAGTATGAGCCGCGAGCACAAAAACATGCATTGTTACCGTACACAACATCACATGTCAAATGAGTGAGAAAAAGCATTGTTCTAACATATTTTTCCAATGCATTGGAAAGATCATGCGAACGCTGTCGCCAGAAGTTTCCTGGTGCAGATGCGTCAGCTCGAAGTGCCAGGCTATCCGAAAAAAATGCTCACGTCAGGAGCTGAAACTATATACAGGAGAAAGAAAAACCGGTAGGGATAATGATCAGCAGGTAGCCATAGAAGCTGATTGATGCAAAAAGGTGTCAGTGATACCTTACATGCATACCATATCACATCGTCTCGAAAAAAGTGGACAACATTGTGGTGTTCCCGTGGTTTTTTCAGCACCCCCATAAACTGTCATACCTATCGTGTGTCGCCTGTGCTGTTGAGAAAAATAAACGTCAACGCACTACCAAGCATTGAAAACAATATGTAAGATGTACTAACAATGTCATCAATCGTGTTCCTTTTTTATGCAGAGGATGCGATCTAGGCAAAACAGGAAAGTGTAGGACTGACTGTCTTCGTGAGCACAATGATGTGCGCAATGCTAGAAAAGGGTTTTCGGTCATGCATTGCCGCTCCTGCGGTTGCACCCCCCCCCCCGCCTCTGTTTGAGGGGGTAGCAACTCTGCTGCTTCGCGTCCCATCAGGGTTCTCTTCGGCGGGATGGTCCAAGGTTTAGGGACGAAGCTCCTTATGGCGTGGCTTTTGCGTCCCTCGTTGTAGTGCGTAACCATCGGTGGCACATGCCCAAAAGAGTGGTCCTTAGAATGTCCGCTGGAAGGCGGCACTTGTACATGATGAATACATGATGAAAAGATGCGAGATGGCTGTACTTAAAATGTTCACTAGATAGACGCACAGACGGACAAACAGACATAGGAGCGGACGCACGTACGGACAGACAGAGGGACGTCCGCTCGAACAGACGCAAGGACGGATGGATGGACAGACAGACAGACGAACGAATGGACAGACGGAAGAACAAACGTACGGACGGATGCATAGATGGGCGCACCGATGGTCACACGGATGGACGGAAGCATAGATGGACGCATGGAAGCAAGAATGATTGGACGGACGGAAGCACGGACGGACTGACGAATGCTTCGCCCCGACAATCATAATGCACTCCATGAATATGCTGTGATTTTTTTATTGATTAGGCTTTTCGTTCTGGCGCTGCAGTCACAATGAAACACTCGACTGCGCGGTATACTTTACCAAAGGTCGACAGGGAGTGGATGGTCACAGCTACGTTGGGATGTTATTGCTAGTAGTGATCATGATAGTGGTAATCACAATGATGATGATGATGATGACGATGACATTTATGGTGGAACTGCGGATGCTGAAAACGGTCGTTTCGTTCCTTCAGAAACGGTCAGAGAAAATCGGCATGCAAACTCGCAGGAATCTCGTGGAATCATGTCCGTGAAACGCGACGACGTGGGCTCCCTTTGATAGTCGCAGCAGCCTCGTCATTATCGGGTGCCTTCGACTACTCCCACAGCTTATTACGGACTCGCGTCCCAGCCGCGCATATATGTGCGCGGGAGACCCTGGGAGTGTGCTTTGTAGAACGCATAGATAAGAAAAAGGCGGGAAAGGTGACGTGTTTAGGCAGGAGAAAGGTGTTGACGTCACCCTTTAACGTAGGTTCTTGCAACCAGCTATTCTCACTGCCTTCCCCCCGTCTCGCTATCATGCATTATCCTTCAGAGGTGCGCTTACGGGCACAGGCGTTTCGTATCACGTGATCACACCGCGCTTTAAGCTCTAATCTGCGCGTCGCACTGTCCATCGCTCATCCGAGCATCTCGGTAAAAGAGAAAGAGACGGATGATGGGGGGGGGGGGGGTGTACATAGCCACAACCACGGTATGGTCCCACCCCTTAGACAATCACAGCGTTTAACGCTGTCGGTACTGGTGCGGCTCACAGCGATCGCATCGGGTCCCTGTCGCTGCGTGGGCGGCACAGAAACCCTGCCGGTAGACGGTGAGTTGGGAAGTGGAAACTCGAAACGAAAGGCGGTGCATGAAAGTCAGATGAAACCACAGTGGCAAAAAATGAAGATGTGATGTAAATTGAGCATATAGATTCGAAACACGGTCCCATAGCTTAAACAAGGATCTGTGTTATTGTCCTCCACAGTGAAGCAGCGGTTGTGGTCCTCAGACAATATTGTTACAGGGTGAAGTGAAGGGAAGTGGCCGAAGACAGGATACTTTTTGTTGGGATTTAACAGTTTATTTGGGCGAACCTGTGCCCGGCAAACGGAAAGTCCAATTACAGTAGCAGTCTTTCACAGATAGCAGTGAACGGAACGTCGGCCGTCGATCAACTACTGACAAGCGGCGAAGTGCATCGGCATTTATACTAGTGCCATCGAATGTTCTAGCGTTATTGCTGGCGGTGGCGTAGGTTCCAGAATAATCTGTGCAGTTCGCAGAGTGGGCGTGATCTTAACGAAATGATCTACTAAAGTCCGGAAGCTTCTCGAAAACAGCACGCGCGTTTTTGCGCTGAGAATTGTGGAGTGTTTTGGGGCGATAACAAAACTTGAGAAATGGAACGTGGCATTATTACACTCCGTAGTCTTCTAACAATCTCTAGTTCTGCTTGTCTACAACAGTTTGCATTACGTTCTGGTTACAGACACAAAGACAGACACTGAGAGACGGACAAGTATACAGACAGACAGACAGACAGACAGACAGACAGACAGACAGACAGACAGACAGACAGACAGACAGACAGACAGACAGAGACAGAGACAGACAGATACAGACAGACAGACAGACAGATACAGACAGACAGACAGACAGATACAGACAGACAGACAGACAGACAGACAGACAGACAGACAGACAGACAGAACGCGTTCTCAACCTTCACTCACGGACTATGACGTCTGTCAGAAAATTTAACTAACTTGTTCATATTGATAGTGACACTCCATTCATTGCCTCCTTGTGCATACATTTTGTTTTTGCCTATGCGCACTTCTCTCTTCACTGCTTTTGGGGCTTATTCTGTTCCAAAGCATGTTTATTACTATCCCTATTGTACCAGCCACGTTACGCCGGTACACCTTTTCTCAGCCACCTTACGCATATTGACAAAATTCAAAAGGTCTGTGAGTTTTTTCTGGCGTGGTGAGCTCATGGTTTTTGTGTAGTGGCACTTCTTTATGACATTTCTGGTCTGCATAGAGGACCTGCCAGTGTCCTGCTTATAGCAACTCAGTCTTCTTCTTCTGTGTACACTCTTTAATCGTATTTCTTATACCATCATTCATGCCTTAAATACCAAAGTCAGCTTCTTTATCTGGAGCAAAGTATCTGTGCGGGACCGGCATCCTGAATTTTTATGCTAGCCCATTAGCTCTAAACTCATTGATTGGCTTCTCGCGTACCAGTTCTTTCTCCTTCGTGAAGTCTAGGAGAATTTTGTTTCCTGCTTTCCGACAATCACTCTGTAATCTTCAGTTGAGGATGAGCCTCTGCAGTGTGCCTCCCGCTTTCTGCCCCCTTGGCAAGCACCACCAAGGTGCCCCTGCTGCCCATATTTCTTTTGACAGTAGAAGCAAACCACGATTCTTGGTCTGAGAATGCTTGCCAAGTGTGCTGCACTCCCATTTTTATTCTTTTAGTTAATCGAAACGCACGGTTCAGATATTCGGTCACGACCTATACCCCTTAAGTATCCGCCAAAACTGTATAGTGGTCATTGTGCTCTACGCACACCCTGAAGAGGTGGGATCGAGTCCTGGCCACGGGGCCCGCATTTTTTTTGTCAATTTTTATTGAGAGGATTTCTAAAGGCCCGTGTAGCAACGAGGCCATTCAAGAAAACCAGATGGCCAAAATTTCCAGAGCTGTCCTACACAGCGTTTCTTATAATAATTCCGTGGTGACGGAACATAAAAAACCTAACAATTAATATAATAATGTCCAGTATGGAAGCATCCATTCGCAATATCCGCTGCTCAACTGTCTATCGCATAACGTTGCGCTCTAAACATGCTCGCTCAGAGAGTCGTGCTATGTTATTGCGTGTTGAAGAAACCCCTATTGTCGAAATTATTCGCAACCCTCGACTACCGCACAACTCCTAGCCTAAAGGCTACGAGTGGCGCTCTAGTCGAGGGTTGACGTTAAGCCCGCCCGGTCAGCAGACTAGGATGTAGTTTGTTGGTCCCCCTTCTCCAGGCTTCCTGATTTCTACTCTTATCCCGCTGGTTAACCGTTACACACGCAAACTTCGCCAAGCAAATCATAAGGCTATGACGCAAAAACTTAAACAAAAACAGAGACACGATGACGAGGCAAAGAACGACATAAGCAATAAAAGTGAGGAAATCCAATGGTGAACTAAGAGTAAGCCCGCCCACATGCCCTCAGCTCGTTGAAGGATTCGAATCGACGTCGGTGCGAACGCTATAATCGCGAGATGACCGCAGAGAAAGCCTAAGTACCCGGGGCGAGTGATACGCATCACAGGTACCGCGTCACCACGCCCCTCTCCCGCGCATTCTCGTGACCTTCTCTCACCTGGCGATGCCGCGAGATCGGCGCGAGGAGACAAAAGGGATGAACGCCTCCTGGCGTGCGCTACGCGCACTACGAGGTGTTATTTGGTCGCTCACGCGGCGTTCATCGGTGCTGGCGCATGCACAGCTTTGCGCACGCATCCCGTATATCGGAAGACGCGATCTCTATTTTCACGGGGTCGGCGCCGCAAGAGACTGTCTTCTGATTTGGGAATGGAGGCAGGGTGGAATGGTAAGTGGCGCTTTTCTGCGGCTTAAAGCGCGTGATTCCAGGATGTGGACAGTGTTTCGTATCTCGCCGCTCGTAGTCCACGCGAAACTCTGATTTCGACCTTTAGTCGTCGCATTGTCCCATTACTGGCTAAACGAGGTCTATGGGTTATATGCAGATATATGGACGGGCTTGTAAACACGCACGGGCATCCTCACTGCATATACTACTTGGTTCTACGAGCAATGACGTGATTGGCTACCTTTCGCGCGCAATAACAAGACAGGCTCCAACCACCTGAGCACAAACAATCGTCCTCAACGACTACCTCGCCTTCCAGACCACTGGTATGCATCTTTCTTCACTATCATGTCTCTAGATTCACACACACACACACACACACACACACACACACACACACACACACACACACACACACACACACACACACACACACACACACACACACACACACACACACACACACTTGCAGATACACATGGAGACGCATGCCGACATACATTTAGAGACTGACAAGTACAGCCACAAGCACACAGAAGACAAAGGTCAGCAGATGGTGGCAGACACACAGAGACAGATTTACGTACACACGCTTGCTGAGAGACAGGCTGACAGACGTCGACATACAGGTGTACAGAAGGACAGATACTAATAGCACGGCTTCTTCGTTATTAAGCGACCGGGCCAGTACACGCCGGCCGAAATGCGCGCACACGCACAGACTTGTACAAAGTGAGACACACAGGTGGACAGATACGACAGACAGACAGACAGACAGACAGACAGACAGACAGACAGACAGACAGACAGACAGACAGACAGACAGACAGACAGACAGACAGACAGACAGACCTTCAAGAGCAGATAGCATAATCGGGCCTCATGCACATAGCCTTCTGAACTGTCTTCAGTTCTGAAGTGTCTTGAGTTTACGGCTTCAACCACGCCGTAAAGAAATGCATGGCTGCGCAAGTAACAGTCGCCGTAGAGCAACGCGCGAACCTACGCAGCTGTTCCGTTTCTTGACTGTTCTGCAGCTGATGATGATCAAATGTGTATCAGCGCTTTGTAATGGGTAGGCCTTGAAAACGCCCACTCATTGCTCAATTCATATCTTTCGACGTCTGGCGTGATTCTACGCTTGTGCGACGCTAATGTGACGCATTAAGCACACCGTTTTCACTACACAGCATTCATGTATTTTATTTTCTTTCAAGACAGTTTGAATATATATTGTGGCTTTGTGCTGGAACAACTGATTGCCACACCGACAGCCTGGATTCTATCCTCACTCGGGCACTGGAAATTTTTATAACTAACTCTATTCGCACCTTTCTCGATTTTGCGGTCACAGACAAGATGATTTTTTGCGCACAACCAACGCCGCCCGCACCAACACTGCCACCGGAATTCCTAAACAACCTCTTTAACGTTATCGTGTTAAAACACAACAGCATGCCTTCCTCAACAAGCAGAAGATAATCGTTACCACAACGGCACACTGACAGGCATTTATGTGAAGCTCGCAGAAATGCGTTAGCCATCAAAGGGTAAAAATATGTCCCAAAGAGGTGGTGCCAATGATGAACCAATACTGATGCCAGTGCGTTGGATTAGAAATTGACCATCATAGTTGATGGCAGTCGAATGGGGAATAAAATGATAAGAGTGCGGAGAAATCTTGACTTCATGCCGATGGTTTATTCCCGCTGCGCGGAAATGTATTGAAGAAACGAGAACGCAATTTCAGAACACTATAGACACGAACTAATATTTCGTGAGGCTCTTAAATTTTTATCTTAGCCAGTGACCCCTGGTCTATGAGCTTTCGATTCTGCCTGTATGGTACATCTGCGCGCGGTGAAAGAAAGAAATAGTGGTTCCACGAATTTCGAGTTCTTTGGTCCGTTCTTTCTCGAGCTGGGCAGTTGAATCGGAACGAGCGACGCAAGCGCGGCCAGGGCTCCCCTTAAAGCGACGGCTGAAGAAAGCGAAAGAAGGAGCTTTGAAAGTGTATACTGTTGCGGAACCCGGAGGAAAGAAATGTTTCTCGATCGCGTGAATCGAGGCAATGAGCATTGAGATCGAGGTTTAGCGGGGCAGGAGAAAAATCGGAAAGAAGAGAGAGAGAACTGAAGGGGCCGAGACGATAATTTAGTGGGCGCCGAGTCGTCGAGCGTCGGAGACACGTAATCCGAGGGCGCCACGTCGACTGTACATGGAAGAAAGGATCAAGACCGCGTTCGCGGCATTCCGATGCCTGTATGCTCTCCTGTGTGTGTGCGCGTGAGTGTTTACATGAGCGAGCAGTAGCTGGTACGCAGTAATACGCCATTTGTTTTCCGGATGGACCACCCTGCCAAACGTGGTACAACAGTGCGGGCGAGCGCTGATGCTGAGAGGAAATTCCGTTCGGACGTTTCGCCGCCCACGTGTCCTAGTCCACATATACATATATCATGGCTCTAATGGTCGACACGCATCTTTCGTTTAATACTAGAACACGTTCTTTTTTTTTGTTATCTCTTCTTAGTCGCAACGTATGATGGTCCCCTGTAGAGAACATGTCAAGGTTTTATATATCCAGCTTAATTCGTGCATGTGGACTGTTAGAGCAAATGTAAAGGTCTTCGAATGACGTTTAGGGGCGAAGCTCCTTAAGACGTGGCTTTATTCATCCCTTGTATGTATGTAGTAGTACGTAGCAACCGATGGCACATACCCGCTCTAGAGCGGGTATGTGCCACAGGGAATGTGAGATGGGAGATGGCGGTACTTGGAGTGTTCACTGTGTGGACGCACAGACGGATGGACCGACAGACTAGCAGACGGACGGACGGATGGATAGTACGCGTGGACGTACGATCGGATGGACGCACGAACAGACAAACAGATGGATAGACGGACTCGTAGACGGACGCTTAGACAGACGGACGGATGGACACATGGATGGAATGGATGCACGGATGATTGCGCTGACGGACGGAAGGAACAACGAATGGACAGACGGACGCTTCGCCCCACTCATCATCATTCACTGCGTGGATATGCTGTGATTCTTTTTTTCCAAAGTTTCTAAGGTGGTGTTAAAGCAGTGTTTTCGCAGGCTAGGTTTGACGTCGGCAGTTGTTCCGATGAGCATATTGTGCGATGTTAGCAGTGTGTCTCGCCAGGCATTGAGGAGCCTCCTTTCAGTGTGCAATATGGGACAGGTCTACAAGGCTTTACATAAGCATGACTCTATAGGCTGTCTATACAAATGACTGTCTGTAGGACAATGTAGGACTAAATAGGAGTATGTAGGCATATAGATGGTTGTTTATAGAATAGTCCCAGACAGAGCTTTGGTTATACTGCGAGCCTTTCGGGGGAGCAAGACACCTTCGAAGTTCGCGCGCGAAGCTCCCATTTTTAATTAGACGTCCCTGCTGAATATTCAAAGTGTATACTGTCCTTCGCGTCGCGTTTCTTGACAGACGAATTGACAGACCATCTCAGCGCTCATGCTCAAGTTTTGTCATACCATGGCGCCTTTATAATGACATGTCTAACCCTTAATGGAAGTCACTGTAAGACAGTAGGACAACTTCCTTTGCATCACACTTGTGAATTATCCAGTTGGTTTTGGTTATTTTCTCCAGGTTAATTTCTGTCATTTCGCATCTGCACCTTAATATGGCAAACTCCAACTCCCTCGCTACTTCTTTGCGACCAGCATGACGCCCAAGGACTACGTCATCGATGACTGGGCGATCAGTGTTTTGTGTGGCGCTCAGACGGGACTGACCACCTCTCGGTTGCGTGCAGGCTGACACTTTCCTCCTCGGGATAAGCAGCGGCGACACGCGTCGACCTGGCTAATACCCCGATTTAAGCGGCCGTGAAAAGCAGGATCGAGTGAGACTGGAAACGACGACGAGTGAAGCAGGAGCAGTTTAGAGAAGCGAAGTAAGCGGACGAGGCGCCGATCGGATCAGCATTTTTTTCCGCGAAAAGCGCAAAGAATAACGTCAACAAACTATAAATGTCCACAGAAAAGGTACGCGAAAAAGTGGACGACAGGCAGGCAGAATGCATACGAAATGGAGACGACAAGCAAAAGCTAATAAAAAAAGCAAGTTACAAAGATTTTTCTTGGAAAAGCAGGGAGGGGAGAAACAACGGCCGGAAAGAGGTGAAAGGGAAAGAAAAGCATACATTTATGCAGCAATATTTTAAAGATTTTGAACAGCAGCACACAAGAAGTTAATAAAGAAAGAGCAAATGATTCACTAAGTAGATACGGTTATCGCGAATACGGTTCTGAGCGGTTGAAACCGATGAGTCAACCCCCCCCCCCCCAAAAAAAAAAGAACGCTAAAGGTTACAAACTCTAACTTACGAGGCAAGTAAAAGGAAAAGTCACCAGATAAAAACACGCACACACACACTGGCGCACAAATGTTCACACACGCACATACACATCACAAACATGGGGCAGATGTAGACAAAAATAAGCGCAAACACAACAGGGAACAAAAGAGGTCCGGGTCGGAAGTGAAACCAAAAAAGAAAGAAATTTGAAATTCAAACAAGCTAAAGTCTCTTTTTGAAACCACTTAGCCCGAAGGTCACGGAGGCAGCAGTGAGCAGAAGTGTGCATCTCTAGTACACGTGATCTAAAGGAAAAATAAAACAGGCAAGCATATCCAGGGTGAAATTGCAAAAAAAAAAAGTCAGCAAACCGACTCAACAAGTTTGTGTATAAAAGAGAGAAGCCTTTGCCGTCACGGCTATTATGACCGTTCAATAACTCTGGGAATAAATGAGGGATAGAATATAGAATCGATGAGTCAAACGAAATGTACTAAGGCGATTATGTATACACATGACATTTCTACTAGGTAAATCAAAAGAAAAAGCCTGCGCCGCCGCGGTGGTCTAGTGGCTAAGGTACTCGGCTGCTGACCCGCAGGTCGCGGGTTCGATTCCCGGCTGCGGCGGCTGCATTTCCGATGGAGGCGGAAATGTTGTAGGCCCGTGTACTCAGATTTGGGTGCACGTTAAAGAACCCCAGGTGGTCAAAATTTCCGGAGCCCTCCACTACGGCGTCTCTCATAATCAAATCGTGGTTTTGGGACGTTAAACCCCACAAATCAATCAATCAATCAAAAGAAAAAGCCACAGAAGTGTGTAAAAGCACAATAGGAAAACATTACGACGTAATTCAAGTACAAGGCTCAGAAGGATAGAGGGATAAATGTCCTTACCATGAACAAAAAGAAAACAAGCAGGCGTTTCAAGTACATTTCCGGCGATACATTCCACAAGAAATGGGTCAACGGCTGCCTTTATCAAGAAATATGAGGCCTTAAGAAGGCATCGCTTTTTCGAGTGGTGATTGGCCTTTTCTGTTAATGTCTAGTTACTACATTTCTTTTCTAATATCACAAACTATTTGCCGCTCTCATTTTCTTGCACGCATTTTTTTCCCTTCCCAAGTACAGGGTGGCAAACCAGAGTCCTCCTCTGGTTAACCTCTCTTTCTTTTCTTCTCTCTCCCACTCACTGGACGCATAATGAATGCATCCCGTAACCAGTATACTGCACCTCCTGCGTAGGTAATATGATTATGGTGACCAACCTGCAACCTGCAGGTCACGGAATTAAAGATCGCATTTCAATGTAGTCTGGCGGCTATATGCTAATATAGGCGGGTCTGCTTAAATTTAAGTACACGTCAAAGAGCCCCGATTGGTCTAAATTTCCGGAGACTTTCGTTACAGCGTCTCCCATAAAGTATATCGGAATTTTGGGACTTACACCCCGAGAAATGATGGTCGTGATAGTATTGAGCTGCCAACTGCCGATAGCTTAACATGGGTGCGCTGCTCTCCTTTGCGCCAGCGCAAAGACATCAAACGCTTGCGATCACAAAAAAAAAAACGTCTATAGAGAAAGAGTAATGCAGGTGATGCCAGTATTTCGTGTGCTGTTTCATGCCACTCTTCGGCTTCCACACAAACGCACCACGGCAGTCTTCGATGTGCACGCTTAATCTGAAGCTACAATCTCGTTGTCTTATGCCAAAAAAAAAACGACTGACTAGAGAAACATTAAATATTTATTTACATGCTAAGCACCAATAACTACTAAAACTTGGAGAAAACATCCCATTCGTTCATTTTCTTTCTAGGTATGCAATACATATTGCCTTCGCATTATGCTACGTGAACTGGACGACATATTGACCTTATGCCGTGGGTCGTGCGTCCGCGTTGTGTGTAGTAGTAGTAGTAGTAGTAGTAGTAGTAGTAGTAGTAGTAGTAGTATAGTAGTAGTAGTAGTAGGTAGCCACTTCTCGTTTAGTCCTTGGAAAGTCCGCTGAATTGTGGTACTTCTATATGATGAATATACGATGAAAAGGTGCGAGATGGCAGCACTTCGAGTGCTCACTAAATGGACGGATGGGTGAACGGACGGACGCATGGGCGGACGGACAAACAGACAAGCAGACGGACGTACAGACGCACGGACGGACGGACGAACAGACGGATGGACGCACAGGCGGATGTGCGCACAGGCGGACGCATGGACGATTGCACGGACGGACGGGCGCACGTAAGGACGCACGGAAAGATGCACAGACGGACGGACGCATCGCCCCACTAATCGTCATTCAGTCCGTGGATATGCTGTGATTTTCTTTGGTTGTTTGTTAGCGTCATTGTTGTCCTGAATTCTCTCTTGCGTCTATGCTTTCAACAATGATTACCGAGGCTTTCAAGTCCCAAAACCACGATATAATCATGACGTACGCTATATGGAAGGCTCCGAAATCATTGACCATCTGGAGTTCTTCAACGTGCTCGGACGTGGCACAGTGCGCGGACTTCTGCAACTTAGCTCCATTGAAAAACGGTCGCCGCCACCGGGATTCGATCCTGCGACCTTCGAATCGGCGTCATAGCGCCAGAACCACTAGACGACCGAGGCGCTCGTGTTTGCAAGTGAACTTCTTTTATCTCGATTAAAGTTCTATTGTACACCTGGGTGAAGGGTTCCAAAGCTGTTGACGTTCCCGCCCGATGGAACCACGAAGCAACGGTATATGGACCTCGCTCGAAGCGACAAGTTGAGAAAGGAGGCTTACACAGGAAGAAAGAGAAAGAAGAAAACAGCGCGCAGGAGAGAGAGGGCAGGGGTGGCGCGGAGCCATCTTTGTTTTTCCTGTTAGCACTAAATTTCCGGAGCCCTTAATCCGGGCCGAGCGGAGGCTCTCGGAGTCGGATGCATCGCAGGACGTATTTTGATGGTGGAGGAGGGGACGGCGCGTTACGACGAAGCGGCGGCGGCGGCCGTTCGGGCGCCCGCCGTCCTGTGTTCCGTGCGCGCCTTCTTTATTTGTTACTCCGCAAAGCAAATCACTCGACGAAGTAGAAGAGGCATAGGGCGTTCGCCGTATCTTTTTATGTACTACGGATGCCTCTTTGAAAGACGCTACGCGAGGCGCCTGCGTTTTCTCCCCGATCAGACCCCATATATGCCTCTCCTACTTCTTTATTTTGTCGTCTGCTTGCTCTGGCTACTTCTCCGATTCCTTACTTTCTCTGGCTGGAGTGTTGCTGCTACTTTTATTTCTTCGTCTGGTCGCTTCAATACTTCTGCTTCCTAAATTGTTTACTTCTGCAAGCTCCGATACGCGTGTTACTTCTTTTTTTTTCTTTTCTCTGTTCCCTGGATTCGTCCATTTCTTTATCTTACGTTCCCTTTGCTTTCTCGCATGCTTCGGCGTCTTTTTGATCGCCGTTTTGCTCGGTCCAGTGTGATGTCTTTTTGACGCTCGAGGGGCCGTTCTGTCTCGCCCTTGACGTCTCCGCCGTCAACATTAGGCCTAGCTTCCGTTTATCGCCATTTTTTTTTTCACTTTCACTCTCTCGCCGTTTCGTTCTCTCTTCCTCTTAAACGCAAGCGTTTCGTTTCGTGTCCCCTTGCTTTTCCATCTCGGCCCGGCGGCACCAAGGAGGCGTATCCCCTTTCTGGGTCGCTGCGGCCATATTAGGCGCGATTTATGATTCATAAATTGACCGCTTACATCCATACGTCTCGTGTCGGTTCGGCAGCGTGGCGCGCGGCTATGGGCAAAGAGAAAAGGAAACAACGCCTAAAAGGGCAACGCCATAAATGAGAGGAGAAGAAGGAGAAGGCTGGCGAATTAATAACCGAACGAAGGACGCCAGAGGATATATATGAAAAACGATCGAACAGATAACGAGGGTACCGAGAAGCAGAAGAAAGGGGGCCCGCCGCGGTTGGCAACGCACTTGGTAGGGTCGTCACGCAGTATCCGATGCACGCCCTGGCTGCTTGGAGGCGCCACAGTCGGTTTCGTCAGCAACGTGCCCCGTCTTCTGTTGCAGGCTGCCAGACGAAAGGAAAAGAAAACAAGTATGGCGCCGTGAATGCGTAGCGGACGCTGCGAAAGCTGTTGGGTCTCCGGCTGTTTAATCGACAGCGACGGGCCTAAACGTGTACGTGCTAAACCACCGTAACGAGAGATGGCATGCGGCACTGCTCCGCACAAAGCGAGCACTTCACGCTGCAGCGCTGCTTCTTTCGCGAGAATACAGAAGGAGGGACATGATAGATTTGGCAAGTCGGCTCGAATTCGATAAAGTATCACAAAGTGGTTAAGATCGCTACAGCTCAAGTAATGACAGAACGTGTCAAATTGTATCGTGAAGAACTAGCCGGCTTTCGAAGGACGTCTCTTTATATTGGAATAGCCAGGTGTAATTGAGAAAACTCAGTATATTACGTGTTCGTACATGGATTGTGCTCGTGGCTTGAACAGACGTGCAACGTAAGAAAATGTTAGACGCATTATTCCCTGGAGATGAGAGGTAATTTGGCAAACCTACTGGACTCAGCAGCCTCGTTGATTTTTCCGCATAGGCCCTAATGTCTGTAAAATCCGAGCCACATTCTGTATCGCATGTCTCGGCCTGGTGCCGTCTTGCGCAAAATGTATGTCAACTTGACCGTCATAACGATAAGGGACTGCTTCGTAGCTCTTTATCTCCTTACAGGGAAGGAACTAGCAATGTAGAAGTGCTCTACAGTGCACCACAGATTGCGGCGACTCTTAACAAAATGGGACCGGAAGCCTGCGCCTTGTCGAGGCTTTCAGAGTCACCTATTCAAGACTGGAGATTGCGCGTCTGCTATTCGTTGAAAGAAACACGCATTCCTTCATAGATAAGGTAAGTAAACCCATACTTCAGAAATCTTTTGCTACCGCACCAAATGGTTGGCCAGCTGGATGTCATTTTATTGGACTTTCAATAGACGTTCGAGAAAGTTTCCTAAAATATTACGTTATGAATTTCAATGCATCTTAAAAAATCGAAACTAGTTGCATGAATACAAGCGTACCTCCGAAACAGGCAACAATTTGTTGCACTTAATTACAGCTGTTCTAGTAAACTTCCTCTGGACTCCAGCGTACACAAGGACCGAGTCCTCTGACCTCTTTTATTTTTGTTATTTATAAATTACGCAATCACTGCCCTTTCTGCGAAGGAAAAGCTTTATGCTGATGATTGTGATTTATATACGGTATTCGAAACTACCATTTGTTGGTGATCAGACAAGCCTTGAACATCAATGAACGATCAATTTAACAATGTAGTTTCTTGTTACCAGGAATGGCAAATGGCAATTATTGACGAAAGCAGTCTATATGAAAATAGCTCTAAAGGAAAGACCTTTACGTTATCAGTACTGCACAAATAGCATCGCTCTAACAGAATTTTCAGAATATAAATACCTTAGATTATGAATAACTAATGAGCTCAACAGGAAAGAACACTTTTACAATAATACAGGTAACTGTTTACGTGAACTATTTTTTTTCTAAAACGATCCCTAAAGTATTGTACCCAGAAAGCACGTATGCTAGCATATAAAACACGCACGTGCAATATTAGAATAGGCTGTGAGAATGTAGGATCCATTGACTCAGCGCATCATTGAGCAACTCGAAAAGGTGAAAGATAACATGTTTACGTTTTATTTATAACGCCTACGGTAGAACATCAATATTTGAGCTATTGATAAAAAGTAGCTTACAATCCGGGTGTGTATAGGGAAGGATATTAACGATTTTGAGTATTTTGTACGAAACTATGGGAGAGCAGTGAGCCGTCCCTTATACTGAAACTATTCACCAACGAACAGACACTGCATTCGCCATCTAAAGCTTTTCTCTCACTCATTAAATCGCCATTAAAATGTTAACACTATAGACATCCTTCAGTACTCTTCCGGTTAGGTCACTCGGAAGCGGCACAGTAAAATGATTGCTCCTCTAAATTGTCAGTATAACCACTAAAATAATTCACTCTTCCCTAGAAAGACCATCACTTGTTATTGTATTGCATTCGTTTTATGGTAATTATTGCGTTAGTCCGGTAAAATGTAATATGCTATCATCTTATTATGGATTACGTTACTCTGCGTTGTGTTACTCGGTAAATTATACCAATCATTTTTTTTTGATACATTAGTCTTCCATATTCACATTTGTATAGTTATTGTTTGTTTGAATGCATATACAGGGGTTGGGGGGCAAAAGATTCGAGGCCACGCTCACATAGGAATACATGGGATAGTGGCCCGGAAAATTTAAATTAACCTAACGCTTTTCTCACCCTGCTATCATCTTTCAAATGACAGATCGAAGTATTAACAAATAATGAATGAATAAATAAATATATGAATGAATAAATAAATAAATAAATAAATAAATAAATGGGATTTATACCGAGCAATTTCTTTACCACGCACTGCCTTACATTTTAGGATACCCATGTGCGTCATTATATTCTCAGCAATACCTTTAGCACGTAGTGCTCACACATATGGTGCGTCTATCGAAAAGGAGAGGATTATGACAATAGCAGACTTCTTACCATAGTTTCTTCTACAGATAAGCCAATTACACCTATTAAAAACATACACAACATGAGTCGGACGACTTCATCTCTTATGCAGTTAACTGCAGCTAAAGTACTTCTACCTTGAAGCCCAAGCCGTGTTCTGAGAATTTTTTTTTAGTCTCAAGCTCACCACAATTAAGGTCCGCCAACTAAAAAGTAAAGCATTAGGGTCTGAGCAATTTTCATGAATACAGTGTGTTTAACAGATAAGGTACTCACTTGTATAACTATCTAAGGAGACGTCAATAGGTCCGAGTAATTTCAGGAACAGTCATCACAGGCACGTATGCCATTCCATGAAGATAAACATAAGTCTCTTTGATAGTGGTTGACCTGTGAACATTCATCGCGAACATTTTCAGCGCAAGCTTTTTTTTTGGCGTGATTCTGATAAAGAAACTCAAGTGCTTCATTACACCTCGCAAACAATAACCAAGAAATGACTAAGAAGCTCCAGAAGGGCAACAGAGAGGAAAATGAACAAAACACAAGCATGCAAGCAGTGAACATTAAGCTTATCTCCCAGTTACGGGCACCTACCTCACCACTTTCTGTCAACTCCACTTATGCAGCACATTGAATACATTATTACTGTTGTGCATCATAGTGTATACGCTCTCTTAGATGCACAACCTGCAGCTTTCACTGTGCTTCCGAAGACTAGAGGAGTCAATATATGGACCAGTTGGTTCATTTTACCTCAAAAGGTCAGCAAAAACACGAGACGAAAGAAAGAAGGCCGATGTACGAGGCACTGCAACAACTGTGCTGTATTGAAGTCAACCATTCGACAAACAATCGCACAAGGCTCGCGTATAGCGCGTGAAAACCGCTCATAAATCGTAAGGTAGTTGAAAATTATTCATACTCCGTGACATTCTTGCTCTAAATTCCTTTTCAATCAGGTAAATCAATGGTTTTCCGATGGTGTCAATTGATTTACCAACCACTCAGTGATTAACTCATTTCCAATATTCCGCGTCCATGTGTTTCGAATTGGCTAACTTGCGCTCACACTGCCAATATTACGATACAATCCTAATTCGCTCGATTGGCACAGTAAGTGTACCGGAAGAGGGTTTGTCCAGGGCTCGATTCGTGCCCCAACACCTTTCCTTCCTTCGACAAGACAGTTTCCTTCCTGAGAAACGTCTGTGGATTTCCTTGCATGGATAATTTTCAGTTATTTCATTCTACTCAATTAATCAGAAATAACGAGACATTCGACGGTGTGCTTGTATAATTAGCCTATTTAGCCTGATGTATTACGCCTCTGAAATTTTCACGACCCTCTTGTCCATGTCCTCATCCGAGACGGCTGGCAGTAATGACAACGTGGAGTAACCGTGTGCATGAACGTGACGAGCCAGATTAGAGTGATCTTTAGAGTTCTAAGAAGTGTAGCCCTCACCCAGCTTAACTGCAGACGATTACATCGGCAGTTCAGTCATTTTAAACCGTATCACTGGTCAATAAAAACTTATATGCCACTCGTGTGACGCATTAGTCGTCTTTGTTTCTTTCGTGTTTCGTAGTGCATACGCGGAATAGTAGTCTTTGCACGAGCCACTTGTGAACATATAGACTAATGGCAAGGGGCTGACAGTGCGGTGTTCGAGCCCCTTCACCTAGCGACATCTTTAATATTGTGGGAGACCTTGCGTAAGCAATGAATGACTGCAACCTGCCTGCGCCCGAGTATGTTCTACCGGTTTATCACGACAGGCTGGCTTCTTAATCATTTGAAGCGCAGACACAGCCATGGCAAACAAAACTCCCTTAGGGAAAGCGGCAGCTCCTAGCCTCTCAATGTATTTGTCGTCTAGGCTGGTGATCATGAGGCACGGGATAACCTTTCTCAGAGCATGTGACGAGAAATTCAAAGCTATCCCTGTTTTGACAATGTTTTTTTGTTTTCAGTTTAATTATCTCTCTCTGAATATGAGAGCCCAAACGGTTACAGCGCTTTCCAACTTGTAGTCATAAAGCGCCTGAGCAGATGGTCATGACGTAAGTAACGGGTAGATTTTCATCGCACAGGCCATATAACAGAAAAGAAGCCTTTGCGACGTCAACGAGCTCTTCTCCTTAAAGAGGCCTATTAAGGCAGAAGAAATTTCGTTAGTGCCGTATACCAACTATATGTATACGACCACCACGATAAGTGCAGTAAAGCGTCCGTTCGTTCACGCTAAGTGGTGCCCGCACAGACGAAGTGTTCTTCCGTCTAACCGCCGCGTGTTGCCTTCTTAGAAGACCCGCCGCCATGGCCGCTACATTATCGTCATCCGCGTAGCTCTCCGACGCCGTGGCCGGCGCCCGCACAGCATCTCGTATTGCGCGAGATGCCAGCGGCCGCCACCACCGCCATGTCCGGTTCCTCAAGTGATGCGGCGAGTACTAGTCTAGGGTTGGGGAACTGAAAGAGCGGTGCGGTGGGAAGGGGTCAAGGCTTTTCTTCTTCGCCGATGGCGAGCGGACGTCAGGCGACCACAAAGGAAACGCCGGCTGATTTAGGCTCTGTCGGCAGCGCCAAGCGCGGCGGGATCTCCCAAAGCACGGCTCGGTTGGCTTGCTTCCTACGATACATTCTTTTGCGCGCGTTCTTTTTTACATTTATTTCGCTTAATAGCGGCCCATTTCAACGGCGATGACATCTGCTCCGTGCGTATACCACGTCCGGACTCTCTGTCGTTGTCGTCTGCTAAATTTCTCGTCTGCCGCGGCGCCACCAACCGGGTGGCTGGCGGTGGTCCCGCTACAGCAACGACGCGGCGCGAAAGACAGCGTGTCCGCGCACGGCGTTTTCATGCGCGGAACGTATCGTATACACAACGCGGCGTGACGTTGCCGCGGCGGGGGAGGACCGTTCTCGCGGCATGTGGTACGACGGTTTGACGACGCGCGATCTTGCGTGGTCGTGCGACACAGTCGCCGCGTGTGCGGAGGCGTGCATGCTCAGCAGCAGACGAAAAGGGTAACCCGCAACTAGAGCAGACGAGGTTCGGAGCAGACGACCACTTTGGTGGAGCTATCGCAGCGTCTTCAGCGTGTACAAAATGCGTTGCTTCAAAAACTGTTCCCGTGACACATACATAGGCCAAAATTTTGACGTATCAGGATACTTGACTTATTGATGGTCGAAGGCCCCTATATGGGTAAGGCGAAATTTTGGGTTTCTGTGGCAATTCTTTCTCAAGGGAGGATGTACACAAGTTTGCACCAATTGACGTGTACTCTAGAATGACGTTATGATCGGGACGGCCAGGGGCACCTCCTTTAGAAAACATTGCATTGTGCATGACTGGGACTACTTCTTTCATCGCGTCGCGGTGAGTGATGAACCACAAAGCACATTTTAATGCCTTTCTTAGTCTCGTTCCACCCCTCAATGCAACGCTATCAGCCCATGGCTGCGAAACTAGACTGATAAGTGAGATAGCGCACACTGGGCCGTACTCGGGGTCGATACCCGACTATACAGTAATAGCGCTCTATGCGTTTCATTCTTCATTTCATTGTGATGGGGCATCACTAAGAAAACACGGTTACTATAGCACTCGGATGCAGGCCACGCCGCTTTGGGTAGGAATCTTGTTGATTGTTTGAACATCTTCTGATAAGATTGCACACACAAAACGAGGAGTCGTGTTGGTTCCTGAACCCACACAAACAAGGGCAATAATGCTAGAACCCTATATACGTGACTCAAGTACAAAAGATGACTTATAATCCCAATACTGACAGCTGATGACTGTGATCGCCACGACTGGTTTATGGACTGCTTTGCGGGTAGGCTTTGGCGTGGCCATATTTGGCTGTTAACGTTGCCATTTCGTGTCCTGAACAACTAAGCAAAGAGGAGTATGAACTGCACTAGAGTGATTATATGGGCCGGTCGGTACATCATAAGGAAAACGGTAAACGGCGTGAAACGCCGGAAAGGGACAGAGACTGACGGCGCTTGGTCCGTCTGCGTGATTATCCTGCGTTTCCTACTTTTTTTTCCCGTTCAACAAGGTGTAGATAGGTCCATGCGCCCGAAAACGGTTGGTTTGGTGCATTCGACGTTTGATGCCATGCTTATGTTCGCGTCCCGAAACAAACATAAAAAAATAACACTAGTCCAGCAAACCAACATGAAGGCGCCCATGTCGTAAAATTGTCTATAAAGCGTGCATTTTTTGTACGTTGAGTTACACAATTTAGTGGAAACAAGCTTTACCAATGAAAAAGTTTTCCCTCTTCCAGCGACTGCCACCTTATTCATTGTATTAACAAGAGACGACCGTGACAACAAATAGGCATTAGTTTTCCCAGCTTGATGCGATATTCCATTCACGTTCTTCCCTTATCCGGGTACTTCCCCTCCTGGCGGGCGCTGGTCTGTGTGGATCGCGAGCGTAGATACCAGGAGTATAATGCAGGTTAAGTCTGCGAACGAGGCAGCGCACAGGTGGTTAAAAAGAAAACAGACGCTCGGCGAGTAGGCACACGGTAAAAGCGGGTTACTAAAGGAAGCAGCGAATGCGTTAGAGCAAACTTGTCTCACGCACGCATCCTGCTGGAGCTCGCGGCCGTTGCGAACTTCCGCGAGATCTGCATTTGCTTAAGAAGAGCTGCGCGCTACCTCTAAATTTTGTACAAACGACTTTTTGGGAGACCACCCAAGCTGCGTCGGCAGCATGCGACTTTTCGTGACTATTCTGGCTGCAATGATCATCCCCGTGGTCAGCCTATCTTATGTCCATTTCAGGAGGAGGGGCTGAAAAGACAAGAACGAAGGAAGACGACATAACGTGAGCTACAGCCAGTTGGCTGTCATTAAGGAAACCTTCGCCACCTGAGGCGATGATAAGGCCAGCTGTCCTCGTCTTCGCCACACGTACCACGTGGTCGAAGGTAAAAGGAAGATGCCGACCAAAAAAGATTTCTGAACAGGGCTTTCGTATTAGAACCGAAGCGTATGCTAGTCTAAAGTTTTTATTGGTTGACATATTCCTTTTACCTTTGACACTGCTCCGCTGCAGTGGTGTAGTGGCTAAGGTACTCGGCTGCTGACCCGCAGGTCATGGGATCGAATCCCGGCTGTGGTGGCTGCGTTTTCGATGGAGGTGGGAATGTTGTAAGCCCGTGTGGTCAGATTTGGGTGCACGTTAAAGAACCCCAGGTGGTCGAAATCTCCGGAGCCCTCATCTACGCCGTCTCTCAATATCATATGGTGGTTTTGGGATGTTAAAACCCACGTATCAATCAACCTTTGACAATGAGAGAGAGAGAGACACACACAGAGAGAGAGAGAGAGAGAGAGAGAACTTAATTTGAAAAATCAGTCTGTCACGTCCGGCATTGCCATTCACCCCGAGCCGTCGGCCATAATCTCTTGCGAAGCATGTTCTCGCTATTTTTTTCTTTTTGTGATGCAGTTATTCAGTATCGGTTTGATTTTATGGAGTGAAGTGATATAATTGGCGGCATCGGTAGCGTTGGCCCAACGAACGCGCAGAATAAGTATCATTGTCCCAGCAGTAATCGAACACCAGCACTTTGCGTGGCAATCAAGCATTCTACCACAGAGCCACGCCAGGTCTCAGAACTGCTTTTTATGTAGACCGTGAAGTTCGCGTAATGTCAATAGTGATGATACTGTTGGGCTATACAATCTTATAAACATTACTTAAGTACGCCTATCATACAGCCATCACGTCGGGTTAACTACAATTGTAGTGAAGCGCCATCCACTGAAGCCGATTTGCCTAGCAGTGTGCAGGGGCGCCTCTCTGGCACAAGCGCTATCTATCTATCTATCTATCTATCTATCTATCTATCTATCTATCTATCTATCTATCTATCTATCTATCTATCTATCTATCTATCTATCTATCTATCAGTCTGCGTGCTCTCGTGATCACCCCCTTGGTGTAGACAACGGGCCGTGGTATGTGGGTATGTGCCACAGGTATTTGACAGTCTTTATTTACTCAGGAAAGAGTAAATGGCAGACAGGCCACTATTGGAGCCTGAACTTGGCAACGTTTAACGCCAGAACCTTATCTAGTGAGGCTAGTCTAGCTGTACTATTTGAAGAGCTAGAGGGTGGTAAATGGGATGTAATACGGTTCAGTGATGTTAAGAGGAACGATGAGGCCTATACAGTGCTAAGGAATGGGCACATCCTTTGCTATCGGGGCTTGGCTGACAGAAGATAACTCGGCGTGGGGTTTCTTATCCACAGAAATATAGCTGGTAAAATAGAGGAATACTATAATGTTAATGCAAGAGTGGTAGGTTTCGTAAATAAACTCAATAATAAATACGAAATGAAGGTGCTACAAGCTTACGCGCCTACATCAAGCTATGATGACGTGGTAGTTGAGAGCTTCTATGAGGACGCGCAATCGGCAACAGTGAGTATATATAGTGTAAAAACATAGTATACTATACTGATGGGCGACTTCAAGGCCAAGGTAGTGAAGAAGCAGGCTGGAGAACAGGCAGTAGGAGATTGCGGCATCGGTACTATACCAGAGAGGAGCTATTAGTAGAATTTGCAGAACGCAATAATTTATGGATCTCAGTTGAATACGTTCTACCAAAAACGAGAGAGCCGTAAGTGGACATAAAAGATCCTTAATGGCGAAAGTAAGAACAAGATAGACTTTATACTGTGTACAAACCCAGGCATCGCGCAGAATGTCGAAGTGCTTGGCAAGGTACGATGCAGTTGCCATGGAATGGTAAGGTCTCGAATTCACCTACGAATTCACCTAGAAGGAACGACATAAACTGATACGCAAAAAGCCCATCAATGAGCTAGCACTGAGATGGAAAGTACAGGAATTCGGAGTCTCGCTTCAGAACAGATACTCGGCTCTTGTCGAGGAAACCAGGCTTAGCGTTGACATAATGAATAATAATCTGACGAGTATCATTACGGAATGTGCAGTAGACGCTGAAGGTACGGTAGTTAGACAGGACACTGGCAAGCTGCCCCAGGAGACGAAGAATATTAAGAAACGTCAATGCATGAAAGCCTTAAACACAACCGACAAAATAGAACTGGCAGAGCTTTCAAAGTTGAATAATAAGCGTATGGAATCCGATGTAAGAAGGTATACACAGAGGTAATCGAACGCGCTCGAAAGAACGGAGGAAGCGTCAAAGCGCTGAAGGGAAAACTTGGGATACGCAAAAATCGGACGTACGCACTAAGAGAAAGTAACTACCAATATGGATGGGATAGTTAAAATAACAGAGGAGTTTTACAGTGATCTGTGCAGTAGCTGGGACAACCGTGACCATACTGTAAGAACTTGCTTTAATCCAAATGACACCCCACCAGTAATGACAGAACAAGTCAGAAAAGTCTTGGGGGGAATGCAACGAGGCAGAGCTGCTGGTGAGGATTGGGTAACATCAAATCTGTTGAAAGACGGAGGACAGACTGCGTTAGAAAAACTATCCACCCTGTTTACGAAGTGTCTGCTGACGGGGAGGGTAGCAGAATCTTGGAAGAATGCTAACATCATCTTAATACATAAGAAAGGAGATGACAAGGACTTGAAGAATTACAGCCCGATCAGCTTGCTCTCCAACGTATACGATCTTTTTACAAAGATGATTGCTAACAGGATTAAGACAACATTATTATTCAATTACCCAAAGAAACAAGCAGCGTTTAGAACATGCTACTTAACAATCGATCAGGTTCATCAAAATCGATCAGAATCGATCATAGAAACGCTTAGACTACAGCAAACTGCTATATAAAGCCTTCATAGATTACTAGAAGGCATTTTATTCAGTATAAATATCAGCAGTCATGCAGACACTGCGGAATTGGGGCTTCGATGTTGTATATACAACCCTCCAGGAAGAAATCTACAGAGTATCAACTCCCACCATAGTGCTTTATAGAGAAAGCAACAGAATACCAATCTAGAAGGGTGTAAGAAAAGGGGATACGATCTCCCCAACACTATTTACTACGTGCTTACAGGAGGTTTTCAGACTCCTAGAATGGGAAGAGTTAGGGATCAGAGTTAATGTACAGTACCTTAGTAACCTGCACATAGCCGATGACATTCCAATGCTGAGTAACTCAGGCGACGAATCGCCACTCATGATAATTGAATTATACAAGGAAAGCAGAGAGGCAGGTCTCGATATTCATCTATAGAAAACGAAAATAATGTACAACAACCTCGGAAGAGAACAGCGCTTCGAGATAGGTAGCTGTGCACTTGAAGTTGTAAAAGACTACGTCTACTTAGGACAGGTAATAACCGGGGAGCGAAACCACAAGATTGAAGAAACTAGAAGAATATGAATGGGGTGGAGCACATTCGGCGAGCACTCTCAAATTATGACTGATAGATTGTCACTATCGCGCAAAAGGAAGGTATATAACAGCTGCATCTTGCCAGTGCTTACCTACGGAGAATAAACCTGGAGGCTTACAAAGGGGGTTCAGTTTTATTTGAGGACGACGCAGTGAGATGTCCAAAAAATTTATAGATGTAACCTTAAGAGACAAGAAGAGAGCACAGTGAATCAGGGAACAAACCGGGTTTAAGAATATCATAGTTGAAATCAAGAAGAGGAAACGGACATGGGCCGGGCATGTAGCGCGTATAGATGACCGCTGGTCATTAAGAATAACTGACTGAATTCCACGAGAAGGCAAGCGGGTTAGTGGCAGACAGAAAGTTAGGTGGACAGGTGAGATCAGGAAGTTTGAGGGTATAAAGTGGAAGCAGCAAGCACAGGACCGTGCTCACTGGTGGATCATGGGAGAGGCCTTTACCCTGCAGTGGACTTAGTCAGACTGATGATGATGATGATGGTGATGATGATGATGATTTACTGAGAAACATGGAGAAGAAACATTACTAAATTTAATCCGAGAACGTTAAGAAAAACCAACATCAGCAGCGTTCACCCTATAAATGCAAAAAAAATAAATGTTATCTTCCCAGCAGGAACCATAACAGAAAATTGTTAGTGGCATTCAAGTGTTGTACTACCGAGCCATGCACGGTATCGTAACTGCTTCGGAAGCGTGCATATGATCTATTTGGGAAGAGGCCGCAATGCAGGCGTAATGCTGGTAAAGCATCATTTGGGGTTGTAGTAAGTCGCATCTAGTTTTTTATAAACATTGCATGTGTACTTGTATGATACGACGCATTAATGAAGGACGCAGATTCGGTACCTGGCAATGGCAAGATAACTTTTCGTCCACTTTCCTTTCCTCGCATTTAACTTTCAATTACATCTAATAACATCCCCTATACTTCCCTTGGAATCACTGTTAGTTCTCGTTATTATTGTGTCTGATAAAAAACGGCCTTTAAGTTTACTTGTCTTATCCTCAAAGCTTATGATGGCATTTGTAAAAGTGTGGTGTGAACGATATGGCACATATACCTTTAATGGAAAGCCACCACAAGTCTTTGTGTACCTATGAATTCCTCACTTAAATAATGGGTACGTGTAATAATTTTGGAGCTCATTTGCAAATCTGACTATTTCATATAGTGATATAACCAAATTATTGTGGTTGTTCAAGTACACCTTAAAAAAGTGCACATTACGGTAATGTTAAAATTTTTTTGGAAACCATTACGAGTATACCGTAGGAAGCAGTTTTATTGAAGCTGTTCGTTTTAGCCTTCAAATAAAGCTGCAATCAGCACTTTTTTTCTAAATTCGATTGATTTGATGATATTGATACGTGGGGTTTAACATCCCAAAACGACCATATGATTATGAGAGACGCCGTAGTGGAGGGCTCCGTAAATTTCGACCACCTGGGGTTCTTTAACGTGCACCCAAATCTGAGCACACGGGCCTACAACATTTCCGCCTCCATCGGAAATGCAGCCGCCGCAGACGGGATTCGAACCCGCGACCTGCGGGTCAGAAGCCGAGTACCTTAGCCACTAGACCACCACGGCGGCGCTTTCTAAATTCGGTGCGCGCAGGGTTGGTGTTGTGGTTCGTCCACATTGTGGTGCGATAGCTTTCTGAAAACACTCATGTTATTTTTTTCAGGAGACCTTGCGGCGTCGGACGGCAACGAAAATCTAGGGCACAAAAGTTCGGAAGCTTGGGTCTTGTGTTTGCGATTCCAAGCGAACGAAACATTCTTTTCATCAGTGGTGGCCAACAACGCTGTTTTTGCACACTGAAAAAAAAAAAACGCTGTCAGTCGTATACCAGGCAGGTACATAGTGATGTGATCGAGGAGCATGGCAGAGGCAGCCATCCAAGCGCCACGGAAGAGCTCTTAGATGGCTCCTTGCTCACCCAAAGAGCACACGATTTATTTACGTATATACACGTGTGACCAAACTAGGCGTTCAGACGCGCCTTTACATGAGAAAAGACAGGCCAGAGAAGGCCAGAGAAAGAGAAAGAGTGCAGTACACTCTCGATGCGCTTGTTTTACAGCTGTCAATGCACGTGCTTCTCGGTCACATCAACTGGTGGCAGCGGTGAGATACTAACCCCCGCTCCCAATGAGACGGGTGCAGCTAAAACGGGTGTTGAAACCAACCGACTTGTCTCCACGCGCAAGGAGAAAGGATCGTCTGAACGACATCCACTTGAATGCGAAAGCCTCACTCTGGCTCGAAATCTTACATACTCATGATCTTGGAGAGAGTGCCCGCTCCTACCTTAGACACCACCGAAGAATGGATCGACATCCATGCCACCTAAAGAGCCATGCATTTCCAAATTTCTATTATCACTTTTGTCACTTTCCCCACATTCATCACTGAACTCAACACCAGTAACCCTTCTATTTTCGCCATCCTGTCTATCCATATCACTACACACAGGTGAGAGCTCCTTTGACTCAACACTTTCTGCTTTCATGAGTGCTAGTGAACTGATTCCAAGCTCACTCGAAGAAGTCACATTGACTCTGCGCTCTGAAGTCAAGTCTCGGTCACACCAATAGCTGTTGCCCAGGCGAAGCTTCACACTAGTAATTTTATCATTGCAAAGCAGTCTTATCCCGAATGGCCAGAAACCCTTTCTGCCGTACACGCTGAGGGAACCGTTGTATACAATACACGATCATCGACGTGATTGCAACAGCAACAGTAAGCATTACGAATACCAGTCAGATATATGCAAGTCAATTGATGAAATTGGTGACTTCCTTTACATAATATTTCCAACATCAGCTTGCCTTTCAAACAACCAATTTTGCTAACAACTGCCCGGGCTGTTATGGTTACGTGCGTTGCCCCGCCGCGATGGTCTAGCGGCTAAGGTACTCGGCTGCTGACCCGCAGGTCGCGGGATTGAATCCCGGCTGCGGCGGCTGCATTTCCGATGGAGGCGGAAATGTCGTAGCCCCGTGTGCTCAGATTATAGTGCACGTTAAAGAACCCCGGGTGGTCAAAATTTCTGGAGCCCTCCACTACGGCGTCTCTCACAATCACATGGTGGTTTTGGGACGTTAAACCGCACATATCATCATCATGGTTACGTGCGTTGTCCCTAACAGCATTCCAGCGTTGTGACGCGGTGTGTCACGGAAAGGATCAATGATTCGGATCAGCCTCTTCGAACATGTGCTCACTCATGGTTCCACATTGCAGAAGCAAGCAGTACAGTTCAGAGAACGACGTGAGACGGCAAGGGCACTTGCGCACTCTCCAACGTGATGCGTAGACGTGACGTGCGCATAAAGTGCTGATGAATCTAAGTCATCTGATCTTCCGGCTATGATACGCTAAGAGCAGGAAAGTACTTTAAACTGGCTAAGACTAGACGGAGTGGTTGGGAAGGGTTTCAAGAGCGTCTCCTCGCTTTGGAAGATTGGTTATTTCAACTCGTGATGAACTAACTTTAAAAGATCTTGTGGTACGACTTTTTCTCTTTATTGGGCACGCAACAGTGTCTAGTGCCTTATTAGAATTCGCTAAGTAGCCTTATGTGGCTTTCTAAAGAATCATGATCACAGACAGTTCACATCAATAACATTTAAACAATATTTTCTTGCTAGACATACGAGGATAAGAAAACAGACGTCATTTAGATCGGCAAAAAGTTCAAATAACAATGAAGCAACAAGTACAATCCATGTTTCACACATACACAGACACAAATGTTTGTCAGAAAAAGATAGCTACACATATGCATATTACATTGTAAACAAGAGGCACAAATAAGGCATGAATGGGCCTATTCGGGGTATTTATATCGCATTTCTGCCAACATCAACCAAGAAATCAGCCTACCAAAACAAGGCAGGCCAAAAGAAGTTTCAAAAATGAGTACAAAAGGGCAAGAAGGGAAGGGGGGGTCACAAAAAGTGGTTAACGATTTAGAGTACCTGGTAGTCTACTATGGGAGAGCTGAAAGCCGTACCATGGGCCTCACCCATAACAGACAACTTGTTTGAACACTGAAAATTAAAACACTCGCAGGCTCGTTAGGCAAAGTCGGTAAGTACACTCGGGTGGCAAATAATGTACTCTAGAGCACCACTGCATTAGGATCAATATTAGAAGTCACATTATCGAAACTGTGGAATTTCCAGCGTACACTCATATGTGTCCTCTCCTAGCATGTGGTTGTTAGCCAAGTGAAATCAAATGAACTGCGATACGCCGAAGTTTTGTACGCCAATCGTCCTACCATTGTAACAGACAACAGCTCAGGTGTTTTATACTCCTGTATCACGTACACTGGTAAGTCTTGAGAAAAGAGACTTCAGAAAAAGTCAGCAGTGGCTTAGCTCGGCTATGTCAGCATTACGTGGTGTGAGCTACAGTCAGACGCATAGAGCTACAGACGGACGCACGAACCACGGGCGGATGGATGGGTGACCGAACTAGTGATCTTACGCGAATCAAGTGCCAGCCCACTAGTGACACGTGAATTTGGGAACTTACAGGCCTTCGGCGCGCCAGCTGGGCTCCGTGTGATATCCCTGCTCCTATCACCCGTGCAGAACTGCTCACCATAGGCCACGCGAAACAGCTCATTAGTCTATTACAAAAGAGGTTCGCGTGTTCAAGGGTAACAGCCTTCCATCGCAAGTCAAGGTCGACCATTTTAGACACACTGTGCGACCCTTTGTACCGAAGCTCCTTCAATGACGGAAATGTTATAGATTGAGACATGTCAGTGCTGTTTGTACAAACCTGGCTGTGTGCTCGCTATGCTCAGAATCACATAGCGCAGACGCTTGCCAGGCAGAACTTCGAAAATGACGAAACTGTCATGGCCCTCACGAAGCATCGTCAAAATATTGCCCAATCATGAAAAAGGAAATGCAAGTGTTGAGGCAAATGGTCCGGGATGGCTCAACTCACAGGGAGGCCGCTGGCCAAGTACGACACCGGCGGTCTCGTCGCCGGAGGCCCCTGAGGAGACCCAGTGCCGAAGCAAGGATTGAACCTCACCAAATGACCGCCGGCATACCATCTCAAGCGTCCAGACACGCCGACAACAAATCCTCCAAGCAAGACAAGGGCATCACCGGCTCGCCTGAAGCATGGCCAGCGCTGCATACGACAGACCCGCCGTTTGAGCCGCCGCATCGCTCGTCTATAATCACTTCGGAACGAGAATGCGGTGATAGTCGCGACAAAGAAATAGTAGCCATGGTAAAGGCCCTTATGAATAATACCATTCGTATGGTCCTCACTAGCATTGACAGTCCAGCTGCAGAGAGTGCACTTCAGTTAGTGGATGCGCTGAAGCCGGTGCTATCAAGTCTGGAAAGGCACCATGGCTCCGCCTATGCAAGCCTTCCGTAAGAAGGTCAAATGAGCTTCGATATTTCAGTGGAATGCCCAAGACCTCAAGCCCCACATTTCTGATATCCGACAATTTGTGTTTAAAAACCAGTTTCCAACTTTTGTTATCTGTGAGCCAGGCTACACAATGCAATACGACTATCCAGGTACGAAGCCTTCAAGTCCGCTCTCTGCAACAAACAGAGAAAAGTCATTGATATATCAGATGCGACCTTACCTATATCGAGCACCGTGTAGCACCTCACGATGACAACCAGTATGTCTGCTTGACAGTTAAACGTAGAGACTTCAATTTCACGCTCGTAGGCGCATATATATCACCTTCAAACCGTTTTGAACCTGAAAGACTAGGTGCACTGTTAACAGCCACACCTGGACCATGGATCATCACCGGAGATGTCAATGCTCACCACACACTATGGGGAAGTCAGAAGACAGACAGTCGTGGAAGGCAAGTATTCTTCTTTGCTCTGGAGCAGCAGCTGCTTTGTGTAAACGACGAAAGCCCAACGTTTCTACGGGGAACGACATACAGCAGCTGCCTTGACTTTGTGTCACCAAGCCTAAATGGAATGGTCAAGTGGTTCACACACTATGAAACTCATTGTCTGTGCGAATCGTTGGATCCACACAAGCCTTTGACGCAGACATGGAGGATTGTTCGTGGCCTACGAACATCGCCACATCAACATCGCCACATCAACATCGCCCCTTCAAATATCTTTCTCTCCACCAAGGCCGCACCGAAATTGAAGTAGCAGAAGATTTCTGCATGAAAGTTGCCGGTCAGGCAGGCGTCCGCGTCCACCACGCCCCACCTAGAAAACGCTCCAGTTTCCGGAGATTCAAGAATGGACACCTTTTTTCTCTCTAGAGGAACTACAAGCGGCCTTGACGGCATGCAAACGATCTTCATCGCCTGGTCCGGATGGGATCACGTACATGGCTCTTTGCAACCTCGGAGAAGCAGCTCAACAGGCCCTTCTATCCATGTACAACGACTCGTGGAGCAGCGGATTTATCCCCCATTTATGGAAATCCAGCTGCCTCGTCCCTGCGCTTAAACCAGGTAAATCTCCTCTGCACTTGACCTCTTATCACCCCATCGCGCTAACCAGATGTTTCGGGAAGTGATTGAGAGGATGATTTTGACTCGCCTAGAGTGGTACCTGGAGCACCACGAGGTATACCCTCATGCTACGACGGGATTTCAGCGTGGGAGGTCCGCAATTGATAATGTTATAGACCTGGTCTCATCTGTTCAGCATCAAAAAAGACTGAAACGTCTATCTGCGGCGTAGTTCTTGGAAGTGAAAGGTGCATACGATAACGTATCGCATGAAGCCATTCTGGATGTCATGGAAAATGTTGAATTCGGGGGTCGGGTTTAGCAATAGATCCACAGCTATCTGAAAGGCAGAACTTTCTTTGTACAAACGGAGAATGGCACAACAACGCATCATTGCAACCGTCGTGTTGTGCCTCAAGGGTGTGTTCTTAGCCCCACACTTTTCAATCTAGCGCAACTCGGCCTGGTTGATGCACTTCCAGAATCTGTCCATCTATAAATATATAGAGTTGACATCTGCATCTGGGCGTCAGGCGTAACACGCCTTCATTTGCGTGCCCGGCTTCAGAGAGCGGCTACAATAGTGACAAAGTACCTGGGAAAACGGGGACTAGAGCTGTCATCAGAGAAATGCTCGCTTATAGCATACACGCACAAGGCGAGGAGCCCATATGTTATTAAAATCAACGGACACATGATCAACTACATGAAGACCCACCAATTCCTCGGAGTCATAGTTGATCGCGACCTCTCCTAAAGCCCTCACATCGCCCACATGAAAACTAAACTTTCCATGATCACCCACGTACTGAGGTTTCTTGCTGGAAAAACGTGTGGTGCATCGGTACGAGCAATGCTTCTACTCTACACTGTTCTGTTCCTCGGTTATATGCGATACAGCTTACCCGTGCTTTGCAGGACCCTAAGAACAAACTTGCGCGCCCTCCAGTCAATCCAAGCCCAAGTACGGCGAATATACCTTGGTCTCCCGAGACGCGCGTGTACAGCAGCGACAGTCATCATTGCGCGTGATTATTGAGTCAACGCATACATCCGCCTAGGCGCTTTGAGAATGCACATAAGACATTTCGCTCGGCTTCCATCTTATCACCTCGCCTCACTTCGAACTTCCAGGACCCACTCAGCGTTCAGCGCAACTGTAGCTCAGCATTGCGCAGTGCTCTCATTGCACTTCACGCATGCAGCACAGCCGCCGATACCATTATGGTGCCTACACCCACTCAAAGAACTTCGTACAATTCCTGGCATCCAAAATAAGAAAAAGTCGTCGCATCTAGCCCTGAAACAGGCCACCTTACTCTTCCTGCAAGAGAAGCACAACGGACGCCTTCACATTTACACAGATGGCTAGGTGTCTTCAGTAAGCTCTGAAGCTCTGCAGGGGTGGTGGTTATTCCCGCGAGGCACGTCACAATTCAATTCATGACATCGTATTTGACGTCGTCTACAGCTGCACAACTCGCCGCCATACGTGCAGCTGCTCTAAAGTTTATAGTTGAAGAACCTTCGGGAACTTGGTCTATCTTCTTGAACTCGAAGGCAGCTCTTCAATGTCTTATGTCACCCTTTCGACATGGACCTAACGAACAGTTAGTAGCTGAAATAAGGCTTCTTCATCACCAAGCAATCGAGAAACAGCACAACTTAGTGTATCAGTGGATACCACGTCATTGCGGTATATATGGCAATGACCGCGCAGATGATGCCGCCAGATCTGCACACGACGGTACCCAATACACAGCCATCCTGTTCGCAAGAACCGATGCAGCTACAAGAGTTCGTTCGCTTGCACGTGACCTCACACTGGTACAGTGGAACTCAACAGACTTCACAAACGCGCGCCTGCATAACTTGGATCCCGATCTGCAGTTTCATCTTCCCCCAAAGATATCTCGAGCTGAGGAGACTCTTCTATGCCGCCTGTGGCTTGGAGTGGCCTTCGCGAACGCATACTCTTATCTCATTGGAATGGCCAGCTCTCCTACATGCACTTACTGCAGCTGCGAAGAAACCATCGCGCACCTTCTGTGTGAGTGCACCCATTTCAACGCGCAAAGACAAGCACACACTGCAGCTCTGGATAGACTGGACGATCGGACTTTGTCGGAACAAAGGATTCTGGGTCATTGGCCGAGCCCATTCTCAGGCCAGAAGGCTTTGAAAGCTTTGCTGTGCTTTTTGCGGACAACTGGCCTCAGAGACATACTTTAGTGTCTTATACTCTTTGATGTTGCCTTTGCTCTGTCGCATTTTTTTTATTTTTTTTGTAATTTCTCTCTCTCTTCGCAACATTTCTTTTTAACATCTTCAATTTTCCTCACCCCTTTCCCCAGCACAGGGTAGCCAGCCGGTCTAAGAACTAGCTAACCTCCCGGTCTTTCCGCTTAAATTTTCTTCGTAAGGTTTCGTGGAGACATACGACGGCGGCAGTACTCTTTTTTAAAAGCGGTCCTTTTTGGAAACAGCGTTCACAGATATTTTTTACGGTTGCTAAAGGGTAGCTTCGAATCTAGTGGGGGAATCGGTGAATATATGAAAAGGTTATTTTGTAACGTAGGCTCATCATACAAATATTATTCATACCTCGTAGAATTCTTAATAAGCCTTTCAAAAACCTATTGTAATGGTTACTACTGCAAGCTGATGACGCGCTAAACTTGGCGATGCTTAGCGCGTCACAAGCACGTACGAAGAAGCGTGGCCTCGTAACCGGTGACTGAACAGCTCCGGACCCAAAGAAAAAAAGAACACCGAAACAGCATATCCACGGGGTTAATGATGGAGAGTGCGGCGAAGCATCCGTCCGTGCATTCGTTCTTGTTTCCGTCCATTCAAGCGTCCGTCTGTGCGACCGTCCGTGCGTCCATCCGCCTGTCCGTGCGTGCGTCTGTTCGTGCATCCACGCGTCCATACATGCGTCCGTCGCTACGTTCGTCGATGCATACACCCCTGTGGCCGTCCATGCGTCCATCCGTCTGTGCAGCCATCCATGCGTCGTCCATGCATCTGTCTGTGTGTCCGCTCGTCCATCTAATCAACACTCCAAGTACCACCATCGCGCATCCTTTTATCATATATTCCGCATAGAAGCTCCGCCATCCAGCGGACATGCCAAGGACTAAACGAGAGGTGGCGCACGCACACTTTCTTACGGCTTGCGCTTGATTGATATTGATTGATTGATATGTGGGATTTAACGTCCCAAAACCACCATATGATTATGATAGACGCCGTAGTGGAGGGCTCCGGAAATTTCGACCACCTGGGGTTCTTTAACGTGCACCCAAATCTGAGCACACGGGCCTAACACGGCTTGCGCTTCAGGGTCTACTTCCCACCTTTAACTACCTCGAGTTCATGGCATATGCAAGTTCCCTGTATTCATGGCACTGTGGCCCAACGCTCGCTAAACCTTTCTAAAACCAAGGAGGTTACGCCCAGCGAGTATAGCCTAGATACCCTTTCGTGTCAGATAGTGCTCAATGTACGTGCGAATGACTGCTAATGGGCAATGAGAGACACACTCTAAATAAAAACAGCGAGTAAAAAAATTGCCCGCAGCTGCCCTCGGGGGAACACTGAGGAGGATGCGGAAGCGGTTCCGCCAACAGTTTGGCCGGCGCTGGTCGAAGGGACGTCGATCATTGTGTTTGTGGATTCGTTGGAATTCATTTCACCGCGACCTTGGACGTCGACACGCCGTACAAACCAACCGACGAGCGGCAACTGAGCGAGCGAGCGCCGACCTTGAGTATATATACAGCGCGACGGCGCATGCACTGTCAGCTGTTGAATGTTCTCGAAGGAGAAGCGCACGCGCGGCACAGATGGCGACGGCGCGACGGCGCATGCGCTGTCAGCTGTCGAATGTTCTCGAAGGAGAAGCGCGCGCGGCACAGATGGTGGGCGATGGCGCGACGGCGCATGCGCGCGCGTCAGCTGTCGAATGTTCGAGAAGCGGTGCGGATGGCGCGGACGGCGCACTACAAGGCGCGAGTATAAGATGCTTCCGCATCTAAAAGGGTGTCTTTTTGCCCCACAACAATAATCGTCATCTATATTGCGTTCTATCCTTGCGCTATCGTCCCGCACCCGGTACATTCCGGTCACGATCGACATGCCCATTATCAGGGTTACATTGCACTCTCGATAGGAAAGCGGCCAGCGCCGAGTTTTCAAGAAAGGAAGCGCACGCAAGCCGATTGACGATTATTGTTGTGGAACAAAAAAACATGCTTTTTACTCGAGATTTTTTTAGAGTGCAGGAGAATTTGTCTTTTAGTTAACGTGCGCGCTGCAACTTTTTTATTGTTCAACAACGCACAGGAGAAATGTTCCACCGGCACCACCTCGCAGGTCAAAGCGTAAGACAAGTTACGCACAACTAGGAGGGACGAACTTGTGCCGCTTTAAGGTGCTTCGCCCCTAAAAGCGACGGCTGCGGGAATCCGAGAGAGACATCCGATTATATTATGTAGGAAGACACGTAACTTTGTTTTCAGAGTTTTTTTCTGAAAATTGGCGCCACGCCTTCGGTTGCACTTCAGGGAGAAAGCAATAAAAAACATGGTCGGCGCCGTGGTTCTGCGAGGCAACACCTCTTCATTACAGTCTTTCAACTTTGTGAAAGGCCGCTTACGTTAAATAATCTTTGCGTACACTTTCCACAGGGGCATTGCCCTCCATTCAGCTCGTATCAGCTGGTTACTATTCAAGTATCACGCCCGTTGAATAACGTTGCGCCCTATAGTCCTTGGTCGCACCTCTTCTCCGCCCCTGTAACAGTTGTACCTACTTTTTTATGTTGAAAATAGAGTATTTTCCTTGGGTATGTGTGAAATTTCACACTGTGAAATAACAGTCTGTGCTTAATGTTCAAAATGTTTCTTAGGGATAACTACTGGTGTCAGAATCTATGCTGTAGTTTGTCGGAACGTTGCAGTTTTCTGTCGAAACTCAGCGACAAAAACCAGTTTTTTTGGGGTCATATTGCACTTCTCCAACATTGATTAAACGGACTTTTTTTAATGTTCGAAGCTTCTACAATGTATTTTCTCTTGAATGTATAGTATCATGCATCTTTTGGTGCATGGTTACCAGTATGTTCCAAATAAGTATGCAGGGGAAGTCCCGCCACAGGGATAACTTTGTCGAACTCTTCATGGCTATGGGCCATAGTTCCTTCTTTTTATGGAAGCGGGGGGGACTGGCCCACCTGAGGGGACGCCCTCAGAGAGCCATGTTTCCTCTGCTACATCAGATAAGAAACGTAATGCTTACGCATCTCAATAAAGAACTAGTCATGCTGGGAGAGGAGACCTTCCTGCGACGCTCCTCTACGCGATTCATTATTGTAAAGAACAACAGTGTCCATGCCTTTCCTCCCCTAATGAGGAGGTGGGCTAGAGCTTGTACTACTGTGAAATTGTAGTCCGTATTTTCTTTTTCTTCTTTACAAGCATGTCTAGCAAATTGTCCTCATAGGGGAATGCAAAAACGTCAACTTGCACTGTGAATGACCCCCCCCCCCTCCTTGTTTGTGCATATAGCCTACTGTTTATATAAGTTTACTCATCTCGATGTTTATGAATGTTCTGTCTTTGTACAATTTTCGCAGTGTACATCACTGCATGCACAAATAAGTTATTTTCGCTGTATATAACAGCTTGCACTGTACATACACATAATCACCATTGTCCATCTTTCTGGGTGCACATAAGCTATGTAAGACATATTTGGAAATAAAATTCTCTTAAACGATTCTGGCGCTTGCTGCACGTTATAGTATGAGGCCCATGAGGAACGGTTTTAAAAATTATAAGGCGCCCTTTCTTTCACCGAAGGCACGAGGAGGCTCGTTTAGTCACCTGGGCCCTCACATACGGGTCGACCTTCCGAAGCACCCAAGTCACCGAAATTACAAAGAATAGAAAGGACATGCGCGCACACAAATTGCAGACACTAAAGACTAATTTGGGAAATCTAGCGGGATCGGGCACAACGCTGAGTAAAAAAAGAATGGCAGCATATCCACGGGATGAATGATGGAGAGTGGGGCAAAGCATCAGTCCGTCCATTCGTTCTTGCTTCCCCTCGTCCATGCGTCCGTCTGTGTGACCGTCCGTGCGTCCACCCACCCGTCCGTGCGTGCGTCTGTTCATGCGTGCGCACGTCCACCCATGCATCCGTGCATGCGTCCATCCGTCCATGCAGCCATCCGTGCGTCCGTCCATGCATCTGTCTGTGAGTCCGTTCGTCCATCTAGTCAACATCCAAGTAACATCATCTCGCATCTTTTCATCATATATGCGTCGGTCTGTGTAACCCTCCGTGCGTGCGTCTGTTCGTATGTCTGCACGTTCAACCGCACGTTCATCCATGCGTCCGTCCATGCGTTCGTCCATGCATTCGCCCCTGCGTTCGTGCATGCGTCCATCCGTCTGTGCAGCCATCCATGCGTCCATCCATGCATCTGTCTGTGTGTCCGATCGTCCATCTAGTTAACACTCCAAGTACCACCATTTCGCATCTTTTCATCATATATTCCGCATATAGAGGCACCTCCATCCTGCGGACATTCCAAGGACTAAACGAGAGGTGGTACACGCACACTTTCTTAAGGCTTGCGCTTCGGGTCTACTTCCCACCTTAAACCACCTCGAGTTCATCGTATATACTAGTTCACTGTATTCATGGCACTGCGGCCCAACGCTTGCTAAACCTTTCTAAAACCAAGGAGGTTACGCCCAGTGAGTATAACCTAGCAACCCTTTCTTGTCAGATAGTGCTCAATGTACATGCCGATGGCTGCTAATTGGGAATGAGAGCCAGAAGAATTCGGCTTTTAGTTAACACGCACGCTGCGAAATATTTATTGTTCAACAACGCACAGGAGAAATCTCCCACCGGCACCACCTCGCAGGTCAAAGTGTAAGACCGGTTATGCACTACAACTACGATGAGGGACGAACGGGTGCCGCTTTAAGGAGCTTCACCCCTAGAAGGCGGTGATGTGGTGAAAACTACAGGCGGGCTTATTTCTAAGCACCGCACTCAACAGTAAGTGGCGTCCAGAAGCATTCACGTGAGAGTGCTGATTTTGTGATAAGGCAGCAAACGTGGACTACGTGGTATGAACATGTCACACTCAATACGACAGCTCAAACAACCGGGGATCCTAGGAGGCTCCGTTCCGCAACCCGGAACCCAACATCGAGCAAAGCATCAGCAGCGAAGCCCTTATTGCAAAGCGACACGGTGCAGGTGAGCTTTCTTCAAACATACACTGTGTACTGATCTAACAAATCTTTCATTCTGCGTCTGCCAGGATCGAGACCCACATATGCGCAGTATTTACAGAACACTAGCTATGAAAAGCACACTACTTGTCTGTCTGTCTGTCTGTCTGTCTGTCTGTCTGTCTGTCTGTCTGTCTGTCCGCCCGTCTTTCTGTCCGTCCGTCTGTCCGTCCGTCTGTTCCTCCGTCTGTCTGTCTGTCTGTCTGTCTGTCTGTCTGTCTGTCTGTCTGTCTGTCTGTCTGTCTGTCTGTCTGTCCGTCTGTCTGTCTGCCCGTCCGTCCGTCTGTCCGTCCGTCTGTTCCTCTGTCTGTCTGTCTGTCTGTCTGTCTGTCTGTCTGTCTGTCTGTCTGTTTGTCTGTCTGTCTGTCTGCGTTTATTTGTGTGTGTACTTGTGGGCGTGCGTCTGTGTGCGCAGGAGCATATGCTAGGCAATATGCTGGGACACTCGGCAAAATACCGACAATAGTGAATGTTTATGGCGTGAGATTGGAATTCAAGTCAAGTCAAGTCAAGTTTATTAAATAGTTCAGTTGAGTTACATGGTTAGCGTTGCATTCGCACCAACCACGTTGTTACATAGTCGACTTTGTCTCTTTGGCACTTTAAGTCTTCCAACATGTTGTCGAACACACACTGAGCATCAAGGCAAATTCGAGTTTCCTGAAAACTACAGCGCCTGCGGGGAAAGGCTATATTAAAGGAGCCCTGGAACACTTTTCGACCATGGTCAGAAAACGCTGCCGAACGGAAGTAGAGGCTCCCGACAACACGCCAGCCAAATATTATAGCCCAGCATGCAGCCTGGAATTAAGAATAAATTATCAAAGTCAGCTAAAGATTGCTTTTTTTTTCGCTCGACAAATCACGGAAAGCACTCAAAGGTCAGTCGTGAAAAGCCTGTCTTTCAGCCACTGGCTTATTTGAACATGGCGCGCTCAGTCGTTATAGAGATCACCGCGGGAAGCCACAACTTGTCCATGCGTGCATGCGATCACACCGACAAAGCCGCACATACGAAGAAAAAATTTTTTTGAAAAGTGCTCAAGGTCATGAGGCGCGCGTGACGTTTTTAGTTGCCTCTACCATCCCTCCTTGCTTAGCTACCAATGCGTTCGTCGGGACTAGAGATAATGCTATCGCAGCATGCGACAAATCTTTGTAACTCCAGGCACACTGGACGGATTCTTAAAACTTTTTTACAAGCACAGCCTAATACTCGCCCACATTGGCGTCATCTGTAAGAATTACAAAAACGCACAAGCATAGCTCCGCTTTGACGGCTTGTGAGATCAGAATTTTGAAGCCACAATTTCTTCCAACAATGGTCATTGGGAAACGTGCCAAAGCATGGGCGATCGGTTGTCTGTGTAACGCAGTAAAGATACACTATGAGATCAGTCATTAGAAACAATTTCTGGCCTTGGGTCTACAGTAATTACAGGTACTGTTGTCAGGCAATGCAATAAAATGCGAAGTGACAAGGGCAGCTGTAGCGTAGCGCTATGACTCAAAACTCGGTCATGTTAGCAGGACATAGCGGATAAAAGAAAATAATGCTATGAACGATGACTAGTTAAGATGATGGCATGCTGCTCGCTAGCCCTAGATTGTAGCGCAGTGGGCGTTTTTTTTTTAAGAAGCGAAGCTACCTAAAGCGGCACTCGTTCATCCCTCGTCGTAGTCGTAGTGCGTAACCAGTCTTACATTTTGACCAGCAAGGAGGTTCTGGTGGGAGATTTCTCCTGTGCGTTGTTGAACGATAAAAAAAAAATCGCAGCATGCGCGTTAACTAAAAGCCGAATTATCCTGTCTCTCACTACCAATTAGCAGCCATTGGCATGTACATTTAGCACTATCTGACAAGAAAGGGTAGCTAGGTTATACTCGCTGGGCGTAACCTCCTTGGTTTTAGAAAGATTTGCGAGCGTTGGGTCGCAGGGCCATGAATACGATGACCTAGTATATACCATGAACTCGAGGTGGTTAAAGTTGGGACGCACGCACGGACGGGCGGATTGATGCATGGACGCTCACACAGGCGGACTCATATGTGATGAAAAGATGCGAGATGGTGGTACTTGGAGTGTTGACTAGACGGACGAACGGGCACACAGACAGATGCATGGATGGACGTGCGGACGCACGAACAGACGCACGCACGGGCGGGCGGATGGACGCATGGACGGATGGAAGCAAGAACGAATGGACGTACGGATGCTTCGCCCCACTCTTCATCATTCACTCCGTGGATATGCTGCCATTTTTTTTTCTCTTGCGGTGGTCCGCTGTTGTCTATTGCACTCATGGTGCCAGGAAACTGGTGAGGCGTGTATAAACACGCATTTTACTCCGACACGACGACAACGCATGTCATGCATTGTCAAAACTGCAAATAAACTTCAAACTTCTTCCATTTATGACGACGTGAAACTTACTTCCCGCTGTTGCTAATAAACAAGGCTGTACATCGCGTAAGCAGAGTACATGAGTTCATTTGTCATGGTCCTGCACTTCAGAGTATTTTAAGTGATGTTTCGAGATCAACGACGGTGTTGAAAATTTTTTTTACTTGGAGGAGGGAGCCCCCTGGACAATCTAATATCGTCAGGGAGGCAGAAAAAAGTTGAACTTATACGCTGTGTTCTCACTATTTTTGCTTCGGGAGAGGGGTGTGCAAAGGGATGGGGATAGGTGAAAATTATGGAGAATAGTGGCGGGGGGGGGGGCGGCCCTTTTGTAACCCCCGCTGGCACTGCTGCTGTCCTAAATGTCAGGTCTATATATGTGGCACATGCGAAGAAGCCCCCCAAAACTTTCACTTTTCCTCAGCGATACCATCGTTATCAACTACGTCGTAATGAAGTACTTGCAATAGCAGCATATGGAGAAATCGTATTTTGCGCCTTCCGACGTCGCACGCCTCCGCGCCATCGCGTAGCCGGCGCAACAAGCGTCCCTCAAACCGGAATTATGCCTCAAACTGCAACGCCTGCGGTGGTGGCGCCATCGTTAGACGGATACAAAAACTCCCGGTTCTCGACGTGACCCGGAGAGGGCAGCGCGCTCGCGAAGCTGTCGCGCGAGATTCAACTACAAACTTGCGCACGGCGATCGTGTTTAACTTCGTGTTTAACTGTGAATAAGATTAAGAAAAGCCTCCTTATTAGCTTGTGTACATAAAAAATGTAGAAATAATACAAAACTGGTGGTGAACGCAGAACGATTGTAAGGTTTTAGCCAAATTCAAAGTTACCAGTCCTTTGGTCAAATAATTTTGAATTGTATACTTCATAGCACATTATCACAGGTGGAGAGAACTGAGAATTTTTGGAGACTCAAGTAACTTTTAAAGTATTTCAATGAACTCGGACTTGGCATGCGTGGTCTCACCTTTTTGGTTCGAAGTTTAGTGGAAGAAACTCCGTGCAGTAGTACGATTTTTGTGGCAGTAGAGTTCAAGTTATTACTGGTACAATACGTTTCGTTTTAAAATCACTAAACCTAGCCCATATAACGCTGTGACATTTTTAACTTTTAAAAAGTGTTTCCCTAAGGTGGGGTTAATATGTGAATTCAACGTTGAACTGTGACTTCGCGGCGATGCAGACTTTCCCTGGATGTAAGGATGCTGCATAGCATAGCATCCTTACATTGCATAAGGGCCCCTTCGCTGCATATAACTTTCGCACAGCAGCGAAACTACCTTGACAGGATGTTAGATGCTGCAATATTTTTGCATACAATGACACGTTTCATATAAGTATAAAACTGTGCAACGAAAGGGGGCGAAGCACGGAGGACAAAAAATACACATATTTAAACTACTATTCTTCATTGTCGGCGTTTCGTGCGCTTTCGTTGTGGCTTTTCATCAACACGCACTTTTACCAACTAGCGCAATAATCAGCGCCTTTTCAAATACTTCGAAATTCTGAACAATCTAAATTCGTGTCACACGAATTAAAATACTGCAATCCTCGTTAGGCTATTCGGAGTGCGCGAATATTCACCCATTTTTACATCAAGTCTATGTCGCAAGAGATAACTGTCAATTAAGAGTTCGGACAGTTCAGACACGTACGTGACATGTTGTGGAGGAATGATTGCGAAAATGTACTGCGTAGTTCTGTCTCGTTTGAGTGCTATTCATCCAGTTAAATTTCTCGCGTGAAACTTAGACCACAATAAATAATTTCATAAGTTAAGAGAGACATGGCCTAGAAGTACTACCCAAACCACCGCTGTGGGTCAGTATAACTATGCGCCAGTATAATTTGTGAAAGAATAAAGGAGATATGCTAAAAAAGACGATTTGTGCTACTGGCTAAAATACCAGCGTGGTTATATTCGCTTCTTTATTGAATGTTAATAAGAAATGAGTTACATCTGTATCGAGTTATCTGTAGCGAAATAATTGAGAATAACTCGAAATAGGTTTACGAACAAGTGAATCAAAGAAAACAACAAAGTTTTATTGTCAATAATATAGGGGCAGCCATAGTCGCCCGCTCTCCCGCTGGTCTCAACTGTCTGCTCAACTTGGTCTATTAAGGGCTTGCTGATCGGCCAGGTTACAGCAGAACAGTCACGCCCCAATGTTAGTAATGTATTAATCACTAAGCGAATGAAATATTGTATCAAGTAGACTTTTATATGATGAACATAGTAGCCCTTTAATTGTTTTATAAAGTTAAACATGACAATATATCTCCTTCATACAGTGAACCAAGCGCTGGCACCACGAGGGGGGGGGGGGCGAATAACACCTAGGAAAGTTGAAGCCAGGGCTTTTGAAAAAGAGCTTTCAGAAATCTCTGCCATTTACTTTCATATCTGTGCCATTCTATGAAAATCTTCCGTAAAATTCCTGTGTGATTAAAATCGTAACATTAAGGGCCAGAAACAAAACTAGGATTGTGTCATTAAATATCTACGCATCTCCACGAAGTGAATCATGGCTGGTGGGCACCTCTCTGGTTATCGCATTATCGAGTAACCATACGTTGCCTTAGCGTTGGTCATATATTGTAAATTGAGTGAAATAAAGTTCATATAGAAATGTAAATTTATTTCACCTTCCAATCGTCTTAGGCATTCAAAGGTGGTTTAGAGAATGTCTGGAATCGAGAATATGGCCCCAAAGTAAATCCAAGGCCTGCGATCTTTCCTGTGGCAAGATACCATTTTAATAAGGGTAATTTATTAGAACATATAGTGCTCGACGTGTGTCTTCGTGTCACAGGTTTTCTTGAGAAGCTTCCCTATCTAGGCACAGTTTAGTAGAGATCACATCGTCAATAATCTTCTTGACATGTTGCTTTGGCCGCAAAAGGCCGTCGATGTTGTATATGTATAATTAGCCTATGTATGCGTTAAAGTTTATTGTAAAGCTTCTTTGTGTCTCGCATATGTTTCAACAATAGCAACTGTTTTATATCATGACCGCGATGGAAGACAGGGCTAGGACCAAAGGAGCTTCACCGCTAAATTTAATGAAGGTGGTCTGCACCGCAGTTGCTGTAACTTAAGGCAGCCTTCCAATACCGCATGTGCTACACTACGGAAGCGTAGCGTGCCGGATGTACCCACAAACCGATAATCAAGAATGACATTAGACGCTGGCACCGACTGGGACAGGGACAGTGCTCCAATCTGTAGGCTTTGTTCATATTATTGTAAAAACTACCTGAAAGGTGTGTTAGTTGCTTAGGCTAAAAACACCCACATAAAATCTTCTTCGTCTAGCTGTACAAGCGATGGCCTATACGTTGAGTTTTAGTGCAGATAACGGCCGTCTCATACACGCGTTTTCTACTTGCCAATGGCATGGAGTCTTTTATTGTATTTCTGATCATTCATGGGGGTCAGGAACGGCCCAAGGTAAGTATAATCCCGAGATCACAAGAACGAGTATTCCGAATGAAATTTTGTACAAGACAAAATTTTTCTGACACCTCAACTTCTTGATGTCGACTTTACCCGCTGTGGTACACAGAGCTTTTATTCTATTGTCACTAAATATTTTAACGAAGCCTTGATATAACGTGTTATCTTTTCATGTGTTTAATTGCTACTACAGCACATTCATATGCTCCTAAACAAAGTCACAGCTTTGCCGCAGAGGCGAAGCAGGGAAATTCAATAGCAAAAAATTGGAATGTCACGTGAAGATTTGCAAGCAGGTCAAAACGTGCACCGCGTTGCCCACGCACAAACAAGTGTCTCAGTTGTTACTTTGCTGTGTCTCAAAAGCGCGGCCTTTTTCGCTAATGGAGACTGTGCAGCAGGTGCAGTGACCTTTGTGCGCCAGGTAACTACAACAGAATCGTTCCGGTGAAAGACCAAGGCGTACGATTCTTCCCACCGCGAGATAAGCGCACGCATGTGGGAGTTTCCCCCCACCCCCGCTCTGCGGGGCAAAGGTCGCGTGGGAGATGAGAGCACGCGCCGCCGCGTCGTGACGATCTGGCGAAGCGCGTTTAAGGCGCCACCTTGCTAGTAATGCTGAAAACACCATAGTTCCCCTGAGATGGGCGTCGCCAGCGGAAGTTGTAGACATGAAGAGCTTGCCGTTTCTAAGTTGCTCCTTCGTGGCTCCTTCGTGGCTCCTTCGGTGCTCCTTCGGTGCTCCTTCGTGGCTCAGTGGCTAATGCCTCGCACTCACAAGCAAGAGGTCGGACATTCGATTCCGCACGTCTGAGTCTTTTCCTGGATTATTTTTATTTCTTGCGTTTTCATATCTGTAGATGTGTATACATATACGGTGAATGACGGCGACGCCGACGCCGACAGCAAAGTTCAGCCGAGAGTGTCCTTATAATTGCCATCGCGATAAATGTCGCTTCTGTAAGTGTTGGTGTGCAGCGAGGCAGCACTGTTGGTAGCGGCTTGCATGGAGGAGGAGGAGGAATGAACTTTATTATAAGAAACCATCAGGTTTAGGTGGCCGGGCCTAGGCTTCCCGTGAGGGGGACGTCAAGGGCTTGCCTCGACGCCACCTCACGGGCGTGCTGGGTCGCCCAGGTTTGGTCGTTAAGGGCTGTTCCACGCGCTTCCCGCACAGCCGCAACGCACGTGTCAGGACCCCTGCCGCACGCAAGCGGGGGACAAATAAGCCAATTGGCGACGCTGCGGAGGGTGAAAGAGCGTCGCCAATTGGTTCATTTGTCCCCCGCTTGCGTACGGCAGGGGGTACCGACATGTGCGTTGCGGTTGTGCGGATAGCGCGTGGAACGGCCCTAAGAGCGGGGCTCCGCAGAGCCTCAGGGAGCGTAACCAGGCTTTTTGTACTATGGGGTTCAATTTGAACATGTAGGTTTAGAAAGTTTAGTTTTTTTTTCGTAATTTTGAAGTTTTGTCGGAATTTAACCAAGTAGGTTGCAAGTAATTTTTCCTTGATTACACGTAATTCTCTCTTGCAAGCGTGCAGCTTTTGAAATTTCTTCGTTCTTCATTAGTATGAAAATTCTTCGAATATTAATAATATTAGTTGCAAGTCAATATTTCTGGTTAGAGGAAGCCTTTGGAACTGTCATATTTCTCAATAAACTCAAGGTGTGTCCAATTTCAACAAAACGTGAATTCACCTAAATTCAGGTAAAACTACAGAGCCAAGTTTTTCGATATTTTGAACGTTGGTTGAATTCTATGAAATGTGATTTGGCGTCATTTTCTCTGAAGGTAAGTCTACGTATGTCTTATATTTTCGTTTTCTTTTCTGATATTTCGAAAGTTTGTTGAATTCAAACAAGTCTGATGGCTTGGAAAAATTTCCCGGAGAATTTAAGATTACGCCATTCAAAACTTCGGCAAACCTTTAAAGTGTTGGAAAATACAAGATTCCAACAAGATTGGTTGTACGCACCTTAGCCGTTGTGTAACTGGCTAAGGTGCAATTCTTAGCCAATTTTGTTTCGTGCAGGGGCATGGCTAGAATTTTTTTTCCAGTGGTAGAGGGGGGGGGGGGGGGCTCAATCATGCATAATGTATGGTAATGCGTACAGTTGTATGTGCGCGTGTGAATATACTCAAGCAAAATTGAAAAGTTTCGGGTGATGAGGTTCATCCCCCGATCCCCCCCCCCTTGGCTACACCCCTGGTGCCATGTGTTAAACAGCTTCGCTGGTCATCCGAATTTATAGTGTGGTATGGCACCTCAAGTTTTACCTGTGGAGGTCAAAACGATTCCCCCTCTTCTCTACTGCTTCTGTAATTACAAGAAAACTTGTTTCTACTTTGTCACCACTTCATTGTTCGAAGACAAGAAATAATAAATCCAGCTTCTCTTCAATATCTAGGCATGTGGTTAAGATAACTAGTTCCTCCTTAGTTTCGGGCTCGTGCTTTAAAAAACAGTCACAGGAATTTCCGCTCGACCACTAAAGCATTTCTTGTGCACTCTAAAACAGAGTTTTTCTATAGGCGAGCCGGCCCACAAATGAATATACCAGTCTCAGTTTCTTTTTTCTTGCCTAAAGGGGTACTCACACAAAAATCCTGGCGTCAAGTTTTTTTTTATTTCCGGCAATGTGTTCCTGGGCGTCTGTTAGTAATAACAAGGGGCATCGTTCCCTTTACAATGTGACATACGATTAATCACAGGCTCGTTATTACAAACCAGTATCTGTTTTTGTTTCAAAAACGATAAGCCACCGGGTTCAACTATCGCCCCCTAGCAGGTGCAACGCTCGATCATGCCAGATCATACAACTGTGACACACTTCCGCGCAGTTCGCCTCACGTTTTTTTTTTTTTTAGAACAGGCAACGGGGCAGCAATGCCATCAAACACCAAACTTGAACCCGTGTGCCACGGCTCCGGACTTGCGAGCATGTGCCGAGAAATAGTCTGCTGGAGCAAACGTGAGCAAGGAAAAATTGGGGCTATGACGTCGTCACAACTTGCTGCAGCATGGTCACGTGAGAGAAGTAAGAGGTCTCCAAGGGTGTCAGTAGTGCCACCAAGTGGATCACTCACGCAAACTTTATATTTATTCCGAATACCTTCCAAACTATATTCGCTGTTTAGAGAGAGAGAAACGAGAAAAAAGGAAGGCAGGGAGGTTAACCAGATGCTAGTATCCGGTATGCTACCCTACACTATGGTTGGGGAATAGGGGGTTAAAAGAGAAAGAGAGAGTTAAAAAATAAATAAGAGAAAAACACCGACACACATGCACACACAAAATCAGTCCACTCAGAGGCGTTCCGACTGGCCAGTAGTTCGCAAGAAGCCCAGTAGCGCTTGCACGGCTTTCTACTGTGACGATGAGTCATGATGATGGCGCAGTATACTTTCTTCTGACAGCGGCTTGTCATCTAACCTGTTTAGTGTATCAGAAAGGTGTTTTCTTTCCAGGTTGTATTCCGGGCAGTCACACAGGATATTGCAACAGAATCGAAAGTTAGGCTAGCTGGATATGCATGGTATAACTGTCAGTTCAAGCGCACGAATAAACATAAAGGAAGAGAGGACAAGCGCTTTCTGTTTATTCGTGCGCTTGAACTGACAGTTATACCACACAGGATATGTCGAATTGTTTCTTCATCTCCGCAGTGTGTACAGTCGGCGGTGTCGGCCATCCCTGTGCGAAATGCGTACGCACGGGTAAACGTGACTCCCAACCATAGTCTGCACAGAGCAGTAGCGTCACCTCGTCGAATTTTCGTTGGAAGCTGTAAGCTTAACGTTGGATCCAGGGATCGTAATCTTCCACGCGTAAAGAGAGGCTCATTCCAAAGAGCCATGGAGCGTTGGCGAGCAAGCATGCGGAGCCTCCTAGCAGCGTCCGTCCTTGAGAGAGGCATTGACTGGTTGTTGTCTTCTGTATGGGCTGAACGGGCAGCTTAATCAGCTCGTTCGTTACCGATAATTCCACAGTGGCTTGGCAACCACTGAAATATAACGTGGTTCCCTTTCTCTGTTATATGGTGTAGCATTTCTGCTGTTTGAAATACCAACTGCTCGTGTGGACCACCGCGTAGACTTGACAGAAGTGACTGCAGTGCCGCCTTGCAGTCGCAGAAAATTGTCCACCGTTACGTGCTTTTGGTTTTAATGAAACGCAGCGCAGTGCTCAGCGCTGCAACCTCTGCTGCTGTTGTTGTGGTTGCATGAGCTGTCCTGAATTTGATGGATGTGGCGTGCGTTGAAATAACGACCGCCGCAGTTGAGCTGTTTGGCAGGACGGAGCCGTCGGTGTAGACGTGGGTGCAGTCTTGGTACTTCTCGTACAGCAGAAGTAAGGCGAGCTGCTTGAGGGCTGGTATTGAGAAATCTCGTCTTTTCTGAATGCCTGGTATTGTCAGGTTGATAACTGGCTGTTTGAGGCACCGTGGAGGAATTGAAGGTCTCGCCGTGGGCGTAAAACCAGTTGGTAGGGGGTCACCATGTGTAGTTATTATTCGACAAAAGGAAGTAGGAGGTCTATACGCTGGTAGAGAGGCTAGGTGGTGATGGGGAGTCCGGCCCACATGCCTTATGTGTGTCCTCAAAGCTTCAATTTCAATATGGATCTGCACGAAGTGGTCTTTGGCTAAAGCTATAGTCGCCACTGTTGAGACACCCTGAGGCAGACCTAGACATATTCGAAGCGCCCGTGCTTGAACGCTTTGTATCATGCGTCGACTTGTTTTGCCGGCGTGTTATAATGCAGGCAGACTGTATCGTAAAAAGCCAAGGAAAAGCACCCTGTACAGCCGTAACATAGCATTAGGCTGCATTCCCCAAGTATTTCCAGCGAGAAACTTGAAAAGATGGCATATGCCTGTCAATCGCTTTTTCAAATACGACACATGAGGACTCCATGATATGTCTCTGTCGACTATGACACCCAGAAATTTGTGAGATCGACGATATGGTATATTTTGACCGCTAATGGACACTCTGTAATTCGACATGGGTTTGCGCGTAAATGCCAGAAGAGCGCACTTTCCGGCGGAAATTTCCAGGCCTTGATTGCGTAGATACAAAGCAGTTGCAGTAGCAGCTCTCTGTATTCTCGCTCGTAACTGCAGGCGAGTTACCGCAGACGTCCAGATGCAGATGTCATCAGCGTATGTTGATAGATAAATATTGTTTGGTAGGTGCGTATGGAGAGCAATTAGTGTTATATTGAATAGCACGGGGCTCAGTACACCAACCTGAGGGATGCCACGACAACTGAAATGTAAAGACGTGTTCCCGGCCTTCATACTCGCAAAAAAGGATCGCGTTTGGAGATAACTGCGTATCCACTTAAACATTCGGCCACCCACTCCAATCTCTTCTAGTGCGGTAAGGACGGCTTCATGTGTAATGTTATCATAGGCTTCTTTGACGTCAAGGAACAGAGATGCGCAAAGACGCTTATGGCCTTTCTCGTGTTCAACGTACGTGACTAGGTAGATGACGCTATCGATCGATGATCGACCACGTCGAAAGCCAGCCATGGAATTTGGGTAGATCTCATGATACTCCAAGTACCACTCGAGTCGGCCGAGAATCATTCTCTCCATCACTTTACCAACGCAACTAGCCAATGCGATCGGGCGATAGGAGGAGAGTTCCAATGGTGATTTGCCAGTTTTTAGCAGTCGTACTAGACGACTAGCTTTCCAACTTAAGAGGACAGTGCCCTCTAGTCAACAATCATTATATAGCTGAAGTAGAGCTATTCTCGAGCACTCATCCAGATGACACAGGGCTCTGTAGGAGATTCCGTCAGGTCCTGGTGCGGAGGTACGTTTGCATGAAATGAGTGCTGCCTTGAGCTCCTGAATGGTGAATGGGAAGTCCATACAGGAATCACGTAGTGGCGGACAACTGCTCAAAAGTGGTGAGCTGCTAAGTGCTGTAGTTTGCCCTGATAATCTGGCGCAGAACTCTTCAGCAACGTCCACACCTGGTCGATTTTGGTAAAGGGCTAAGGCCTTGAATGGTGACTTCTGGTGGGGGATGTCCGCAAACATCTTACCATCCTCCATATCTGCGATAAAGGCTTACGAGGGTCGAGTGACTTGCAGAAAATATTCCAGCGTTGGAATTCTAGCTTGTTCAACCGACGTTTGATCTTCCTCTGCATACGTCTAGCAGTCCGTAAATCTTCTGTGTCCTTCGCACGTCCGTACCTTCTTTCAGCTCGTCGTCGCAAGGCTCGAAGCCGCTCCAGCTTTATGTCGATGTCCATGCTTCTTACAGGGCATGGGATCGTACACACAGTCTCTTTTACAGTGCTCTTGATGGCCTCTTGTAAATAGGATCTGTGTTCTTGGCATTGGTCTTCCATACGAGACTGAAATTGTTTTTCCAGTCCACTCTTTTGACCATGTCGCGCACTTTAGAAGGCGACAATCCTCTGATCTTGACGTATGTTGGAATGTGATCACTCCATGAGTTTCTATATCCGTAAACCATTCAGTATGTTTTACTAGGCTTCGCGACACAACAGCCAAGTCGAGACAGCTACTGTATGTGGAGCCACGTAAAAATTTAGGACTGCCATCGTTCAGTAACCAAAGTTTGTTGTCGGAGGCAAAAGACACCAAGTTTCTGCCCTTCATGTTGGTATTCTGACTTCCCCATAATGTATGATGAGCGTAAAAATCACCGATGATAACACGCGGGTGAGGAGTTAACGCTATGATGTCTCGTAGTCTTTTTTGATCGAACCGGCTTGATGGTGATAGGTATGCGCCAACCACAGTGATGTTGAGCCTCCCTTTTTTCACTCTTAGGCATACGTATTGGTTCCTGTCATGAGGTGGTACAAGTTGAAGGATGTAAGTGAGGTCTCGGCGAATGAACACCAGAACCTTGCTGCTTTCAGTAACAATAGACAAGATAAAAGGTTTGTATCCCGAGAGTCGTATTGCACTCGATAAGTTCGGCTCACAGATGACGATTATGGGAAACATATTGACGTACACAAATCGATGAAAGTCACCAATGCGCGATCTCAGTTCCCTGGCATTCCACTTCAGTATTGCTGCTTTACGAACCTCATCCCTGAAAGACAGCGGTGGGTTAGCCATGGTCTACTCTAGGGCTGCTAGCACTGGACTAAGCGCGTCCAGTACTTGAAGGGCACTTTTGGCTGACGGTGCTTTCATGTCACTTAACAACACGCGAATGGTGTCCACTAATGATCTTAGCGTCACCATCACGCGATGATCTGGCTTCCCGGCCGTTGCAGCATCTTGTGCTTGTTTTTGAAGCGGCTTCTGTTAAGGCACGACAGGTCGTGTAGGCGGCTTCTGTTGAGGCTCAACAGATCGTCTAGGCTGAATGGGTGGCCATTCCTTTGGTGAGAGAGGTCTCCCAGCATATTCTCTTTCAGCGCAGATGTTTTCTGTGCTAGGAGCCGCGCCTGTCGATTACACTTGAGTTTCCGACTATCTCGTTAGATTTTGCACTGTCCTTCGTGAGGACTTTCGACGATGACGGCGCCTTCGCCTTACTTTTTGCGCAGCTTCTCTGTTAGTCGAGTTGTCTCACACCATTTGCCTCAGAATATAGATCTATTTCTTAATCTGAGGATAGTCCTCAGATTAAGAAACTGTGACTGTGAGCTCCTTGGCAGTTGGGGCATTTCAACGCAGTTGCATTACAGTCGTCTTCTCAGTGGTGTTCAGCGCATCGGGGGCACACTGCGGCATTTCTGCAAACGCCCTTCACGCGGCCAATCTTCTGGCACTTAAAACAATGCATAGGCTTCGGAATAAATGGGCGAACCTGGTGACGAAAATCGCCAACCTTCACGTAAGAGGGAAGAGAGTCACCCTTTAATGTTATTCGCACACAACGAGAGTTGCCTAGGCGACCAGCATGCACAATGACTATGTGTTCACTCACTGGTTTTATCAGTACAGGAAAATATTCATTGACGATTTCAGTGTCTGTATCATAGATAACTCCTGTTACGGTGTCACCATTCGCTGGTATGATGGATCGGACTTTGATGTTTCCCAGCACCGACACATGCTGTAGCGTGTTCAGTGCACTCGGGTTCATCACGTCGATTGCCAAAATATTCTTCCTCGTGTTTATCCTGAAGTTCTTAATCTCGTTAGGCACAATGTTTTCAGGGTGCAAGGACATTGCTTGCCTGTTGAGGATGCGTAGATTGGCAGTAGTGGCCTGCGGCACAAACAGAATGGAGTGAGGCCATCGCTGAGGCGCTGTCCTCAGAGTGGCTGTACTTGATGCCGATGATGCGTTCATGATTCTTCGTTTGGCCTTACGGTAGAGCACATGTTCGAAGCCGTCTTCCGAGGACTCGTCGTCTGATGCAGAGTACAGATCGGTGTCCTCGCTCTCACTAGATGCATTACCACGCTTTCTTGAAGCAATGCCCGTGGATGAATTGGTACTGGGCGGGATCTCCGGGGATTGTACATCCATCACCGCGATGTAGGGGGCTGGAGACCCCGCTGTTGCGTTGTGGAACGCAGAAAATACATTTCATTTCATTTCATTTTATTACCTTAAAGGTCCCCAGGGGGACATTACATAAGGGGTGGGGTTACAAAAAACGTACAAAAAAGCCATGAATTAGCTTGAAAAATGGCTTGTGACGCTATGCATAAATGTTGATGGACAGATGATTGCTGCAATATGGTGGGGGAGGTCATTCCAGTCTTTTGCTGCACGAAGAAAAAATGAGGCAGCAAAAGTAACGGTGCGGGAACGTTGACGGGCAACTTGAAAGACATGGCCAATGCGATATGACCTGCGAAATGGGGGGAAATGTAAGGTTCGATTGCAAGTGGACTGTGAAAAAGTTTATGAAACAAGCAAAGGGTGGCAATGCGGCGGCGGGAAGATAGAGGGGACAGGCCAATTTCTTCTTTTAAAGATGACACGCTAATGTGATAGGTATATGAGGAATGAATCAATCTAGTAGCACGGTTTTGAAGTGATTCGAGTGCAGTAATGAGATACGCGTGTTGTGGGCTCCAAAATGACGATGCATATTCAAGCTTGCTTCTTACGAGGGACTGATATGCTAATAATTTTACATGGCGGGGTGCGTGGCGCAGACGTTTTAGGAAGCCGAGAGTACGATTAACAGCTGCGATGATAGTCCGGATGTGCTCAGCCCAAGTTATGTCACTGCACAAAGTTAGGCCAAGGTATTTGTAGGATTGCACAAGTTTGTACAGGAGTGTTAGAGATTATGTAGGAAGTGGTGACCGGGTTATGGCGACGCTGAAACGACACAAGTTTACATTTGTTAGGATTAAGTTCCATTTGCCACCGTTCACACCAACGCTGCACTTGGTTAATGTCACTTTGGAGGCTAATTTGATCAGATACATTCGTTACTGTGCGGTACAAAACGCAGTCATCAGCAAACATGCGTATGTTACAAGTTAAGTTCGTTGGTAGGTCGTTAATATATATTCGAAATAACAAGGGGCCAAGGGCGGAACCCTGAGGGACAGCTGATGTAACTGGAATAAAGTTGGAGAGCTGATCATTTACAAGGACAGATTGGGAACGGTTATGTGAGAATTCTTGGATCCAGATTAAGACTGCGGGGTGTAAGTTTAAGTGGAAAGTTTCAGTAACAGGCGTTTATGAGGTACCTTATCAAATGCTTTGGTGAAATCTAGAAATATGGCGTCGGTTTGAAGGTTATTATAGAGATTGGAATGAAGGTCATGAACAAAAAGTGCTAGTTGAGTTTCGCATGAAAACCCTTTTCGGAAGCCATGTTGTGCAGGATGAAAAAAATTAATCTTGTCAAGAAAACTGATAATGTGAGTGAATATAACGTGTTCCATGATTTTGCAAGGCACTGAAGTTAATGAGATGGGACGATAATTTAGAGGCGGGTTTTTGTTACCAGCTTTGAAGACTGGAATGACCTTCCCTTTTACAGCACAGACCACAAGATGAGTTCCACAAGAGAAGCACTTCGTCTTCCTTTCTTCGCTTTTCCTATGTTGCAGACAATATAGGCACGCTCATGGGATCAATCCCGCAGGATATCACGGCCACGAAATTTGTGTCGATACCCTTTTAAGTATGTTTATACGCTACGAATACGTGACTGCATGGTATCAAGCATTCGTTACGTGAGACACCTCTTTCAGTCACCGTGTGTTGAAAGATGACGGTGGAAGTGAACCTAAATTTCAAAGTTGGCGTTCATGAAGCAGCAAAGCTATCGCAGAAAAAGTGAATATTTGGGTACTCTTCATGCCACGATCTATAGTAAACACATGTCTTCCGCGATTTCTTCACGTCACTACGTTCATAAACAACTAATGCATAGTATACGAGAAAAAATTCGCAGATCCCACGTACAGTGGGATTCTTCGTTTCTTTTTTTTCGAAGAACGACGACGAAGTGATTCTGGTGTAGAACACTGCTGTCAGTATCTGTAATTTTTTAAGTTTTTCTGAGGCTTTGTGCAAAACACCGTTCCAGTGACTGTGACGATGGACGTGGAGTCACCTGGGCTTCCACCGAAAGCATTGACGTCGGCTGCAGCTACCACGAGAAAGCGTACGGGCCACCCGAGTGATGCAGAGAGCGAGGACACGCTGATTTACTCTACGGCCAGCGACGAAAGCTCTGACGAAAGTGACTTCGTGCCTGTGACAAGACGGCAGCCAAAAAGACAACTTGTGATGCCGTCTCCATCAACAAGTAAGAATGCTACGAAGAGGCGAGAGCCTACGATATACACAATACCGTTTGTGCCGGTCGATGCGGCTTATAGTCTCAACCGGCTCAATCGTCAAGCTACGTTTAGGTCTCCTTAGGAACTCGCCCAGGGAAAGATCACAGACGTGCGAATCAATGGCCGCAAGAATATCCTCGCCGTAGATGTCAGTCAACGAAGCACATTGGAAGTGTTGAGCAACGTCAAGATGTTCGATAACATCAATGTTCGCTCATAGATACCTTATGGCCGCGACTCTACTGCAGGCGTCATTTACGATGTCGACATTTCCATCACCGAAAGTGACTTTGCTGCTCTCATCAAACCGGTGTCGGCAGAACTTACCATACTGCAATACTGCGAGCCCGTCGCCTTGGCAAATCACGCTGCGTGGAGCTCATGTTCAAGAGAGACAGCCTTTCATCGCAAGTCGAGGTCGACCATTTTCGACACACAGTGCGACACTTCGTACCGAAACCCCCATTTGATGCCGAAAATGTTATAGATTGGGACATGTCAGTGCCGTTTGTACAAACCTGGCTGTGTGCTCGCTATGCTCACAATCACATAGCGCAGTGCCAGGCAGAACTTCGAAAAAGTCGAAACTGTCATGGCCCTCACGAAGCATCGTCGAAAGATTGCGCAAGCATGAAAAAGGAAATAAAAGTGTTGAGGCAAATAGTCCGGGACGGCTCAACTCACAGAGAGGCCACTGCCAAGGTACGACGCCGGTGGTCTCGTCGCTGGAGGTCCCTGAGGAGACCCAGTGCTGAAGCAAGGATTGAACCTCACCAAACGACCACCGGCATACCACCTCAAGCGTCCAGACACGCCGACAACAAATCCTCCAAGCAAGACAAGAGCATTACCGGCTCGCCTGAAGCATGGCCAGCGCTGCCAACGATAGACCCACCGTCTGAGCCACCGCATCGCTCGTCTACAATCACTTCGGAACGAGAATGCGGTGATAGTCGCGACAAAGAAATCGTAGCCATGGTAAAGGCCCTTATGAATACCATTCGTATGCTCCTCACTAGCATTGACAGTCCGGCTGCAAAGAGTGCACTTCAGTTAGTGGATGCCCTGAAGCCGGTGCTATCAAATCTGGAAAGGCACCATGGCTCCTCCTCTGCAAGCCTTTCGTAAAGAAGTCAAAGGAGGTTCGATTTTTCAGTGGAATTCCGCCTCAAGCCCCGTATTTCTCATATTCGACAATATGTGTTTAAAAACCAGTTTCCAATTATTGTTATATGCGAGCCACGGCTACACAATGCAATACGACAATGCAGGTACGAAGCATTCAAGTCCGCTACCTGCAATCAACAGAGTAAAGTCATTGTGTTGCCCCGCCGCGGTGGTCTAGTGGCTAAGGTACTCGGCTGCTGACCCGCAGGGCGCGGGTTCGAATCCCGGCTGCGGCGGCTGCATTTCCGATGGAGGCGGAAATGTTGTAGGCCCGTGTGCTCAGATTTGGGTGCACGTTAAAGAACCCCAGGTGGTCTAAATTTCCGGAGCCCTCCACTACGGCGTCTCTCATAATCATATAGTGGTTTTGGGACGTTAAACCCCACATATCAATCAATCAATCAAGTCATTGTATATATCAGATGCGACCTTACCTATACCGAGCACTGTGTAGCACCTCACGATAACTACCGGTATGTCTGCTTGACAGTAAAACGTAGAAACCTCAATTTCACGCTAGTAGGCGCATATATATCACCTTCAAGTCGTTTTGAACCTGAAAGACTACGTGCACTGTTAACAGCCACACCTGGACCATGGATCATCACCGGAGATTTCAACGCTCACCACCCACTATGGGGAAGTCAGAAGATAGATCGTCGCGGGAGACAAATATTCTCCTTTGCTCTGGAGCAGCAGCTGCTTTGTGTAAACGACGGAAGCCTAACGTTTCTACGGGAAACGACATACAGCAGCTACTTTGACTCGACATTTGGGTCACGAAGCCTAAATGGAAAGGTTATTCGCAGACTATAAAACTCATGGAAGCGACCACATACCAACTTACTTAAAAATCAAGGGTCTGGAAAAATTGCGAAACTACGACACTTCGACTCGCATCGACTGGACAAAGTTCAACACACTGACGGAAGAGAGGTGTCAAGAAAATGAAGCGCCTCATCTTGACACCCTCGAGGATATTATTAGAGGTGCTGCTCAAGAAGCGACTTATCATATTGAACCTACTTCAAAATATTGTCAACATGAAGTGGAATTGGAACGAATCAGAGCGATCCGTCGTGGTGCAGAACGAAGATCTAGGCGCACTAAGTCCATTCACGACTTAACGGTGGCAAGGCGCCTACAGAAAAAAATTCAGCGGCGAATCAATTTACTTCAGTACTTTCGATGGAAATCTCTGTGCGAATTGTTGGATCCACACAAGCCTTTGCCACAGACATGGAGGATTGTTCGTGGCCTACGAACATCGCCACATCAACATCGCCCCTTCAAGTGTCTGTCTCTCCACCAGGGCCACACCGAAATTGAAGTAGCAGAAGATTTCTGCATGAACGTTGCCGGTCAGGCGTTCGCGTGCACCACGCGTCACCTAGAAAAAGCGCAAGTCTCCAGAGATTGAAGAATGGACACATTTTTCTCTCTAGAGGAACTCCAAGTGGCCTTGACGGCATGCAAACGATCTTCATCACTGGACCGGATGGTATCACGTACATGGCTCTTTGCAACCTCGGGGATACAGCTTGATGGGCCCTTCTATCCATTTACAACAACTTGTGGAGCAGCGTATTAGTCCCTCATTCGTGGAAATACAGCCGCCTCATCTATGGGCTTAAACAAGGTAAATCTGCGGACTTGATCTCTTGTCGCCCAATCACACTTACCGGCTGTTATTACGGGCTTTCGGCGTGGGCGGCCCGCAATTGATAACGTTAGTGACCTGGTCTCGTCTGTGCTGCATCAAAAAATACTGAAACTTTTATCTGCGGCGTTGGTCTTGGACGTGAAAGCTGCATACGATAATGTATCACATGAAGCCATTGTGGATGTCTGGAAAATGTTGAATTAGAAGGCCGGGTTCACCAATGGATCGACAGCTATTTGAAAGACAGAACTTTCTTTGTACAGACGGAGAATGGCACAACAACGCATCATTTCATCCGTCGAGGTTTACCTCAAGGTGAAGTTCTTAGCCCCACACTTTTCAATCTAGCGCTCCTCGGCCTGATTGACGCACTTCCAGAATCAGTCCATCTATCAATATTTGCAGATGAGATCTGAATCTGGGCGTCAGGCGTAACACGCCTTAATTTGCGTGTCCGGCTTCAGAGAGTGGCTACACTAGCGATAAAGTACCTGGAAAAACGAAGACTAGAGCTCTCATCAGAGAAGTGCTCGCTTATAGCATTTACGCATAAGGCGATGAGTCCATATGTTAATAAAATCAACGGACACACGATCAACTACGTGAAGACCCACCGATTCCTCGGAGTCATAGTTGATCGCGACCTCTCCTGGAGCCCTCACATGGCCCACGTAAAAACGAAACTCACCATGATCACCCACGTCCTGAGTTTTCTTGCTGGAAAAACGTGGGGGGCATCGGTACGAGCAATGCATCAACTTTACACTGTTCTGTTTCTCGGTTATATGCGCTACAGCTTACCCGCACTTTGCGGGATCCGAATAACAAGCTTGCGCGTCCTCCAGTCGATCCAAGCCCAAGTACTGCGAATATGCCTTGGTCTCCCGAGATGCGCGTCTACAGCAGCGACAGTCATCATTGCGCGTGATTATCCAGTCAACGCATACATCCACGTAGACGCTTTGAGAATGCACCTAAGACATTTGGCTCGGCTTCCATCTCATCACCTCGGCTCACTTCGAACTTCTAGGCCCCACTCAGCGTTCAGCGCAACTGTAACTCAGCACTGTGCAGCTCATGCATTGAAGTTCACGCATGCAGCACGGCCACCGTAACAATTGTGGAGCCTACACCCACTCAAGCCCTTCTTACGATTCATGGCATCCAAAATAAAAAACGTCATCTGATCTAGCCCTGAAACAGGCGACATTACACTTCCTGCAAGAGAAGCACAACGAACGCCTTCACATTTACACGGATGGCTCTGTGTCTTCAGTAAGCTCACCAGGGGTGGTGGTTGTTCCCGCGAGGCACATCCAAATGACATCGCATTTGACGTCATCGACAGCTGCAGAACCCGCCGCCATACGTGCAGCTCTGGAGTTTATAGTTGAGGAACCTCCGGGAACTTGGTCTATCTTCTCGGACTCGAAGGCAGCTCTGCAATGTCTTATGTCACCCTTTCGCCATGGACCTAATGAATAGTTAGAGCTGAAATAAGGCTTCTTCATTACCAGGCCATCGAGAAACAGCACAGCATAGTGTATCAGTGGATATCAGGTCATTGCGGTATATATGGCAATGGCCACGCAGAGGATGCCGCTAGATCTGCACACGACGGTACCCGATACACATCGATCCCGTTCTCAAGAACCGACGCAGCTACAAGACTGTTCGCTTGCACGTGATCTCACAATGGTAGAGCGGAACTCAGCAGAATTCACAAATGCGCGCCTGCATAACATGAATCCCGATCTGCAGCTTCGTCTTCCCTCTGGGATATCTCGAGCTAAGGAGACACTTCTATGCCGCCTGTGGCTTGGAGTAGCCTTCACGAACGCATACTTCTATCTCAATGGAATGACCAGCTCTTCTACATGCACTTACTGCAGCTGCGAAGAAACCATCGCGCACCTTCTATGTGACTGCACCCATTTGAACGCGCCAAGACAACTGACTGCAACAAAAGAAAGTTTATTTTCCGCTAACCAATATACAGGAAATACAAAATATACAGGATAGTAGGGCGCGGTTACATTTTGGTTTGTTTTCGCATACCCGTTACAGAGTAATGGCGATGATATGTACAAACTACATGGCACGTTCAGCCTTTGTTACATTGTGCCGACTCATGTAGGCGTCGTCATCAGGGGGCATCTCACACTCAAAAACTGACTGCAGCTCTGGATAGACTGGATAATTGGCCTTTGTCTAAACAAACGGTTCTGGGTCATTGGCCGAGCCCATCTTCAGCGCAGAAGGCTTTGAAAGCTCTGCTACACTTTTTGCGTACAACTGGCCTCAGAGACAGACTTTAGTGTCTTTGATGTTGCGTTACCTCTGGTGCTATTTTTTTGTAATTTCTCTCTCTCTTTATTCGCAAGTTTTCTTTTCATGATCTTTTATTCCCCTCACCCCTTTCCCGAGCACAGGGTAGCCAGCCGGTCTAAGAACTGGCTAACCTCACTGTCCTTCCGCTTAAACTTTCCTCCTCCTCCTCCTCCTTGATATGGGAAGCATGAATAAGAAATGTTGATATGTCACTTTAAAGTAAGCACTATATTACGAGGTGGAGGTAAATGATGCCGTATATGACTTCCGTGTCATGATTATCATGTTTGGATGTGTCGTTTACCTTCGTCATCTATTCACATCACATGATACCAAATTTAGTATATGTGGAGCTAGCGAAACGGCCCCGAGCACACTATAAGCGTGTTATGTTGTCATGTTCTTACATGACACGCGCATCAGGATTACCGTGCTTGCACCAGTCATATACATTCGTCATCCATTGACGTCACGTACCACCAAGTTTGGTATATGTGGAGTGAGCAGAACGGCCGCGACCGCATCATGAAGGCACCAATATGATCCTATGTAGCGTTGACGCGCTTTCACGCTGGGCACAGCGACGCTACTTTAGCGAAACGTGAGGACTCTATAATCTGAACCAGGCGCGACCAGCGTCCATCGGCGCGGCCTGACCGCAACCGGCGCGAAATGCTATGTGCTGCATTTTGTGCCGATGCCATAGAGTAACATTCCTCTACGCCGATGCGTTACCCAGACAACAGTGCGTCTCCCTCTTTTCGTGACGGAGGGACGCTGGACGCGCTGAAACCCGCATGCATCACAGCAACACAGCGCGGCGCGCGCCTGCGAGTATAGACAGGACCAGCACTTGGCGTGGCAACGCCAGCGTCACGCGACGAAATGAACGCCAGCGAGCACGCGCACCGCACCACGTCGAAATGTATTGGCGCCTTGACTGTGGCATGTAGTCATGTTCTCACATGACACGAATCTTATGATTATTTTATTCGCAATCATTCATTGGCGTCCCGTAATACCAAATTTGACCTATGTGAAGGAAGCGAAATGGCCGCGAGCGCGTCATCAGTGTGGCATGTAGTCATGTTGTTACATGACACATCTCATTTTTATCATGTTTGCACCAGTATCATGCCTTCGTCATTCATTAACGTCCCGTAATACCAAATTTGTTATAAGTGAAGATAGCGAAACGGCCGCCAGCACATCCTGAGCATGGCATGTAGTCCTGCTGTTACATGACGCGAATCTCATGATTATCATGTTTCCTCCAGTCACATACCTTCGTCATCCATTCACGTACCATCAAACCAAATTTGGTATATGTTACGTTAGCGAAATTGCCGCGAGTGCGTCATGAGCGTGGCGTGTAGCCATGTTGTTACATGACACGCGTGTCATATTTTTTATGTTGGGGTCTTTCGCTTGTGTTCGCCATGCAATCACGTCATACCGTACCATTTTTGCAAAATGGCATGTGAACGAAACCACCCCAAGAGCAGCAAGACGTTGACACGTAAATCATGGCTTTCATGACATATATGTCATGATTTTCATGTTATTGTCTGTCGCTAGCGTTCACCATGATCATGTCATACCATACCAGTTTTGCAACAGGCCATATGAACAAAACCACCTCAAGAGCATCAAAACCTTGACACGTAAATCATGACTTTCATGACATACATGTCATGATTTTCATGTTATGGTCTGTCGCTTGTGTTTGCCATGATCATGTCATACCATACCAGTTTTGCAACAGGCCATGTGAACAAAACCACCTCAAGAGCATCAAAACCTTGACACGTAAATCATGACTTTCATGACATACATGTCATGATTTTCATGTTATGACCAGTCAAATATGTTGTTCATACAGTCATGTTATGCCATACCAAGTTTGGTATTGATACCATTATCGAAATGGCCTAGAGAGATAAAAGTCGTAGGTGGCTAGATAGATAGATAGATAGATAGATAGATAGATAGATACTTCGCATTTAAAAAGCTTAGTCTTAAAAGAAGTTAGCACCCCCATCGCCTCGCGCCCCCGTTTTATTCTTCTTCACTGTCCCGTGACGCTACTGAGCGCGGCCTGCTAGAAGAGGAAAGTTTGAGAGCCCCAGTCTACAAAAAATGCTCTCCTAAATTCAATCGGCATTATATGCCTAATATATTAACTTTTAATTTATATTTAAGCATCGTTTGACTATAGTAGCCCGGGGATTTCGGACGTTCCATGCACATAATTAATCCACCCGTTGGTCGAGGCTGAATCCACGTTTTAGGTATGAGCCACACTTACTGAAGAAAAGGAGACGAAGATGGCGGCCGCCTCACCGTCGAGCGTCGCAGCGGGTCCCGCCGACAACGACGATGAGGTGGTCGCCGAGTTGGACGTGTACCTGTCCAAAACACTGGCCGACAAACTGTACCTCGTCCAGTACCCGGAGAAGTCGCTCGACCATTTCCACATGGGTGGAAAGTGCACCGTGGCACGAGTCAAGCCCGGGCAGCGGATGGTTGAGCTCGACTTCGCCATCAAAAACGACGAGCCGGGCAGCAGCAAGGGTACAAGATCGGGGACAGACTTGCATGCCAAAATCAAACGTGAACGTCAAGATTCCGACGCCGCTTATCTGTCAGCGGTTAGCAGACTGGCAGGCAGTGCAAACATCGGTCAAAAGGTAAAGCAAGAAGCCCTGAAAGGTTTTGCTACAGTGATGCTGGAACCTTCTGCGACCGATGTCATGGAGGCGGCCCACTCGTCAGTGGCTGGGCAAGTGGTAGCTGAAAACGTAGTGGTAAAGACCCAGCCGGCAGAAGCCATGGCGGAGCAGGTCAAGGATTTGAAAGCGCCGCCAAACGTGGAAACTGAACAGTCGAAGCACACACGCATGGCCCCTCCAGACTCTGCAACTAATCTTATAAGTGAGGCTGGGCTGAGCTACGCAGTTGGGAGTTTCATGCAAGCGGAGCCCGGTTCGAGTAATGTGTTTGGTCAACCGGTGAAGGTGGAACCTTCAACCAGCGGCCCAACAGGTCCCATGTATGCGAAGATTAGGACTGAACCACAAAACACCGGCACCAGCAGCCACTGTGCGAGGGTGATGACGTCGAGGGACACGTACACCATGACGTCCATGGTTCCCATTAGTTGTCCCGAAAACTATGCCGTGGGACTGCTGTTACCTGGCGAGCTTCATCTTACGCCCCTCCACGCCATCGTTCATATGGCACCAGTGCATTGCCGCCGGCAGGAGAGCCAGTCGTCAGAACGCGCGGGTTCCAGTGCAACGCCACGACCTGCGCCAATGTTCACTGGGTGTGGTGCTGCAGCGAATAATGGTCCCCAAGCGCCCGACAACGATCCGATGACACCGTCTGATCACTACGTCGAAGAAGAAGAAACCGGCAATGGCAAACGCGGCAAACGCTTTTGCCAGGAGCGTTCCACGCAGGTGCAACACGAAGGCGACGGGGAACGGTGGGTGCAAGCTACATTCCACAACTGCTCCTCCGAGATGTCACTCTTTGAGAGGGAGCTGCTTGTAGGGCCCCGAGATGAGGAGCCTGACTCGTCGCGATTCGTCACTGATGAAAAACAGTATCTGGCGAGGATTCTCGCAAACGACCCAACGGGGCGTCAATCTGACGACACGGTTAATCCGATTGACGCTGGACCACAAAGGTACTGCTCGCCGGAGCTCTCAATGCGCGTCATCGAACGCCTGCCGCTCGAAGAGCGGATAGACGCCATTCTCATAAACGCCAAGGTGGTTCGGTTCGCCAAGCTGATATCGATACTGCCTGAGACTATCAAAGAACAAGCTGTCATCGACATACTGCCGTACGTGGCTGTCCTGGTGCAGGGCTGCTGGGTCGTGAAGAGCGAGGAGCTCTACCCACGCAAAGGCTTCAGCGAGAAGACGGGAGTGCGAGCCGAGACCCTGTGCAAGGCTCGTGATCTACTCCTGTACATGTACACCAAGACGAGACACGTTAAGATGTCGACGTTCGCTGCCAATCTCAGGAAGGATCTCTGTGCACTTCCCGGCGAGGATGTGAATGCTCTACTCGAAGGCATCAGCCGGCCAACCCCTGACGGCTGGGAGTTCCTGCTGCCTTACGACGCCGACTTCGCAAACGCTTACCCCGACGTGGTCCTCAAACAACAAGAGGAGTGGGACAAGCGACACGATGCACTTTCGAGAAGATTCCATTCCTCCGTCATGCCACGGCTACAGAAGAGGCCAGCGAGTCAGGGCGAGTCTTCATCCAAGAACGGTGGTGGGCGCATGACCTTCCGTCGCCGTATAACGCCTAAGCCACTGCTTAGCTCGCGAAGGTCTTCCAGCGGTAGCCCCGCCGCAAAGCTAAGCAAGAGGGTCAATTGAATTGCTCTGACAGCAGCTATGACATGCCCTTCAGACCACAATGGGAGAAATAAATTCATTTATTTCGCACTGCCTATACTGGAATGTATGGCGACGATCGAAATCGATAGCGCGTGATATTCGTAGGCTAGTGACGTGTTAAATCAAGGAAGCCAAGTTGCGCTGGATGCTTGCCACCGGCAGCGCACAAGCTTCACACATGCAAGCCGCACGTGCTAAATAACTCTTGATTCGCATTAACAAGAAGACTAGGCCGTAGGCCCAAATAAAGTAAAAATACCAATACATGGGCTTACGTTAGCTTAGATAACTTTATTTTAAGTGCGAAGCATTTTTAGCGAACTTTGGTGATTTTGAGCGTATCTATCTATCTATCTATCTATCTATCTATCTATCTATCTATCTATCTATCTATCTATTTATCTATCTATATATATATCTATCTATCTATCTATCTAGCCACTTCCGTTTGGGTGCTCTCGTGGTCACCCCCTTAACTTGGGGTGAATCAAAATTAGCGTGGGAGGGTAAGATGGTTTGACGAATATGCCACGCTGGTCAGGACATTAATATTGTCACAATCCCGTCACGTACGTCCTAAAACACCTCCCTACAGACAGTGGCACATACCCACGGGCGAGCATGTGCCGCTGGTATGCAGGTATGTGCCACAAATGATTGACACTTCGTATCAACCCAGGAACGACGAGAACACATGGGCATGTTGAACGTGCGAGCGATAAGTAATACCTGACATCGGTAGCGTCAACCCGACGAATTCCGTGAACTGCACATGCCTGTCGGATATTGATTGAAAGTGTCGCAACCAGGAACGGTAGCTTACACTTATTATGAAAGTGAAGTGAATACAATCGCTACGTCCTATTCATTGAAACGTTGTACTTTGAAAAAGCTTAATTTGCCTATAGGCTATCGTTGCCCCGGCATTCTTAGAGCATTACGCCGTAGAGTGCAAGAAAAATCAAGGAGTCCTCATGCCTATCACTAATGAGGAGTTAACCTAGGAAGGACCTGCCTATCACTGAGGCCGCATCCTTTAGTAGGGAAGCTTCCAAAACAGCCCTTTGTGTTAGTTGTGGCTTCATGGAAAAAAAAATCTTGGGAGTACTTAATCCATCACAACCACTTTTTTGTGCTGGAAAACTTAAATCAGCGCATCTTACAAATTGACGCCCAATGCCAAAGAAACAGTGAAGCTAGTGGGAGGCATAGTCATGGCTGTTGCTGTTTTGCAAGGAATGTTTTGGTAAACTAGCTGTACGTTGGCACCATGGGGACGAATGAAAAACTCTCAAGACATGCACAAAGCACTGTGTCTTGTGTTTTTTTTTTGGTATATTATAGGCACTGTACTCGAAAGAAAGGTAGCTCCCTATAGAGAGCAAGCCTAACTGACGCACTTGCCAAAAGCCCTGTTGATTTACGACCGGTGAACTTCGCCTAAACGCATAATATGACATGCATCTGCATCTTAGGTCGGCGAAATCATTCGTGAGTCGGCCCACTCAGAGCCACTGACTCAGATCGGGCCGTGAGACCGAGACGAAGTGAGTCGGTTTGAATTATGTTATAGTGAGCGTGAGTTCGAGTAAGTTCCGGTAAATAAAATTTTCGGGAGTGTTAGTCTGGCTCCAGAAAACTTCGGCGAGTCTGAGTCCGAGTCAGCCTAAAGCACAAGATATTTTAAATGCGAAGCTTTTCTTAGCAAACTTCGGCGACTTTGAACGTATCTATCTATCTATTTAGCCGCTTAGGTTTGGGTGCTCTCGTGGTCACCCCCTTAACCTGGCATGAACCAAAATTAGCATGGGAGGGTAAGATGGTGTGACAAATATGAAGCACTGGTCAGGACATGAGTACTGTCACAATCCCGTCGCGTAAGTCGTCAAACACTTTCCGCCAGACATTAGCAAAAAAAGATTCCAGTTAGCACGTACCCACGGGCGCGTATGTGCCGCTGGTATGCGGGTATGTGCCACAGGTGATTACCACTTAGTATCTACCCAGGAACGACATGAACACACATGGGCAATTTTAACGCACGAGCGTTAAGAAATACCCGACACCGGTAGCGTCGACCCGACGAATACAAAGAATAAATGTCAGGGTCCCAGCTTGAATCAAACCCAAGCATTGTGCGTGGCAATGAAGCATTTTACCACGGAGCTTTGCCAGGTCTCGGAACTATACTTTTCAAATATACGCTAATCTTCGTGAAACGTCATTAGTGGTTCCTGTGCTGCCTACCTAATTTTATAATCATTACATGTGCACTCTTTGATACAGCCGTTACGCTGTGTGTTTAGTTTCTATGCGCTGAAGTTTATTTATGTAGCAGTGTCCAGGGTCAGCATCTTCGCGAGCAATAGCGCTTCATATCAGCGTCTGGCATTGATAATACGCGTGTTCCAGTTGGCATCGTTGCGCAAGTGCGAACAACGGGTTATATATACATCTGCAATTCAACATATGTCTGCTGTGCGCGTAAGATTTGTAAATATATATAGCATCATGTCATGACGTGACGCTCAATAAAAAAATTGCAACGCGGTCACCTTCCTTCAGCATGCTTCGCCTAACGTCGACTCCCAAGTACGTGGAATCTGCCGAAGGTCTTGTTCAGTGAATTCAATTTTTTTTTCTTTTCCGGTCTGTGGCCCTAGCTACTCTACTTGAGCTCTGCAATCAACCTCACCTGGATTCAGGTTCATACTTGTGCCTACTTACACGTACTTCAAAGCAGTATCGTTCATACACCATCTTCATATTCATTGATCAATAGCGTGAATTGCGAAAGAGAACGCCTTGAATCCCTCTTTCCCCAACTCTTCCAAGAAAGGAAGAGTAGAGGGGGGGATTAATATATTTAACGTTGTCATCTCTTAAAAGAAAAAAAATATCCTTACTCTTTCGCAACCATTCATAGCTCGTATCAGAAGGTATACTATATATATCAAAAGGCACCAATAAAAGCACCAGTTGCGTGGGATATTGCCGTTACAAAGCATTGACATCAAGGTAGAAAAAACCAACTATAGACTAATCAACTCATGAATCGACCCACTCAGACTCACTGAGAGCGAGCCGCGAGTCAGAACCTAAGTGAGTCCGGGTGAGTGATATTTTGATGAGATTCAGTTGAGAGAGGCCGGTTGAAGAAAATGTTCACGAGTGCGTCTACAGTGAGTCCGCCTCTGTATAATGTTGATGAGTCTGAGGCAGAGCGAGCACTAAGCGCAAAATATGTTTCATGTGTGAGGCTGAGTGATCTCCACAATTTCTGACCACCATTGACGCACTTAAACTACTACGCAGCATCACTACAGCACTGTGTAGTATAGATAAACGGTTGGCGCGTCGCGCTGGTAAGTTCGAGGACCCGGGTTTGCTTACCCACCACGGCCTTTCGATGGAGCGAATGGATTAGCACTCGTTTACTTGATTGGCTGTGAACATGCCCAGTAAAGATGCTATAATAGTAGCAGCTGCCGGATTTATTTCGATTTCACACATTTCTGACAGCAGAGCGATTACGGTCGACATTTTGAGTGTGACGAAAATATAAAGTTAACGTCATTTCGAACCAGCACCCACTGGAGCACCGACCCGGCCAGTGGTAGAGATAGTTAACAATGAAAAAAATGCGGTCCCAAATCAGTGTTTGTTGACATTGCGTTCACTTATATTCTAATGAAGAGGCTAGTGGGTCTTGACTAATATATGCGGCTCGTAAGTGCAATAGGCGAGAGAAGGCACGGCCGTATGTGGTATAATTTAGCAAGGAGTAGGAAAGATGCACGTGAAGGTGCAGAAACCAGGACCATTGGCAAAGCGCAACGCTGGGCAGGCTATGCCATTTTCGAAATGCAAAGTATTTTTAAAACACTCAACCTGCACGCACTTCGATAGTTTCTGTCCATCTATCTATCTATCTATCTATCTATCTATCTATCTATCTATCTATCTATCTATCTATCTATCTATCTATCTATCTATCTATCTATCTGTCTGTCTGTCTGTCTATCTATTTATCTATCTATCTATCTATATCCGGGTGCTTTCGTGATCACCTCCTTAATTTGGGGAAGCCCAAAAATTAGTATGGGAGATAAGAGGGTTTGGCATTTACGACTGTCTGGTCACCCCATGAATAACGTCAGAATGGCGTCGCGTACGATGTCAGAACCCTTTCCTACAGATAGGTCTGGCACGTACCCCCATATTCGACACACTTTGGTATGCGTTTATGGGCCACAATTGTTCGACAGCTTATATATATATATATATATATATATATATATATATATATATATATATATATATATATATATATATATATATATATATATATATATATATATATATATATATTGAATGAACTTGCAGATAGCACATTTGAAAAGGAAATTGTATTTACTATCGTTTCGGCCGTGCACGGCCTTCGTCAGAGTATTTCCTATCCCATCCCAGGTCGTTCTTCAGAGAAGCGTGGTATGCATTACACACTTGCAAATAACTTTGTGCAATTTTTCGATGATGTGGCCGACGAAGATTAGGAATTATGCCTGAAGCTTGCTTTCCCAAAGTTCTTTTTAAATTTAAAGTCGCCTATTCACTGTTTCTATTCTATTAGAGCGTATTATTACATGAATAAATTCGCCCTATTTTATCTTTCTTCTTAAATAGACCAATCCTAGTCTTATAATAAAGAATTCTTTCTTGAAAAATATGCGGTTCCTCGCCAATCCCCCAGCGTGGGTGTGCGACACAAGTTAGGGGAACTTGACTTGACGTTTCGTAATTGATGATGATGATGATATGTGAGGTTTAACGTCCCAAAACGACCATATGATTATGAGAGACGCCGTAGTGGAGGGCTCCGGAAATTTCGACCACCTGGCGTTCTTTAACGTGCACCCAAATCTGAGCACACGGGCCTACAGCATTTCCGCCTCCATCGGAAATGCAGCCACCGCAGCCGGGATTCGATCTCGCGACCTGCGGGTCAGCAGCCGAGTTACTTAGCCACTAGACAACCATGGCGGGGTGACGTTTCGTAATTGGTTAGAGCATTCGATGCCCCACTCGCTATTATATTCGTACTGCGTGACGCCTGGTTGTTCCTTTGCAGCTCTGAAATGCTTCATTGCCCATATTAACACGATTCATTCCCCGAAATCAAACCTGCCTAAGGCCAGTTTGTAACTGAGTTTTAAGCATGCACATGGCTTCGTTACAGAATACGGAGCCGGCACGCAGGAGACACGGGGTTCGCATACCCTTGTGTCCTTGGTGTTTTTAAACCTATTTTCTGTACATTGCGCGATAGTAGTTATGGACACCGATGGCAGCGGTGGACCACTATGGCACACGCGACCCTACTCGTGATCTCATGATAGCTGTAGTTGCAAAGAAAAGCAGCAGCCGCGAACCTGTTTTCATCCAGCATTGAAACAACGTGCTAGTATTTTGTTGTTTCACACTGTGCAGCCAACATTGCGGCCATTCTGCGGGGCAAACATTTGTAGAGCTATTGTGCACGGAAGAACGAGCTGGCTTCTGCCCTTTTTATTCAACAATAGGCCACAGTTTGTCCCAAGGACGCTGATACATCATTTCATTTTCATGTTGCATAAGGACAAGTCAGCGACTGATTTTATTACATGTCGTGACGGAAACCACGAAGTGAGCTTTCCACGGTTTGCTGCGGGTGCTTATCGTGTCTAGCGACGCACACGATGCGCCATCTCTTAGCCGAATTATGTCTCTTACTTGCACAACATCTGTACCACCGCGCCTAAGTGCGAACAACAAGAGGGTCGTCTGCCGGCGCCGCAGTGCAAGTGGTACGCAGCAGCGAACCAGTTCGGTCGACATGCGAATGCGCGGGAGCCTTGCAGCGCCAAGCTGGCAGTGAACGCATCGTGAACTACGTACAAGCCGACAGTATGGCGACCGGAAAGGGCAATCCTGCTCCGTAGGTACTTTCCCCCTCACTCTATTGCACAAAGCAACACATTGGTTCCGCGCACACCCGCGAGTGGCGGTACATGTATTGGCGCCCACGCGCTGCGAGTGTGCTCATTCCATTCGTGAGTACTGTACTTCCTACTGCGTTCTAGAACAATCTCAGGTTCTTTGTCTCGGAAACATCACGAAAGGCAACAATGTTTTGAAACCTCTCCACATACGGTTCATTGGGTACGACACCGCCTGTGCACAAGCCCCCTTTTTTTCTTTTTCCTCTCTTCCCTCTTTCTCATCTTTCTTGTCCCCTTCCCTAATCCCCAAGTGTAGGGTAGCCAACCGGATGTCTTTCTGGTTAACCTCCCTGCCTTCTCACTTTTCTTGCTTCCTCCTCCTCTCCACATACGAATCGATGTCATCGCCCCTAGGGTTAAAGTCTGACCTGCTTCCGAAACGTGTTTAGGCTAGTCGAATCGCCATATTGAAACACTTGCCTTCTTGGCCAGCCGTCCGTTTCGCTTCGACGGCTGTGACGGTGCTTGCTTCGGGATCGTACTATCAGTCCCATCTTCAGCGCGTTTTTCGATCGTGGCCGAGGAAAAACAACAACACCGGAACCAGCTAGGAACGAATGCACGTTTATTCAATGAAGGCTCCGCTTTTATAACGCTCATCGTGACGACGGTCTTACGTCATAGCTTGTCTGATAACCGATATCAAAACAGGCCGCTTCGGCAAGATACGATCCTCTCGGTCGAGCATCGGTGTCTGTATGGCAGCCGGTTGGGTCACAATGCGCTCAACTTCACAAACGTGAGAGGTATAGTACACAGCTTGAGCAACGAACGTGCAAAAGCCCCTTGCTCTACCCTGGCGTTTATATTGCTGCACTACACTCCACTTGCGCAAGTCATTCAGCCGTCGATGCCGATGACTTTCACCGGCGGTTGACGCAGCAGTTCCCGTAGTCGGTGCCGTCGCACTCGCATCAGTAGACGGCGGAGATAAACAACTGGTGCTCATGAATGCTGCACTACGCTGCACGCGCTAGCACAACGCGAAAGACGAAGCACGTCACCCACGCCAAACAAAGGATAGGGAGACAACGTAACTGCGTCTTCACCGGGTCAAATCAGCGCCTAGAGGCTGTCGCAAACACAACCTCCGTCTGTGGCCTCAAAAATTTGCTCCAGAAATTTTCTCGCGGCTGACTTCAGACATCACGCTACACTGTGTTTCAAGTAGCGCCAACACCACCTAGGTGGCGTTGGTAGGGGCGCTATAACAAACTTTTAAGCAGAAAATTGCCAAGGAAAAGATCTATGATAATACTCGGGGTAGTTCTCTACTGTTTGAGGCCAGGACGGGAGTATTGCGAACCAAGACATATCCGGCCAAATACGAAGGGGTAGACACGGTATGCAGTGCGTGTGGAAAGAAAGAAGAAAGGGCCGAACACTTGATAATGTTCTGTAAAGGGATTCACCGTATAGTTCAGGATGATGGCGCAGAGTTTTTCAAAGCACTGGGGTTTAGGGACAGGGAGGGCAAAATAGACATTTAGCGGGTAGGATTAACTAGAAGGAGGTTATCTGATTGGTGGCTAAAGTCAAGGCATGAGTGAAAATTAAACCCTTCAGTGCCAAGTACGAATCCTCAACCTCACTATTTAAAGGGAAAGAAAGTTTTTGGTTCATCATAGTATTACGGCTTGGTGGCACTTGCCACCGCCCGATCTAAAGGGTACAGCCATATACATCCATCCATCCGTCCGTCCAACTCCAGCGTCTATGCTTACGCTGGCATTGAGGTGCCGGAGAGCTGAGACCACCACAACGTTCTGTGTGGGTGTTCGTTAGTGTCATAACACAGTACTTCTCCGCTCTTAGGTGGCCGTACTGCATGAACAAAGAATTCAGGTACTATGGGCGTCAAGTGAAACCTGAACAGCTGCGAGCCTTCGTGGTGGTATACAGTGCGTGCCATCCACTTATCGCCATGGGCAAACACACACTTGTGCGAAGAGATGCCGAACAGGATGCGCCCGCCTGTCCATGGCGATAGGTGGACGGCATGCACTCTACTATCGCGAAGGCTAGCCGCTGTTCGGGTTTCATTTGACACCGATAGTACAGAGCGAAGGAGTGTGAGAAATACAAGGCGCATCTGAAGGGCTCTCCGTGAATGCGTCGATGGGACAGTCCGTTGAGCACCCGTTTCCTATCAGCGCGGAACGACAGCCCATTGGTTCGATTCGCAGGTCTTTCAAATCCGTGTTACTTCTTTTTCTTTTGTTTTCTTTGCAATGCTGTCATGTACTTTTTAACAACGTCATGTTCATGACGGAAATGCGCCTGTGAAATCTTGGTGGATATCGGCAAGACACACTTTTGTGTTAATAGAAAAAAGAGGACGAAGAAAGACTTGAAAATTAGAAAGAAAGAAAGAAAGAAAGAAAGAAAGAAAGAAAGAAAGAAAGAAAGAACGAACGAACGAAAGAAAAGAAAGAACGAACGAACGAAAGAAAGATGAAACCGATTGGAAACGAAGAAGGCTGGCATCATTAGTGCAAGCTGCTTTAATTGATTATTATTTTATTAGGAAGCCACACTCTCCACGAGCTGGCGCTCGTTATCACAAAGTTTATACCTTCTTTCACACGGTGCGAGTCTCCCGCAGGTGTCCGTGAATGGCGGCTCCTCCCCATGAGCCGCCGTCACCGGTGGCGCTATCCCACGGCGAAACGGTCAACAAAATCAGCTTTCACAATGATCTCAGACATGAAACACGATCTGGACGATCATTGTGAAAACCAGTTTTGTCTCGAAAGCGACGACTGCGGCGGTGACGCTTGCAAGGAGCTGTGGCACCCAACCGGAACTCTGTTCAGCTTCGTAGCTAGAGATACGGAAGAGAAGAGAGAAAACAGGTGGCAAACGCTATACAGGGTGTGTTCTAATACTCACCGTAGACGGCTAAATAGACAGCTAAATAGACGGCGGGCATCTCAAGTCCCGTTCTCACGTAGCCGACAAAATAGACTGCTCGGAGAACACCGCATTGTAGAGAAATACGATGCAGGCTACTTATCTGTCTAAACAAGATGGCGGCCCAGCGATTAACTCAGATAGATCGTATCTCGCCGGAATGGTCGTCTGCACACAAGTAGACGCTTCTCCAGTAGCTCAATGTGAGTAACGTTCAATATATATTTTTTTTCGATTTCAATACGAGATAAGCCAGAAATTACAACTGTTGCGTTTGTTTATTTTGGCTTTCTCTTCTCGACGCGAGGTGGCGCCTCATCACGTAAAAGCCGCCAAGACGTGTTCTAATTTTCGGACAGCATGGGCTCGGCGCTGTCTTCTAAGCAGTCTACGTAGATTGCCTACGTGCTGTCTAAGAATTTGAACACAGCCGTAATATACAATTTATCCTCCAACACCCGATAGATAGACTGCTAGACTAGTAAACAGATATTCATAGAATAATAAACTAGTGGACTAGTATTCTAATACACCCCTCTTTTTATTTCTCTCTATGTGTCGACGTATACCTTAAGCAGGGAAGACAAAAATGACGGTCGTTATTATTGGCCAAGGTGACGTCATCATGGTCGTTAGAAATAACGCAGTGCCTTGAAGTTTCTGTTTTACAATAAAAGTTGAAACACTGAGGTATAACACTTAGGCGAACCAAACATTACGCTCGTACTTACATCAATATAACATTAGAAAAAAATATTTGTCTAAGGTTTATTGTTAGAATCTATGCCACCTAATTTATTAAGAAGTTGACTAGCACGTTTTCGCCTTCCTAATATAGGGTATCAGTCTTGTCGTAACGAAAAAGTGCGTAAATTAACTAAGGAGAAAAAAAAACCGCCACGCATCTTTACCACCTTTGATGCGCCAGCACACCTGCACTACACTTGTGCACTGCACAGTGCACGCTTTACAGGAGCACAAGTTTCTGCGTTTTTCGGAACACACCGGAACATGTAATCGGAACATGTAATCATATAATATACAGCACTTGCAAAATGCAGGCGCCGCACATTTCAGAGCTTGGCTGTCTCCGGCTAACTGCGTCGACCGTCATCAATTCCAAGAGAGCTTTCCTGCCAGAGCGCCGCCTTCTTTTTCGCTCTCTCTCTCTCTCTCTCTCTCTCACGGTTTCTCGTCTCCACTAGAGATGGCGCCACTGCCCTCAGTAGCGGCAGAACGGGCTTCCGCAATTGGTTAGCCGCCACGTTCGCCCCCGACAGCGAGCGCTTCTTCGAACTGGCACCGACCAGAAGCATCTTCGCAGACAATCAAACGAATGGCGCGGACGGTGCACAAATTCATTGACGAAAGAAAGAGAGAAAAATGTTCACAGGTGCAATCTTAACGTGATCTCGAATGCTGCAATGACAGCACAAAAACATTCGAATAAAGTGGCTTGCAGTCGATTTCCTGCCCTTCTGAGGACAGGTATTACGTAGTTTTATCCTGCGCAATCACAAGATTGGAAGCACCTTCCCGGCAGCTTGGCCAACATTGAAGACCACCAACATTTGAAAAAAAATAAACATGGATAGAAGTCAATGATCTTGTACCTTCACCTATTATTCACAGCATTTTTTGTTTACTTTTATACTGTTAAAAGATAAATTGTTTCGTGAAATACAAGTAAAAGTGTTTACTGGGCTTTCCAGCATGTGTTACATAAAGTGCCAACAAGTATTTTTTTTTCCCCCTTGGCGTTCATTGACTTCCTAGCGGAGAGGCCCATCAAAAGCGAACCGTCTCGCAACAGCGAACAACAGCACCGAAGTGAATGCTCTCGTTTTTAATTACAAAGAGAGGGTTTTTTAATCCAAACGAACGACGTAAAGGAAACAAGAAATAACTAGAAAGTTGAGGCGCGTGATTTCGATGAAACAAAAAAATACAAGACACGAAAGCTCGCACAATGCAGGCGTGAACACAGCGACGAACGTTTAAATACTCCGTCACGCGCGAGCTACGCTCAATTACGTCGTCCGTTACAGTGCACGACGGATGGGCACCAAAATTTAAAGAATAGATAACAAGAACAGTAATCAAGGAAGAGCACAGCGTGAACTACAATAACAGGTGGCGTCAAACAAAACTGACGCTCGGCCTCACCCATAAACAAGCGCTGAGCGATAAAGGGTGCCCCAACGCTACAGGTAGGCTCCATAGCAGCCGACGAGCGAAAAAAAAAAAAAACGTCCATCCATTACATGTATCACACATTCCACCCTCTATTACCTCTTGGCATCAGATCCTGCTTCTCTCATTCTTCTACGGCGCCGAAGCGACGCCGCCTGGCGGTAGTCATTGCGTCTATCCATCCATTATACGCAGTGGCTGCACCTTGTTCCTGCTTCACAGACCATAGAGACACCCTTCGGCCCCTTTCCCTCCTCTTTCGTCATTCCACAGATCCAAGGCGCCGCCGAGACGCGGACGCTAGTGCTGCCGCGTAGCGTCAGTGGCCCGCACTGCGGACACGAGCGCACAAGGCGACGCCACGCAAACACACACACAACACACACACGCAAAGAAGGGAATTTAAAAAGGACGCGACGGTTTCCGAGAAATCTAGAATGCCTCGCTAGCGGCAGGAGGATCCAACGAGAGGAGGAAGGCTCAGCTGTTTCTACGTGCGATAAAATGTTAGCAGGCGCAACAAAAAACAAAAAAGAAAGGGACGGAAAACACAAAGAAACCCGTTCCGGAAAAATCCTCCGTCGTTTGTGTTTTGTTTATACCCAGGCACACTCACTCACAGACAGCCATCACGTGCGTCGGTTGTTTTTATTTGTGTATACTTTCGCTTTCTACTCTGACAAGTACGTACCTGCCATCTGTTGCTTTTTCTATGAGGAGAGAGTGGGCGGTGGTCGGGAAAAGTGGAGAAAGCAGCTCTCTCTCTCTCTCTCTCTCTCTCTATATATATATATATATATATATATATATATATATATATATATATATATATATATATATATATATATATATATATATATATATATGGAGCAATGTTTCTGGCACGTGTTCCGGAGAGAGATCGCGCGCTCGGTCGAGCAGCTGTTTTCTCTTCTCGCACACGGCCGAGATAGGGTTACAATAAAAAGAAAGAACGGATAATGGAACTCTACTGTGTTTATATATAGCGATCCACATTATCTAATAACCTCCTCCACAGGATACCAGGCTTCCCTCCGCTCTTCCTCCCTTCTCGTCAAATTCTCCTCGCTCTTCACCTGGCGGGCGGCAGCACCGCTTAATGCGACAGCTTCCGGTTATTGCGCAACACGACCGCACGTGGCGTAGCGTACGCTCATCGGAACCGAGCGAATCTTAAAAGCGTCGCGCGCGGTTCAGCTGTGCGCGAGCTCCTCTCTCTCCCATTCCGAGGGAGAGAAGTTGTCGAGGGCGGCGGTAATTTTCCGGAGACGGCTCCGTATTGGCCTCGTCTTCCCGGTCATCGGTTCCGAATAAGGCGAAATAAGACAAACAAGGGACAGCTTGTGTGCACAAATGTGCACAAATGTGCCCCAGGCAGTCAGTTTTTTACAAAACGCTGGGATCGACCTCTAGACAAGCTAGAAATGGGAGCCAAGCACTGCTGAGAAATCTGCTGCCAATCCAGTTTAATTGCGATCAGGAGTGCACTATGTTGCACCGGTAATAAAAACCATGGGGAACGTGACCCTCCCAATAATGTAGGTACACAGTTTCATATGTGACCACTCAAGAAAGTGACTGACTCGTAAGGGGCTGTGACATAGTCATGATGATTACTGAAGCCATGGCCATCTTAAACAAATGGCAAAGCAATGAAGGCGCTGCAACACTTGTTCGAAGAAACTAGGAATAGAATGGAATGAAAAAAACTTTATTTGAATGAAAAAAACTTTATTTAAGAAACTAAGATTTGTGACCACTACTGAGCAGACTATAGCTAAAAGTGAGCGTGGCGACTACGTGTTTGTTCTGCCCATAGCAGAACTTTTGCTCTCACCTATGTAGGACTGCACATATGTATATATGCTATTTTGTTGTCGTTTTTTCTTCATTTGTAAAAATCCAGTGAAAAGTGGTTGCCATCGCCAAATAATGGTGACAAAACTGCTTTGTTTTTTTTATTTCACTAAAAATTGCTCAAGCCCTGAAGACACCGTATGTCTAACAGGGGGTGGATCCAGCGATTCAATTTAGGGGGAAGGGGGGGTCACTTGAAGTAACACCGGAGGGGGGGGGGGCGGTGTCCTGGCTTTTTTTGTTTGTAGTACCTCGAAAACCCCGTCATAGCATAAATACGTTTAATGTGTGATCACAGTGGTCCCACTCAACTGTTCTAATAATAATAGGAGGTGGATGGCAAGCACAAAGAAACACGTCATAGCATAAATACTGTTAGTGTGTACCCACAGTGGTTTCCCTCAATTGTTCTAATAGGTGATGGGAGGTGGATGACAAGCACTGAAGAGGGGGGGGGGGTGCTGACGCAGGCTTTGGGGGGAGGCGATCGCCCCTACCACTCCCTCCCCCTCTTGATCCGCCACTGATTAAGAACCTTCACTAGCTACAGGGCAGTGCGGGCTGCCGGAGTATTAAAACCCCAAAGACTAGAGTGTACCACTAACAGTATCCTCATCTTTCTCGGGCAAGCCGTGGGAACTGAACCATCGCTATAGTTGAGTCGGCCAATGTCTTTGTCTGAAAATTGTAGTCCCCGCGGCTTTCGCCGTGGCTCTGGCTGTAGTAGAGGGCGCATATTACCGCCCAGGACTTGAATATCTCGGTCAGTTAAAGCGCCGAGCACTCACCTGTCTTTGTCTCGTGTTTTCTATCATGGCCCTTGAAGCGTCCTAACTGACCTTTGTCACTTCCTCACGAGAGGATAGCCCTCGGACGGTGACGTTCGCCTTCTAGAAGCCATGAAGGCCTAGTGACACAAAACAAAGCAACTTTGCGATCTCGACACGCAAGGTTTCCTCCCCTTATCACTAAGCCTCGAGCTGGCTTATCAGCGTAAGCTTCGGAGACCATTGTTCCGGGAACGAGGATGTGCAGCCCCCGTTGCGAGCGCTTGAAATTGTGCCTCGCCGACTGGCGGTTCGTATCGGGTAGCGGGGTGCATAAGGCCTTCCGGATGGGAGTCGCTGTTGACGAATGAGCGAAAGTAAGCAACAATGGAAAGCCAGCAAGACTCGTGCCGCTGACACTTCACTAA